>CM053784.1:345815289-346415289 GCA_028749045.1 Cupressus sempervirens
TTTTTCTTGGTGCTAAGATTTAGGGTTCTTCTACTCATGAGTAATCTAATTTATACTAGGTGGATTACTATTAAATTAAGTCTCCTCTAACTCATAGTGCTTAAATGTTTAAAGGTTGAATCATACTCTTATTGTTTCATAAGATATGTCTAAATATGTATCTTTTGAAGCACTATTCATTATATATACAAAGTCTTAGTAGCTAGTTGGGTTGCATAATTAATATTTATTCTGGTGGTACTCTTTAATGCAATTTGTTTTAGAAGTATTATGATTCTAATCCCTGCAATTTTACTAACCCAACTAGAAGCAAAAGTTCTTCTTTGGTTCTATTTGGCAATTTGGTTTATGTCTATTGGCATAAGACAGAGATCTTCAAATGGAATAGATTGGAGGCTTGGCTCCTCATTTCCCTTTAAGCAACAATTGACTCCAATAATTTATTTGTTTCACTTGAGGGAAATGCAAAATGTAAATGATGTAAAATATTAACATGTTGATGAGCCCAAGCTCAATTAGATATTCTAAGTTGTAATCAATAAACTGGGGAATGCCCCTTTAAATTTTGTATAATAATGGACTATGTCCTGGGCAAGACTGGAGGTTTTACTTCCTTGTTCTTTCCTACCAGTGCCCATTTGAATGGAGGACTTGTAATTTTTTTTATTTAATAAAATATAATTCAAGGCTTTGGCTGTTTACCAATAATAATAAAATTATGGATAGTTTTTTTAAAGTAAAATTTGATGGAGGGTTTTGAAAGGTAACTCAAGGAGATCAGGGTAGAAAGTATGATTAGAAATAGTTAGAGAAATAATGTGGGAGCCATGGAAAATAAACTTCCAAGTGGAAAAAATAATCTAGTAGAGGGGAGTTCTTTGTGAGCAAGTATCAAACTAGTAGTAAAGTTGAATGTTAAGAAGATTCACATAGAACAGATAATAACCTCTCCTCTAGTTTCTAGAAAATGGATTAATTGGAAATTTTAGTGTATGTTATTAGAGATATGGAGATTTCTACCTCAGTTTCATGAGTTTTAAAGTTGGCCATTGTTAGTCTCGCCTATTTTATAGGTGGAGACTATACTTTTTAATCACTTCTTTTGTATTACTTGTTGCTTTGGACATGTGAAATTGACAAAAACATTTCCTTTATCCTAAGGTCATTAGAATTTTATTTATTAAAATGAATTTTTGAAATTTTATTTCTTTTTTTCATTGTGCCTAACATTTTTCCTAGTATTGTTTTACATTTTCTCACTCAAAAAATTAGCCTAAAAAATAATTGTAGGAAGTACCATTCCTCTCTAACATGTCTATTGCAAAATTCTAGTGGCACTATGCATGTTGGACATGTATTTTTCTTTTATTGTGTTTTGTGCAATTCCACAACTATTAGTGTTTCCAACTCACACTAGAGCTCAGACATAGATATGATGGTGAGATGAGTGAATGGAAACAACACTACCATCACCTACAAGAAGAAGAGTGTAGATCAGGGAGAGCTAATCACTAGATCGCTAATTCTCAATAAGCTCTATTCCATTCCAAGGTTGTAATTTTTATTTAACAAAATCACAGATTGGTACAACCTAGGAGCTTTCTAATCAAGATCTATTATTTGTTGGCTAAACTATCCAAAGATTAAAGTTTGTTGCAGATATGTACTTCATGGATAAATTCTTTTATTTTAAATGGAAGGTTCAGAATGAATATAATAAATGAAGAATCAAGGGCTTCCAAGTGCACTTCTAGAAGCTCTCCTCTAGATTTTTGCTATGGTAATGGCCATGATATTTATGTTTGACTCTCTTCTTATTTGTTTCTATACGTGAGTGGTTTTAGCATGTAATTATATTATACTAAATTCATAATTTGACACACGGTCTATCTTGATCTAGTATTTCTCATTTGTTTGATTCAAATTATTTTATTTATTTCAACAATATTTGGTGTCTCTCAATTATTACATTGACTCTAAAATTACTATTTTCATACCTATGATAACCAAGTTTTATACTCTATGGCAATTAACCAATTAAGATAAGAGCCCCTAATTTACATTCACCAAATCATAAGACATGAATATTTTTAGATGTTATTTTTAAAGAGATGAAATGGTACAAGTTAAAAGAAAGCACTACACGAAAGAAAATAATTGTGATCATAATCAGTGAATCATTCCTACATTTTATAGGGACGACATAGAGGCTGAAATTAAAATAGTAATAAAATCAAATAGGTAGTTACACAATTTTTTATTGAGAAGACAAAACATGAATGTCTAATAGCATAAAAGTAGATTGATTTTCAGACTTGTTAGCCAAATTTGCCTTCCCACCAAAATTGCCACATCTGAATTTTAATGTTAAATGGTCACTTCCCACCTTTAATATTAAACAATGTCATGGAAATACAAAATAAATCAAAAAAAATTGTATAATATTTCCATGTTTCCCTAAGTTATTTTTGGCCCCTGCATATTTCCATCCACAGTCAGATCTCCCAAGATCAATGGCAGGCGCTTTCCCACTTTATCAAGATGTGAGGTATTTTATGAATGCGAGGAAGCAACCTTTTGCCACGTGTCTAGGGTGGGCTAGGTTTTATTGTGTGGGTCATCTTTTGACTATGCTAACATGCTAATGTAAGTTGGAATATGGCTAGAATTCTATTGGTAGTCGCTTTCCCACATTTTGTATTCTATCAAAGTTTCTAACATTGCAGGGAAGAGACTTCTTGACATATGGACATGTGGGCCCATTCTTCCATGTATGCTACTAGGGTTAAAGGGTAGTTCCAGTTGGATGCCAAGTCATGTTGAGCTAGATTTTCTTCCAATTCCTTCATGTTGATTCACTAGAAAGGGTGGCATGTTGTCATGGTGGATGTCAAGTTTTTAATGGGCCCAAAAGTTTTAAGAGCAATGCAATAATAACTAGGGTCTTTCATCATCATCGATCATTTGATGATCGATGATCGTCGCTTTCCTGCATTATGGAATTGCAAGGACTTTACACATTGTAGGAAAGCACCAAAAGGCCACATGTCCTAGCAGGCCTAGTTGAGAAAATAATACTGCAGTCAATAGTTGTTAAGTTGGCAATTTCATAAAGTCATCACAATCAAGTTTAGAAGGTGGTGCATTAGTTGGCCAGTGGGGAAATCAAATTTATGAGGACCTTGTAGGGTGGTCAAGGGAAATAATTTTACTGGTCCACATAGCTTGTCTTGGTTGCAAAATTTCATTTGATTACTGGCCTCGCTGAGTTGTAAGCCAAAAATAGAAGAAAATTGGGTTTTCATGTGCAATTTGATCTTCTGATCAATCCCAACCACTCCAAGTTAATGCTAGGTTTTAACGACACAAAGGACACTCTTCTCACCTTTTGATCATCCATTTTGAGGAATTTTAGCATTGATGGCATTGTTTCCATCACCTTAGGGTTTTTTCCTGTCAGGGTTTCCATGATTTTCATGCCTCTGCAAGTGTACCAAATCAAATCTATTATTTGGATCATCTTGATTGTTCCTTGAGAATTTAATGGTAGTGGTTGTGGAGTAACTTTAGTTAGAAATATATTAGTTATGCCAAAGCTATAAAGGAAAATTTTGTAATCTTTGTAAGGGTCAACTTTTCTCTGTTTTCTCTTATATTGCTCTACAAGTTCATTGTAAATTCCCTTTGCCTTTGAACCATATGACATTCTACCTTATCTCCTCTAGCCATTAATGTATTGTGAAATACCTATTTTCCTTTCATTAGTGTATCATGGATATCTGCAACTTTGCATGACTATATCTCTCTGGCCTATGAATGATATATAAGTGAATCTCATCTTTCTTTTGTCATTTATTTGGGTTTTCTGATTTGCATGTGATTGTTAGATTCAAACAAGTATAGGTGTGTATATCTTTTGGTTTCATAATGGTTCAAGTGTGCATGTATGGGAAAAGATTGGTTTGAACACTCTATTTCAGTGCACCACCCCCTTAGGTTAGAGTAGGTAGATTTACTTTCATGCATTCCTTCTCCCTTTTCCTCTCCAAGTGTATTTAGGTGCAACCTGATAGTAAAGGAAGCTAGCCTTTTCCAAAGACTCAGCCTCATAGTTCAAATCCCACAGCTTGGAGGTTGTTTCCATGTTTCACAAGGTTGTCCTTAGGTAAAAACTTTGGACAAGGGTGCAAACTTTTGTGACAACTGGACTCATGCCTTTAATATAAACATAATGCAAATTGATTGAAAAGGTAAAGACATTTGTCAAGAATAATGATGGTGCATTTGGCCAAGTATTATGGCTAAAACATGTTGGTAGATAAGCAGGCAAAATATGGGAGCAAAGACAATGCATATGATATGTTGAACATACTACTTCAAAAATATATGTCATCTCAAGTAATGTGTTGACTATGCAAATATACAAGATTTGAAAAAATTCCAACTGATTGAAACTAAATTAGCTAAAAAAATTCAAAATTGACATTGTTTTGTTGTTTTATCTAGTGTTAAATAGTTTTGGGATCATTGATGTAGAAAATTTAAAATTCCATTTGTGGGTGGAGCATTTCACATTTTCATCTAAATCCAATATCTCAACATAAGATTTATCGTAGGATGATTATTTAGAACTACTAAAAATTACTTGGACTAATTTGAAATTCTATTTTTATTTTAATATATCATTTTTCAAAATAATATTAGATAAAAATTAAATCTTCAAAGTAATATTTAATATCGATAATGATAAACATTTTAATCAAGCTATATATTTTAAATTATTAATATACATGTTTTAACTTTGATTTTATATTTTTGGTCTTCCTTCATACGTATTAAACTTCAATACATAGGGATAATAAGGTAACATATTATATGGAAATTGAAAAAAGAAAGATCAATTGTTTTCTATTAAGATATCATTTGATTTTGTATAGAAATTTATGAAGAAAGATGTTAGATTTAATAGTTTGGTTGAATGACTTAGTCTTCTTATAATAAATTGGAATATATTTCTTAGTATTAATAGTTTTATAAATGTAAAGGTAGATTGATAGTTTTCTACTCTATAAAGTATTATTTGATTGATTTATTAGATTTCATAATGGATGTCATAAAAAAGATTTTAACATTTGTCTTATTTAAAAATATATTACTATCAACATACTTTTTTAAATTTTAGGAAGAATTACAAGAATCTCAATATATTGTTACATATATAGTTACTTAATGACATTATATACAATAAAAGAATGCAAACTTTATGTTTGTTTTTTGTTATCAAATTTCTCTCTTCTACAACATATCCATATCACCATGTTTTACATTTTTTAGTTAGTTAACATGAACATAAAACATACATCTTACTTTTTTTTCCTTTTTAATATTAGGTGGGACTCTAGCTATAACACAACTCTTGTTTTAGAGAAAGTAATTAGTTAGATAACTAGTTATCAAACATCGCAGCCAGTCTAGAGCAAGATCATCACATTTTTATCCAGGGGATCTCTTGCAAACATTTAAGAGCAATGTAAGATTGATTAAATCCCCTCAATTGGCTACGAAAAATAGTTTTGCATAAGAATTATTAATTCACAACATTATTATTAGTTGATCATTCAGTTGTAAGACACGGATGCTTGGGACAAAATAAATGGCAAAGATTTGGGACAAGGTGTATTGATAGCTATAAGAGGTACTACAACTAAAAGTCCTTTAAAGAATTTGGATATGTGTTGAAGTTATTTATATCATTTATAATGGATAGCTCGCATATCCAGAGGATAAGATTTAGGACCTAAAATTATACTAGAATTCAAGATTTAGTGTAATCAAGACTAATAATAAATAAAGAGGAAAAGTCCTTTGTTCTTGTGCATGAGTGTATGTGGTTATGTACCAACCTTAAGGAAGGGATTATTAATTGGATTATATATTAGTCATCAATGTGTTAACTCGTTCTTTCTCACAATTTTTTTGTAGTGTGCATGAAAGTTATTTGATGGCACTGCTTATCATCCTGCCAAATGGTATAAAGCTTAAATGATGCTAAGGGCAGAGGTCATTATTATCCTACAAATTTGAAATTATTGACAGGGATAAGAATTTTTCTAGTGCATCAAAAATAATAGGTGTAATGGACTGGTCTAAGCATTGACATGGATAAGAACTTTATCAGTGCATTGAAAGGAGTAGGTATATTGGATTGGTAAATTGTGACTTGGGTATGCCAATCAATGAGAACATTATAAATGATGTGGTAGAAACTGTTGGAAATACAAGAGGAAAGGTAAACCTCTGAGTGGGTGGGGGGGTGAATCGGTACTTTAAACTTGGACCCATAAAACTTTCACCACATATCTATCTCATGCATTCAATGAGTAAGCTGAAATAACATGTAAAGCATATACATCTAAATCATGTAAACATGTAAGCATTCACACACATAATACCATATATCATTATCCAAAAACCCTCCAAGTGAGAAGGTAAAATTGGGGTGGGGATGACACCCACAAATCTTCACTACTACAGCAATAAAGTGTATTCAATGAAGGTTACAATGTTTTAACTATGAAACATGATCTACCATGTAAGAGGTCTACCCTATTAAAAGCTTACAAACACTATTAGGTCTCACCTTGTTAGAGGATTTCAACACCCTATTAGAAGTATGCTTGGTTAAAGGACTTTAACTTAAAACTAAGTAAGCACCTTGTCAAAGGATTTCATACAGCCTGTTAGGATTACTCTGTTAAGAAATTTTGACTGAAATCACATGTTAGAATGTCGCAACTTTGATCCTATGATTGACACTTAATTGCCTGATAACAGATCACCTCTAAACAATTTTTTCTTGATCCTTCTTGATCAGATGTCTCTTTGTTGTATCCTTTTCTCTATCCTCTATTCTACTCTAACTAATTCTGCAATGTGGTTTCACTTCATAACTTCTAAGTCACCATGAATGCTTTATTTTCACATGAAATCTATCCTCTTCACTGCTTCAACAACCTTGTTAGAAAGTTTAGGGTTTCATCCTCCTTAAGAAGACATTGGTGGCTTAGGGTTAGGTATGAATCTATGGCTCAGATTCATCCATTTTGTCAGTTAATCCTTCCCATTTTTTGATTGGTTGCATGTAATTGCATAGGGAATCCAACTAGAGATTCATCCTTATCTCCAAAATAGTGTAATTCATCCTTAAGTCAACTCAAAAATGGTTTACATAGTTTTTTGTGCTATTACAAACAAATATGTCAAAACTATCTTACTCGGCATCTAAAGTCCCTAATGCTCAACATGCACTAATCTTTATACTGTGACTTGCACTAGTGCATTTAACCCTAAATTTTGACCAAAAATTTTGACCTAGTCTTTTAAATGGGTTGGCTAGTCGATTTATAAAGAAAACTTTTGTTTTTTTTTATTAACATGCCCGTGTTGGTCGCAATTTCAACCAATTATTTTGGTCTCAATTGTGATGCACAGGGCAGCATAAAACAAAAAAAAAAGGCAAAAATATCACATTCATTTGAGAAGTCAGTGTCGAGGGTTCCAAAGCATTCAAGAAGGGTTGTTTGGTAGCCGAGCTAGTTGGGGGTGAAGTTCTAAGAATAGGAAACAGGCCACTCAAGTGTGGCAGAGCTGAGAATGCCACTGGCAGAGTAACACCAGAATAGGGCACGGCCGAGGGAGGCACAACATTTCGCATGAGGACTTGTGTTAGCTGAAAATGACATTGTGTAGGGCCAAACTTGGCATTGTGTAGGGACCATTGTAACAGGTGAAATTTTTCTTTGAGGGATCCGCTTACAAATTTTTATGTGCTTTGTAAATGCTTTGACATTTTATATGCATGTTTGTCAGAAATAGCCTTAATTTATGGATGCAAATTCATCATTGTATAGCCTGGCTCGCCCAGAGGTGGGTTCACCAGCAGGGTTTCTTTAGGCAAATTTGGCTACGTCCTATTGTGACCCATGGTAGTGTAGGGGCCCACAACTAATAAATTGATAGTTCTCAAATTCTAGTTTCCCAGGGGCCTTTTGACTTCAGAGGTGGGCATCATAGTAGCTATTGAATACTTCATTAAGTAGGTTGAAATTATCCAACTCTACTACTACAGGAAAATAGGTTAATTACAACATTTGTTGCTATTATTATGTGACTCTTTCTCCAATATGCCCTATTCAAGAATGAGAAATTGTTTGCTTACTGATAATCCCAAATTGAAAAGAGACCCACCTTTCTTTCTAAACCATTCTTCTTCCCTTGTTTCATTGTATATCGCCTTATGCAATATAGGAGCAATTTACCCAATTATTGCAATTTTTTTAAAGCTTCAGATCTTGAGTCTCCAAGGGAACAATATATATGGAGGTATACCAGATCCTCTTTTGACAACCTTTCTACTCTTGCAGTTCTAGAACTTAGCTACAAACACCACGTAACTAGTTAGATTCCTCCATCTTTGTGTCATCTTTTGACAATAGACTAACTTCAATTAAGCCATAATTGTCAGGAATAATTCTAAAGTCTATTTCAAAGCTAGCCAATTTAGAAGAATTTTCACTTCACTCCAACAGATTGAGAAAAAATATATCATTGTAGCTATTCGACAATCTAATTAGGCTTCAAGTTCCAGCCCTTAAATCGTATGTAGAATCTGTTGCCTCATAGGATTGTCTAGTCCGGGTGCCCTGGACTTTCCCAAATTGGCATTCTTGCACTTAACATTAGTACTCCTACAATGATACATGATAGCAAAGGTGGCTCCCCCAATAGGTCAGTAAATTCTGACACCTAAGTCATTTAGTTCTAAACCGGGGTAGTCTTCCTTGGTTTCAACTGTTTAGCTTGGTTGTCCCCAAGTTGATATTTTAATAGTTGTAATTGTTTGAGTTTACACACTTTTTGAATAAACCCATGTTCCAATTATTTGCACATTTTTTGGTTTCCCTCCATTTTATGTTTATGGCCCTTTACATAGCCGGTTCTTTGCTATTGTACATTATGTACTTCCTATAACCTACATGTGGTCATCCATGCAAAATAATATATTTAATCTATTTCTTTCTTGACATGCATAAAAATAATTGAAGATACAAAGTAACCATAATTGTCTACAGTCATAAATGCTATACTTGGGATTCTTGCTTTGTTGGTATCATTTTGGATTTCCTTTTTCTTATCATAGTTATTCCACAAAAGTACCAAAAAGGTGAAAACACTGAAAATGGCCATCATCAAGTTTTGAATATTTTTTACCTGTATCACATAATCATACCAAATTTACATGATCGAATGGAATAATACAATGTAAGCATGCATTCTGAATTTGTGATTAGAAGGAAAGGACTATTAAAGAAAGATAGAGCTTAATATGTATGGTTTTTCTAATTGCTTAATTATAACTATTAATTATCAAAAGTTTATTGAGCAACAACTTGCAGTTTAAGTAGCAAAAGCATATATGATATGGGACCCAGCACAATTGTGCTGAGAGATTTCTCACCTTCTAAGGAGAATAGAAAACCTAACAATTCTTCTGGCATGGAGCACCATAAACTCTGATATAAAATGCATTAGCTTCTTTGTACACAATATTCACTTTATCTTACTGCCACATCTTAATTGGTTTAGAGTTTATTCGTTAAATCACTTTTTTTTTGGCAATCTACTTGAAATTCAAGATAAATTAATGGAAATGACATGTAGTATGAGTTGCTTAAAATATAAAGTTATACCTTCATTAGTAATATCAATGCACCAACACACTTTAAGCTTCTTGGAAATAGTAGGGAATATCTAATACAAACACAATGAAAACACAATCCAAATTTGGAAAGAAAAATAACAAGTTGTATAAAATTGGAACCTTCACCATTCTTAGATATATGGAAGCATTTGGTAGAGAGCTATTTACCTTTGGCGAGACAAAATTCATTTCATTTGTGCTTGCATTTAGGCATTGGAATTCACAAGAAAGCATACTTTCTTAGGTTCCAAAAATAAATATAATCAACCAACAAGGTTTTTTCTTAATTTTTTACAAAATTTAATTAAATCTAGGGTTACCAAGCAGCTTCCATAAGAGCATATACAAATCAGTACCTTGATTAAATGGATAAAAATTAACAGAAGTAAATAGACATGAATAAGTAGAGGTACTAAAGTAAAAATATAAAAGCAATTGCAAATTTATTACTTTGATTTTAAATCCTTATAATTCACTTGGATGAGACATATCTGAAAGCAAATAGAAATATGTAGGCAAAATCTCACTTGTTACAATAAAGAAAACATATCAACAAAAGTTGTCACTAGAACAAAATTATGTAGCTCACCTAAACCAATATAACATTAAGCTTGCTTACATAAAGCTTCTCTTGATGGAATGAGACTTCATCGTGCGAAAGCTGGAGAAAATAACAAACCCAACTTTCAATCTCAATGCACCACAAACAAAGGCAAAATAACAAACTAACAGTGAATTCCATACAGATCAAATCAAATTCCAAGCAAAAAGAACCAAAGTAGATGAAACTGTGAGATGAAATTTGATGTAGAATTTTTTATTCTATACCTGAACAATAAGATCTAATATAAAGTTATTTATTCCATCCCACTGTTCAATAGGCAATGCATTCCATCGATATTTGATAACTCCTTTGAGAACATTGAGCCACATCAATGAACCCAACATATTTATAAAGTTTCAAAAGTTTTCAACATATTAAGGTAAACTTCAGCAACATAATAGGCATCTATAAAAGAAAAGTAAGGTTTTCAAGTCACTGATAAGAGAGATTCATGACATTGATTGCAATTATTGATGGCATCATTCTTAGAGTTACAACTAACACTAAAATAGAAAAGTGTATTTGAACCCTAATTGAATCTAAACACAAAAAAAATCAACAAAAATTATAAGAAGCCTAGGGCTACAGCAGGGTTTGGTATCATCTCTTGAAGTTTTTACTACTGATTGGTGAAGGGTTTTATATTGTTGAATATTATTTCTATATTGTATCAATCAAATATAGCACTTTAAATCAATCTGAAGGTAATATGCTCATCACTGTTTATGATGTTCATCAATTTTGTGTATGTGATGTTCAACCTTTTTATCCAAATGATGGCTTGATATAATGGGCAGTCTAAATTTTTTAATCGTTGTTTCTGATATTTAATCTTATTTCTTATGTGTTCTTCTAAAGATCATCCTCTCTGATTGAGGATACATGCACATGCAATCTTTATTCTTACCAATGGTGGATTACTTCCACCCTCCTTGGTTGTTGTAAGGCTCTTGGAGTCCTCAATATGCTACTAAAATAAGGTTTGATAACTAAGTCCAAATATTCATGTTACTTTGGGTTTCAATTTAAATGTTTCAAAAATTTCCATGAATTAATGAAAGTTTCTAAAGCCAATTTGTTTTTGGTCACTTAAACTCATTCTATTTTATGTTAATATTAGGAGTAAATGCAATTTGTAGAAGTAGAAAGTACCATCTGACTTTGTGTGTCTTTGTTTATTTTGAAGTGTAACTTGCATTTCTTGGAAGTGTTCCACAATATAGAACTCCTTCAACAAAATTATCTAGGCTAGGCAATTGGTAACTTCTTTTCTTTCTATGGAAGATTGCAATTGACAAAATTTAACACCTTTATAAATACTCTAATGAAGCTTTTAATGATATAATTGCTCATTGGATAAGTGGATTATTGAAACAAAAAGACCAAAATATTGAGTGTTTTCATTTGGGTGGCTTTGAAGATTAAATGTTTTCATCTATGAAGCATATTAAAAGCTAAGGATTTGGAGTGACTCTGTCATTTCATTTTTATCCACATCTTGTTCAAACCATATAATGCAATCTCATCTATAAAGCATATTAAAAGCTAAGGATTTGGAGTGACTCGTATACAATTCATTTTTTGTCATTCATTTTATGGTTTGAACAAGTGTGGAAAAAAATCACATTTTTATTATGAATTTTCTATTCACCAATCTATACTAAACTAATCAGCACAAATTTGGTCCTCTAAGTTGTAGCAATTTTGAGAAAAAATGAATTTTTTGTTCACCAATCTATGCTAAACTAATTAGCAAAGATTTGGTCCTCTGAGTTGCAACGATTTTGAGAAAAAACCTAACTTTTAATCCCCATATCTTAAATGAATTTTCACGTTGAGGTGATCCGAGTTTGATCAATTATTCTCGATACAAGTTGGTGTCGAGTTTTCTTTTTATTATTTTGCAGATTTGTTGCTATTTATTTAATGTGCAATTGTGTAGAACTTTTCAAATTATCAACTTTTGTGTTTCTGAGGTTTTCTTACAAGTAAGAAACATTACTTGATTAAAAAGTTCACAATGTCTTTTAGACTCCTATGGGGCAGATGTTACACATCCACACCCTGGAGAAGATTCTAGTCCATCAATAGTGGCAATAGGTTTTCAATATAGATCATTGTTTGCTATTGTTCTAGTTCACACAATTCATATGAGAAATGCTTATCTTAATATTTTGGGTTTGGTGCAAATGTCAAGTGGTTGCATCTCAAGACTAGCTTGAAGTCACAAAGAATTAACTTGGGGAAAACTTTTACAACTTCACACACCATGGATTAGGGATGTGTTCTGAATTACTAAATGACAAAGAGGAGAAAACCCTCTAGAGCACAATTTCTACCTTGATTATTATGCATTTTATTAACACTAAACCAACCAATGAAATTGAAAATTCTTAGACAAGTTACTGCTTCTCAAAATTAAAAATATTCTTTTTGGAAATTCACTTGCTACTCAAAATTTAAAGTATGATATTAGGAAATTCGAATGATTATTTCACTTTGATTCTTTGCAAGGAGCTACTGATTTCTTTTCATAAAGCAACAGGACAAAAGCCTCTGCGAATCATATTTTATAGGTAATTTATTTCATTTTGATTGGTTTTTGTGGTGAGATTTAGTTCTATATTTCTTATGTCTCCTTAGTGACAACTTTTGTATTTATTCAAAGATGGTGTAAGTGAAGGACAATTTTACCAAGTTCTACTTTATGAATTGGATGCTATTCGCAAGGTCAGTTTCCTAATACTCACTATAGTACTTGCTATTCAATTGAGATAGACACAACTCATTAGTTTGTTTGTATTCTCTTTGGATTTTGTTAAAGAAGATAGTTTAATGCTATATGAACTAAAAAAATTTTGGTGTCAATAGGCTTGTGCAATTCTTGAGCCAAATTACCAACCCCAGTGACATTTGTTGTTGTTAAAAAGCGGCACCATACTAGACTATTTGCAAACAACCATGCAAATAGGTATTCTATAAATAGATGTGGGAACATCTTGCCAAGTCTTCAATACATAATAAAGCAACTAAATTTCATAAATTGTTTTTCTAATAGTTGATTTATTTAAATATTTCCCATCAAAAATTACTTAGTACATCTCATCTTTTTTCTGCACAGGAGCTTGCAGTTTTGAAGAATCTGATAGCAAAGAATCTAAAGAAGATATTGTAGCAAAGGTATATTTGATGTTCTTTTTTAAGTGAAAATGTGACTGGAAATTTTGTATATTGTATATTTCACATGTAGAAAATTCAAATTGTAAATAGAGGTGAAGTTGTATGGATTTAAGTTTCTTCTTCATTATTTATAATGCTCTTGATTCCTCCTTTGTAGCTATAAAAATACTTGTTTATTTTCACCTTTCCAGATAGCCTTTACCAGGTTCTTCAAGATTCTAAAATATCTTGGGATGACCCCACTCTAGCATGACCTAACTCCTACTTGATTCACAGACCTAACTCCTTTCTATATGTGTCTTCCTCTTACTACTCCATCTGTAGGTTGCAAACAAAATCATCCTTCTTCGACCAACAAGTCATTCCATTCAAGAAAGACCATGTCTAACGATATCAACGCACAAAAAAATAGGGAGACAATTGCTAGACTATGGTCTAACTTAAAAAGAAAAGGTGATGGAAAATGTTATTGTCCTTGCAAAATGTGTAAGGGCTTAAAGACTTGAAGATATCTAATCACAACAGCTGAGCAACATTATAGGCAACATGGTCACATTGAAGGGGGAAACGAATATCATCCATTGGTATGTATTTTAATAGTTTATAAATTACATAAGACATAATTTGATGATGACATCATGGTCATGGTTAATATAAGGTCATCATTTTCATATAGGTCAACATCCCTGAGTTTCATGTTATGGACCATGACAATTCGGAGAATGCAGATTTCCAAATGAGGGAACATAGAGGTGTGAATATTGAAGTAGAAGGTAATGATACCATGGAAGAAGACCAGGATGGTGAAGATCACGATGATCAAGATGATGATGATGATGATGATGATGATGATGATGATGTTGACACAAAGTTTGATGTACCTTTACTTGAGAAGGCACACCAGTCCCTATATGAAGGCTCCAAAATAACTCTTCTTGTCATTGTATTGTTGTTGGTGAACTTGAAGTTTATGAATGGTTTATCCAACATAGCAATCACACATATGTTAAGTTATGCCATCTTCTTTCATTATTTTACTCGTAGTTCCCTCACAATTAACATTGGGTTTGTGTAGCAATTAGTATTCTTTAAATTAAAAAATTATATTTTTGGTCGTAGGTTGATAGGTGAGTGTTTGTTACCACCATCAAACATTCTACCTCACTCGTACCATGAATTATCTACCATCATGAAAGATATTGGAATGGAGTATCAAACAATACATGCATGTCTGAACGATCATATTATATATCATAAATAGCATAAATTTGCAACACAATGCCCTACTTGTCATATTAGTAGATATCAATCAAATCGATTAACAAAAAAGGTGTCTCACAAGGTTCTTTGGCATATTCTCATTATTCCACATCTGCAACGATTATTCAGGTGCAATAGCTTGGCACAATTTATGGATTACCATGCATGCAATAGAAGTCAAGATGACATTATGCGAATGCCTGCAAATGGTTTGACATTTAAGAAAATAGAGGGAAAATGGCCACACATTAAAGAAGAACCTTGTAATCTCAAGCTTTAATTGGCAGCAGACGGTGTCAATCCTTTTGGAGAGATGAGATATACTTACTCGATGTGGCCTATTTTTGTTATCAACAATAACATACCTCCTTGGTTGTCCATAAATAGAGAGCACATAATGTTGACACTAATTGTTCCAGGTATTTTTTGATTTAGTGGTCATCTAAATTAATTTATTATTATGAATCCATCAAATGGTCATAATAATTATGTAATATTTTTGTTCATTCAACTAGGTAAGTACCAAGTGAAAGATATCAATGTATATATTGAACCACTTATCAATGAGTTGATGGTGTTATGGAATGGATTTACTATGTATGACATCTGTAGACCAGTAGGACAAAGACAATTTCAATTTCATGCAATTCTTGTATGGACAATACACGATGCCCCTGGGCTAACACATTTTTGTGGTATGTTCTCTTCTCGACACCTCTTTTTTGGTATGTCAAAGTTAAAACATTTAATCTAATTATACACAATCTTGTAGGTCTTCAAACAAAGAGAAAATTTGCATGTCCAATTTGTGGTCCAAAGACAAAATCTTCTCATTCAAAAAGTTTAAGAAAGCAGGTGTTCAATGAGAATAGAAACTTTTTGCACAAAATTCATAAGTACCGAATTATTGAAAAACATTTTTTCAATGGGAAAGAAGAGATTACGTCAAACTCACAGAGAATGACACCTCGCCTATGGAAGTTGGCATACAATAAAATAATTTTTCGAGGTAATGTCATTCCATCTGATGGTTTTTGTTTTAAATTTATATTTTGATATTGTGTTTTGTTTACTGATGATGTGATTGATGCTTGTGAAGGTCATGAAGGCATCAATGAGCAACTTCCAAAAGGACTAAAAATTTATCCTACGCAATTTACTAGGTTTTCGTACTACGAGCAACTCCCAATTGTGCATCTGTTTGATCCTATGCATATTAAAAAGAATGTAACAGAGACATTATGGAAAATCTTGGATGGAAGGCGTGACAAAGATCAAATTGTCAAAACTTGTAGTGACATTGAAGAATCCAACCATGTAATGAAAAATGGCATTCAATCAAGTAACAATGGAGACCAGATTGATATAAGTGCCCTTAGTTGGTTATTTTCAGAGCAGTAGAGAAATGCTATAAAAGAAGTCATAAAAAAAATATGATTTCCCACAGGATTTGCTACGAACATAAACAATCTCATATGAAAGAAAAGTGAATTGGGGCTAGGGTTGAAAGCACACGATTGGTATACATTTATTAAGGTAATTCATGTTATTTTGTATTCACTATATATTTATATACTACATGTATTTTTAATTGCATTCTTTTATAAAATATTGACAAGATCATTTTACAAATATTGCAATACGTTCTACCTCTATCTCTCCCGCACCACTTTGCCAACAATGTCAAACAAGTTATATATGATCTTGGAAAATACATGAGGTGGTTGTCATCTAAAGAAATCAATAAAGAAGATATAAAATATTGGAAGAGAAAAAATCATCTTTTGATGTGTGAAATGCAAAAGTGTCTACCTCCAAGTTTTTTCAATGCACAAAAACACTACCTCATACATCAAGTTGAGGAGATTGAATTGTGTGGACCTATACCAACCAAGTCAATGTGGATGGTTGAGAGGCACTTGAAATTTTTAAAAGGCTTGGTTCAACAAAGAGCACATCCCAAGGGTTCTATGGTGGAGGGATATATGGTATACCAGACCATGGTGTACATTAGTGAATATCTTCCTAAGTTTGTAGCAAAGATCCATGTAGATCGTATTTGGGATCCCAACTCAATTAACAAATTCGAAGGGGAGTACTTGATGGGAAAAGGTAGATCAAGAAAAGTGAGAGGTAAATCTAAGATGCTATTATAATTAATTAATTCTTATAAATCTTCAATATAAGTTATTTTTAATTGGTGTATTTTTTTTTAAACAGGTGGTCGAGAGTGGGATGCAAAACATTTGTATATTGCAAACAATCTTTGACCGGATGACAGAATGGATTGAACGATGTCAACAAAATGGTTGCTCATTAACATGGGAAGGTGTTGCTTCATTGGTTACAAAAGCTCATCATAATGGAGATTCCAATGTTATGCCGATGGTAGTTCATTTAGTAAAGGGTTTAAGAGGTGGAGAGGTACATAGAAATTTATTAATGATCATAACTCAACGTATGTTTCGTATTAACTCACAATGCAAATAATTTACACACACTTCAAAAATTACAAGTCAAGCACCAAAAAGCTATGTACTATCATGGCCACAAATTTCTCATAAAAAGGTTGGATGACACAAAGAAAACTTGTGATTCTCGGATAACTGCAGTTTTTGAGGTCACCAATATATCATCTAGAAACGACATACATCCTCAACAATCTCAAAATCAATACTATGGCATCTTGGATGATATAATTGAGTGTGAATTTAACACCTTAAAAGTAGTTCTATTTGTTGTCAAATGGTACAGGTTACGACTAAATCAAAATGATCTAGATAGAACGGTTATTCAACATGATAATGGATTTACAATGATCAATATAAGGTTGTTTGAGCCAGTTGGAGATGAGCCCTATGTTCTTCCAAGCCAATGCAAGCAAGTGTTTTACTCAAAGGTTCCACATAAATAGGGTTGGTCATTTGTTGTTAGACATGATCCAAGAGGAAGGCTAATAAAGTATAATGTTATGGAAGAAGAAGATATTGAAGATGATGAAGATCAAGATGATGGTGATGACGATGATGGTGATAACAATGATGGTGATGACGATGATGGCGATAACAATGATGGTGATGGTGATGGTGATGATGATGATGATGATGATGATGATGATGATGGCGATGGTAATGATGGTGATGATGGCGATGATGATGGTGATGATGATGGTGATGATGGCAATGATGATGGTGATGATGGTGATGATGATGATGATGATGATGATGAAGATAATCAATGACTACAAACGTCATCACCCCTTCTGTTGATGATCTTGCATTCCATATATAAGGTAAATTTGTTCATGTTTATGATGTTACATATTGTTCATGGTGTCTTCTAAGTTATTTGTAGCATAAACATATCATGTAATTTTTAGCTAACTTAAGATAAATGATTAACATATGCAGGAAATTTGATTACATATTTATTATGTTCATTTCTAATGATTACAACATATGTTATTTATAGTTACCAATGTTTATGTTGTGTCTGATTATAACCCTTTTTACAAATAGTCAATTGACTATAGGTATATCGTCACCCCTTCTATTGATGATCTTGCATTCCATATATAAGGGAAATTTGTTCATGATTATGATGTTGCCTATTGTTCATGTTGTCTTCTAAGTTATTTTTTGCAAAGATTTATCATGTAATTTTTAGCTAACTTGAGGTAAATCATTAACATATGCAAAAAAATTGATTACATATTTATTGTGTTCATTTATAATGATTACAACATATGTTATTTATAATTACCAATGTTTATATTGTGTCTGATTGTTGCCCTTTTTGCAAACAATCAATTGACTATAGGTACATCGTCACCCCTTCTATTAACGATCTTGCATTCCATATATAAGGTAAATTTGTTCATGTTCACGCGTATCATGTAATTTTTAGCTAAGTCAAGATAAATGATTAACATATGCAAAAAATTTGACCCATTTGGTGTGGATCGTGCACAGTAACATGGATCAGGAGGTATAAGTCAATAAATAGACATAATTTTCTTATATTCTTCTTGTTTATCATTGAGCACGTATGTTATAAATAGACATATTTTATAATCATATAATGTATATATAGACAAAGAAGGTCCGTATAGAAATATAATTGTATAATCACTTTCAACTTACTACATTTTATATTTGTCACTTTCACTTTCCATTTGATGGATTACAGGACCCACCAATTAGGTACTTGTCAAATCTATCTACATCGAATGAGGGAAATGAGGAAATGATAGATGAAAGCTCTACATGTAGTACGGCTAAAATAGGGAGATCAACTAGAGGTCAAAAGATTAGAAAAAAAATTGATAAATGCATGCAATTTTTCCTTGCTAATGGGGGGTCATGTTCTAATGATGATGAGACCAAAGGCGACATCAAGGTGCCATTTTAGTACACACACATTGAGAAAGAATGGGTACCTAATGAGCTACCTCCAATTAACACAATTTTTTGTGATAATGAGAGGATATATCACATTGCTCCATCCTCATAACATGGTTTGGGCCTATTTTCCATGGATGGAATAAAGGTATGTTACAACAAAGTTGTCAAATTGTTCAAGTATGTCGGTCCATGTTACAATTACAATGATTGGATGTGGATTGTTCGATATAAAAAAAGTATGCATAGGTATGCACTATCAGCTAATTATATACAATGGAAAGAAAATGATCAAAGTAAAAGATTTTCTATGTACATTGATGGGAGACCAAAAGCAACAAGTAATATTGCAAGTTTTATAAATAGTACATGACCTTCCTCAACTAGTAAGCAACCCAATTGCATATTTGAGGCATGTGAGAGGAATGAAGTTTTTGTTTGTGCAATAAAATCAATAAGTGCAGGGGAAGAACTACTAATAGATTACCATTTAAATCACATAGATACAAACAAAGTTACTATCATGAGGGTTGTAAGTACTATATACCATTTTGTTAATACGTTCTTTTTTGCTTTCTTTTGCTTTCAGTTAGCTGAATTTTTTATGTTTAATCTTTGTGACAAGACGATATGGATTCGACAGATGATAGAGGCCACTAGGATGCTACTCCCACCCCTTCTTTAGTGAGGTTAAACCTTATTGAAATTGTACAAATTAGATAGTTGAAAAATGTTATATTATTACATTATTTTATTTACAATTTTTGAGTTTTTATGATAGTTTTACTGATATTCCTCTCACAATTTGATGTTCAGGATAAGGGTAAAGCACCAGCAATAAGTACTGAGCCACTAGCTACGCCTTCTGATGAGGATATTGTTGAAACTCCCAATGTAACAAAAATGTTGAAGAGAAAAAATTTTAAAAATTAATTTAGAAATAATGAAAAGTTTTCGATGAGGCAAATATGGAATCCGAGGAGATGATGAAGAGGCTATCAGATATGAGAGTGCAAGCTCACTGTTATGAAGTAAGCAGTAATGAATCTTTAGTTATAACAAAAGTTCAATAAAGATTTATATTTTATAATCTTTTATGTTGTGAAGTAAAATATGTAATATTTGCAAAAATACTTTATTGATGCAATTTTTTTAAAGAGTTGTAAGAAACTTTAACTACTAAATTCTTGTTATACAATATTTTTTGGCAACTAATCCACAACCTGAAGGACAACATGGTGAGGCCAGTAGTAGCAGAGCTCTAACTACCACTAGTAAAATAATCTTTTAGTTGACAATTTAGAAGAAATTTTTTATTTCAAACATTCAAAACTTCTTAACTTAAATCTTACTTTTATTATTTCAGAATGTCTTTGCTAACAATGTATTGTTCAGGTCATCTAGTGCAAGAGACTCCTATGAGGTTGATGGACACCCATACGAGATTGCCAACTATAATGTCAGCAACAAGGGGATGGCCAGCTGGTAAATCCTTGTTTTGCTATATTTGGTTTTATGTTAATTATGAGTTGATAATTTGTACTTTAATCTTGGGTGCATCACATAGTGTATTTTTTTTTGTGGTAGGAGATGCATCATCTAGTACACCACCAGATGCAAATCATAGTGCATGTATCAGTGATTATTCACCATCATTTCCTAGAGTTACCTGTGTTTTTAGCACGGGAGCTACGCAGACATCGTTGTTGATTGACGATAATGAATCAATGCCTTTGAAATGTCCCAAGATTCCAGGTACTTTAAATAATTATTTTTTATATTGTAATAAGGATTTTTTTGCAAGACGTAAACATGATAGGAAGTTGTGAATGCAAGGGCTTTTGATGTAGAGTGATGCCTCATGACCTTCTTTAGTATGTCATATTGTGTAAGTTGTTTAATTATTCTAGAATTTCTTTTTATTAGGGTTTTGGTAGGATCATCTAAATTATCAATGACCTTTTGTCTATACTAGTAATTCTCTAGTTTAGTAATTCAGTACATTGCAATTTCATGCTTTCAGTATAAGATACTAACCAATTTTGCTACAGAGAACCAAAAGTGGGAGTCTTCTTTCATATTCAATGTTCAATTTTCAATGATTTCCAACATCATTTCTATTGCCTGTTAGAGTTTTAGAGTGCTCACTTTCAGCTTCACTGTCTATTTTAGAAATATTTGTTTTCCATAATATCTCGGGTATGATCAGTGACAACATCAATTAAGAATGACAAAAAATGAAGGTCATGGCGAGTTATATGTGTTATGAACTATATTTTTTTTCAAGGTATATTGATTAATATAGTCACAATACATTTTTTAGTTTCAGAACATCAGTAACAGAACCTTGGTAGAGTATGACTAGTTTTAGACATTTTTAATTTTTTTCCAAACTTCTTTTTTGGTCAATTTTGGTCAAGTTGACCCTCCAACCCTGAAATAGATCACTAAAAAGATCAAATGTATCTCATTTTATGTATTTGTCATTCACTATGAAAATTATTCTTCGCATGATTCATTTTAATGGTTCTTACTATTAATTATCCCATGACATTTTTTGAAGGAAATGATACATTTTATAGGAGGCTTTATGACCTCATGCTGTGAAGATTCAGGTCCACCATACGTAAAAGGTGGAACATCATAACTGAATTAATTTTATCCCCCACTATTTTTTTTCATATCATTAATTGGTACAACATTTTTCCTTTCATTTAGGTCTTTTCTTATACTAGCTATATCTAACAATTTTGTGTTTTTTCTTAAAAGGTGGAACTTCCAAGATCAAAATTTAAAAGATGAGCTCATCAAAGATATAGAGCATGAGTTTGGTAGTAATATTTTTTATCATAAGAAATTGTTACAAAAAGATTCTAGACATCTTAAGGTTGTGAGGGACTCATATAGAAAGAGTCTCATCCTAAACCTGAAGTACGAGCATCCTCCCTTTGTTTTAGTGAGGGACTGGAATGAGTTCATTTTGGATCCAAAGGAGAAAGGGGAATGTTGAAAAGAAAGTACACCAACAAATCTGAAAAGGTATGCAATAGTATTAAATACTAGTACATTAATGATCAAATTTAGGGTTCAACTCCAGTATCAACAATTTCAACTAGCTCAATTTAATCTATCTATTTATGAAAGGTATGTAATTCATATGCTAACACAATTGCTTTCACCCTATTATGAATGCTCTCTAAAATTTGGGCATCTAATAAACTGTAGTGGTTGATTGCACATAGAATGCCCGTATACAATTGTATATATCTCAATCTGGGCATAAATCTTACCTAAGATATAAATAGTGCACTTATAACTTCACATATAGCTATATTATGTACTCCTACCTCTTAGTTTCCTAACATATGCCCTAACTTTCTAAAGTTATTAATCTGGGAGTCATTACCTTTTTGTGGAGTAGAGATTTGGCACCACATATATTAGAGACCAGTTTAGTATCTACATTTTGGGAACCATGATGTAGATCTAAGAAATACAAAAAAATTTCTAAGCAATGTATTTGTTCAACCTAAAGAGTTTTAATCTGAAAATAGTGAAATGCAAGAAAATTGTTGGCTAGAAACAACACGAAAATGATTCTAAACTACTGGCAAACATGAGCCATTAATCTTTGTGCATTTCCCATGGCTCAACTCTCTAACTTGAATCTTATTTTATTGCTTTGTTATTCTATGACCCTTTTCACTCATAGCAGCTACTAGGATTAATGTCTTGAAAATATAGTAATGCTCAACTACATGTACCATAGTTGTATTTGTTAGCAGTATAGGTGATAAATGATATTCAATTAGTGTAATGACAAGTACAATTTTTTTGAAAAACTTTGCAAGAATTTTACTAATGGTCACTCTCTTAAAAGTAATAAGCATCACATTCAATGCCAAAAACACAAGTTAATGACAACTAAGCACTCTCCTGACAGTACGGTGTAGTTAAGTTATAGGATGCTAAATTGGTATTGTACCTGTAGGTGTCTAAGATGTATTTTTTCCAGCTACAGTGGTTCCTAATATCTACTAAGATGCATACTATCTGATTGATGGTCTACCAATCATATAGTTATGTGTAACAGAGATAAATAATGGGTGAGAGTTAATATTGAATTCGTGAAGTTTCCACAATCCTTATGATTTCAAGATTTTTTTCCCTTTTGTATTAGACCATCTAGATTTTTTGTTGCCTATGTTTTGGATCAAATTCTATGATTCATCATCAGGGCAGATGGCAAGAGAAGAACTAACATTGTTTGTAATCCATATGGTGGCAAAAAGGCTATCAGAAAATAACTGAATATGATTTTGACATGAATGTTTTAGTTCACTTTTTGTGATCTATCAAATTCATTATCAAGACGAGAAATGATATGTAGATGGTAGTTGTTAATTTTCTATTTATATGTTTTTTTTTTTTAGTTTATGTTCTCATAAACCATATTGTAAAAACCCTTTGATGAATTCCCATGGCCTTGGAACCTCTAACACATACAACTATACTGTAAAAACCCTTTGATGAATTCTCATGGATTGAAAGTGGAAATCTCATGATCCTTCGTATTTGTTTGTGGTTACTAGCCCTTTCCAACTATTTTCGATTATACCAGGCCACCTTATAAGTTATCATTTGTCATTTAGGCATTGAGAGTTCCTTGCATGAAAGGGTGGTCTAGAGATGTTGTGTGCCTACAAATATAGATTTTTGTTGTTGAGATTTCTGAAAATGGGAAGAGGATGGCAATGTTATTTTGACTAATGAATGGAATTACAATAAATTCAAGATATGGTAGCTCACTCGGTATGACAAAATCATCTTCACTAACTCTGATCTTCTCATTCTTTTCAACTTAGACTTCTTATTTGATCTCCCATAAATCTTTTCCACCAAAAACAACATATTCACAACAAAATTTTGTAAAGAAAATAATGATAATTCAAGAAATACTTATCCTAAAAGAAGTACACATGTAATTATCCCTAGATGCTTTCATTCTACCTTATTTTCCCTCATCATCCCTATTACAATGACTAATACATTAAGCCTCTGCAAGAAATTCAACCAAGCTAACTTGAGTATTATAGATTGTTCTAAAAATTATCCCCTATATGTCACAAACTCCATGGATAAATAGCATGATTACACATGTCACTAGAAATGAATGTCATGAGAATGGACAAAAAAATTGAAAGAATTGAGACTAGCTCATCAATGTGGCTGATATCTTTAACTTGAAAACTACTAACATACCTAGATTTCCCTATAAATTCAATCTTGAATTGTCCACAATATACATTTATTGTACTATATATCCCAACTTATATAGTCAGTGAAAAATAATTATTTTTTCATCTAATTTCTTCCACCATACTTTGACAGTGGTGTGCTCTCTCTTATTGAAATATGTGCACTGCTCCCTGCAAGCTCAACATGATGACATGAGAAAATATTTGAATTTATTATTTTAAATTTCTGAATCTATTGTGAATAATGGGTAATTAAAGATCAATTTAAAAGGCATATATATGATGTTGTTTACTTTTAGAAGCTATTTTATAATTAAAGGTATGATGCTATAATTTCTTCCCTTTTTTCATATTTTTGGTGGAACATGCTACTCTATGCTAAAACCTTTATACCAATATTTAATAATCCATTAATTAGTACTGATGTTTATATCTATATCATCTAACATATTTCAAACTTTTCATAGGTTACAAGACACATCAAAGGCAACAAAGGCTAGGCTGGAAAAGGTTGGGCAGCACATACTTGGCTGGGATATTTGAAAATCAAAGCACACGTTGTAAGTAGCAGTAAATGAATTGCAAAGAAAAATTATTTATAAAATGCAAATAATTTTGTTAATTAATAAAAAAATGTAGGGCGCTAATTTTAATCTAGAGGCCACGGAAGAACACAAAAAAATTGCCTTCAAGCAAGGCTATGCAGTGGTGGTTGAACGCCTACAGCAAGCTTCCATTGCCCCAACTGAACAGTCTCCTACATCATGTGCACAGGTAAATATGCCAAAAAATATATTAGAAATTGAATAATTGAGCAATAATTTATTTGATAATAATGTTCATGACATTGCAATGTAGCCTGTTAATTGTGACATGAATCATACACAGCATCATGAAGCCCTTGATGTGCATCATACTATCAATGGATGTGCTCATTTGTTGTTTAAAACTAATTATGTAATTATTAATACAATTTAACATCTATAATTGAACTTGGTGTAACCTTTTTGTGTTGAGCATATAGAATCATGTCATGTTGAATGAGTGTCAGAGGATGTTCAGACTGATCAGCAGGTAGATCATGTCACACATTTAGGTAAAGAAAATCTATGTTTTGTTCTTTTAAATTAATTTTTTGATTTATAGTTCTTTTACTTAAATAAAAACTCATAATTCACTAATATAAAATGGTGTGAATTTAACTCATGAAGTACTTGTTATTGCAGTGGACCTCCCTTTGGTGCAACGGCCTCATGATGTTATTGAATGGATGAGGAGACATGCGTTAGAACTAGTAGAGGAGGGGGATGACGAGGACATTGATATTCCTCTTAGAAATTTTATGAAAAAAAGAAATGGCAAGAAAGCCAAAAAGAAATGATTATTCATGAATGACTTACTCTTGAATATTGTTAATGAATATTGCTAATGAATATTATTCATTAATGTTGGGTGTTAATGAATATTGTGTTAATGAATTATTCATGAATGACTTACTCTTGAATGTTGCATGTTAATGAATTATTCATGAATGTTGTGTGTTAATGAATTTTATGTGTTAATGAATGTTATCATGTGATTATAATGATTGAATGTTATATTTCAAAAATGGATGAATGTTATTAAATGTTAATGGGGAATTTAGAGTGATGTTTGTGGGGAGGGCAGTGTGGGGTAGGGGCCAAATGAGCTTCCACCTTCATGTGGTTGGCCCTATTTAGTAGAGAATATTTAACTATTCTTGAAACCAAGTGAAGCTCAAACTTTAAAGATAAGCTTATAGTTAATAGTGACTACCAATTAGCAAGTCAAAATAAAGTTCTTTGTTACAAGTACCTTTTTTAGTTTTTAAAGCACGATGTCATGTTTTAATATTGTATAATTCTTTTTCTTAAGTTAAAATATTCTTTTACTATAACAACATAATTTATGACCATTTTAGTAATTATTCTAACATCGCTTTATGACAAATCCTATTTTGGCAAAGATGGTGATAAGTGGTGTTGTCTATTCCTTGGGAGATTGGATTACACAGGTCTATATCTCAAAATCATTTGCATGTGGTAGAAATGCATACTTACAACCATTTCATTCTACATTTAAAACCATTGATGATAATATTGCTTGTTTTAATTTATATTTTTTTCTATAGTCATTATAAACGTTGCAACCTTAGACTGCATATTTTAAATCATGCCTTGTAGCTATAGTCACTACAATTTAGCGAGCTATATTTGAAAGCTTTCATAATACGAAATGTTTACATATTACTCTTTGGTGAGCTAAGGAAAACCTATTTTTGTCTTCATTGTAGTTTTGAACTGTTCTATATCAATCTTACAAATGAGAAGCTACAACAACACTTCAATCAGGCTAGAAAGTTCCATATCTTTTAAATTATCATAATTTTTGAAAGAAATATATTTTTTATACTTTTTTTTTTGCTCTTTTCTTAGGGTATATATTCTTAACTATTTTAATATTATTTTTTTGTGTATGATATTTACTTTTTTCTATGGATTTTTGTATATGTTGTGCAACATGTCTTTAGATGGAACAAGATGAATACACAAGAGAAGAAATTGATTGGAGCTACATTGAATTTGTTGACAATCAAGATGTTTTGGATCTGATTGAAAAGGTCTTTTTGGATATCCATTTCCTTTTCTAGTTAGATGTAGATGCAAACTGGATAGGTAAACATACACACAATATATCATTTTAAGTAAGGTTCTCAATAAACATCTTGGGTATAGGTAAATCATTGGGGTTAATACTTATTCATAACTTCAAATAATAATTTTTTCTATAGAATTGAGTATCTTATGGAATAAATATTTTAGAATGAATAATCCCTTTCTCAGTTTAACTTGTAGTGCTTTGTCAGAAATTTGTGTTTATTAGAGCACAAACTTTTGAAATTGAGGGCCAGGATCTTAAATACAACTATATTTTGTATATGCAAAAACTAGGGGGAATTGTAGCTCTTCTGGATGAAGCATGGTATGTTTATGAGACCATTGTTCATACAATTTTGAGATTCTCATTTGATATCATATTATATGCTAGTTTCCCTTGAACTTTGTTTTTTAATTCATAGATTTCAAAATAAGAATGGCATTTCCATTACTATGTGAATAAGATATAGGGAATGGGAAGAAAATAATAGTGACATTTTTTTAGCTATGAGGACAAGATATAATGAATGGAAATTTATAATGTAGTTGTTCAACAAAATAGGAATCTCACAAGCATCAATGGAAGCTGAATACCAATGAGAGTAAATCTTGGACTTCAGCTTTGAAGTAAAGATTAGGCCATGATTAACTTAACAAAATAGGGATAATAGGAAGGCTTGGATTGGTTAATAGATTATATAAATTAATAATTTGAAACCTAGCAAGAAAATACCAAATTAGATAAAGTGAACAATCACCAGCATGTGCTCATTTCTCTCAGGTGGTTATCTTTGCTGAAATAACACATGCTAATCTCTTACAGAATTCATATCTTGATGATAAGTACACCCCAATCATCCTAGAAATCTACAACAAATCTATCCAAGTTTATGGCCTATAATTATTATGAGTTTTATAAGTTTATATAGTTCATTTTTTGTTAAAAGTTGCTATTACATTTTGGTTTTCTTTTTTTTGTACATAATCGAAATCAAACCCATTTATTTCTTATTATAGGGCCACATCAGCCTTAAACTCAAAAAAAGAAGAGGAAGCCTCATGTTATAATATTGGAACCACAAGAGCCATAGGAGAATGTCAAAGATAGTCACGATGTGCCTATTAGCAATAGGCACATCGTGACTATCTTCAACTGATAGGCACATCATGACTATCTTTGGCATTCTTCAATCAAGAATTCTCTTTTAGTTGAGATCTCGCAAGGGAGATCAGCTAGCGAAGATGCTCTATTAGCACCTTCAGAATCAGTAGGAAAGTGGGGTGTGGGACCTCCTCCAGATAATGGTACCGTTGGATCAAATCTAACATTAAGAATTCAAGGATTAGAACTAGCTCCAAGGTAGTTCATCATATTAGAACATGGAAACCAGTGCCCTGTACTACCTTTTTATGTTTATCAATTACCTATCTAGAACTCCACAATTGATATTGATAGTCTCTTTCCCTCACCATGCAACTGAACTACTTTACTTTTATTGATGCAGTTGAATTATGAGTGCCTTTTGTGTTCTTGACAAATCGTAAGCTTTCAACTTTTGTGAAGCCATTATGGATGCAAATGAACAACTGGTGAGGTGTCAATTTTAAGGCAATTTTTTGTTTCTATAACGAACATTTCAATTGCTAGAAATATTTCATCTAGAGGTGTCAATTGATAGATTGTTAACTTTTCATGTCATTTTCTACTTTGGTTGGGTAGTTCTCCTTGCATTTGTAAATCTTGTTGTAGTCTTTAGCCTAATGATAGTTTGGTATTACATCTAGGGTGATAAGATAGTTGACTTAAAACTTTGCATTAAAGAAAACATCAAGGGATAATATTTGAATTGTGGATATTTGTAAATTATGTTGGTTTTAGACATAGTTATAGTTATAGTTATATATGTGATTCGGACTGTAAGTTTTTTTGTCATGTTTATTTGTTTGAAAAATAGAGATTAGTTAGTGAAATTATTGGCTTTCATTCCTGATAAATAATTCTTTCCTAATTTTATTTTTCCCTCCAGGAACTTAAATTTAGATGGGATGTGCCAATATTATTGCAAAGGCTTTTCTCTCATAGGAGCCTTTTAAACTAAACAAAATTTGAGTTGTAAAGCATAATTGCTCAGTGGAGACTTAGGATATCATGCACATTTCTTCCTCCTTCCCATTGTTTTGTATGAAATAAATCATGTGATGAATGAAACAATGGTGTGGAGGTAGAAATGTGCATGATACCCTGACTCTCATGCATTGAGAAATTACGCTTTAGAATCAAATTTTGTGCAATTCAGAAGGCTCCTATGAGAGCAAAGCTTTTACAATAATTGGCATAGCTCATCCAAATTTCTACCTATCTTTGGTCTCAATTCTGACGCACATGTCTACACTTTGACATCAATTATATGGCACCAACATAGAAAATTAAGGAGTGTTGGTTGCAATTTTGATGCCAAATTAGGTGTGGTTTACATCAAAATTTTGACTAGCAATGCTTGAAATTGGGAAAATAACAGTTTAGGTTGGACTAAAGAAATTGATGAAATTCACGTTGGTAAGTCCACCTTTATGAAGTCAAAATTTTGACACAAAATGGCTGCATTGAAAAATTGACTAAAAAATACTAACATCAAGTTTAGTTTCCTATTCGACCTACTCTCGTTGAAATTTTAACCTTTTCGCATTGAAATTTAGGCCTAAATTTACCAGTGTTGGCACCTGTATTGCTCAGCATTCATTGTTTACTCAGCTCTTGAATCACTCGACATGGTCTATCTACTTGGCACTTGAGTGACTTGGCACATGAGTGGCTCGACACTCACTATGACTTGACTTGGCCTATGATTCTCATGTTGTGCTCGACATGCATTACTAGTTCGTCATGAACTAAGTAAATAAATTAAGTGTGTTGACACTCACTTGTCAAAACCAATCTGAAATCAATAATATCCCCCTTTGACATGAGTGTCAAAAATACTTGAGTATACATTATCATCCTTAAACTTACAAGCATAACATATCTCAACTCGGCTTATATACAAAACTTCAAATTTTCAAAATTTTGCAATAACTTAGATACCTTCAAGTTTCATAACTCCCCCTAAGTTTATTGGTATGTTCCATAACCAAAATTTTGTGCTCCTTCTAAGTAAATGTGTCTCTATTGATACACTTTGACTTCATGCTTATACCCTTTCATCTAATACTTCTTTTATTTTGATGCTCTCCAAAAATATATCTCCCCCTTTATCTTATTATCCCCCTTTCTGCTTTCTCTACCCCAAAAATATATATCTCCCCCTATGATATATCTCCCCCTTTTTGACACTTATATCAATGGGCTATACACTTATTTTGTGTTTGTCTAGAAAATATTTATGGACATCCAATATTATCTTGAGAGCTACATCCCATTTCTCACATGCAAAATTCAATGACTTTATTTGGATTGCAAGCTCGACGGCAAGGTGAACTAGACCATCTAAATTAGAAAGATTGGGGTCTTTCTTCAATAGAGTTTCAGCATAGCCTAGCTCCTTGTGCATTATTTCCATGTGGGGTGTGAGGGTTGCTTGTATGCTTGTTAGTTTGGCCCTTATGTCGGCCTCATTTGCTATCAATACAACTAACTAACTCTGTGTTTGAAGCAATGTCCTAAAATGCTTCTCACTTTGAGTTAGATTCATTGTTAATCTTGCACCCGATGTAGAAATTTGGCTCTCCAGACTCAAAATGTGACTTCTGGTCTCTTGGGTGAAGAGTGTTGGATTGCATAATTTTGTGTACAATGAGAATATGTTCTCAAGTACCTTCTTCACATCCTCAACCTTAGTTTCCAATGTAACTTGTGTGAGTGCTATGTCACCAAATATTTTCTCATTCACTTTGTGTTGGAACTTCTTTTCTAACCATTCTAATAATTTGGCATTGTTATAAAGGTCTTCATTACTAACCTTTTCCACTATATCTATCAGTTGTTCCATTAGTGGCTTGGTCTCTTCAAGAGTTGGCAAACTAAATGCATCTAGAAAGATGTCATTAATGTCTTATAGTGTCTACTTCTACCTATGTTCTCTCCTAAGCATTTCTTGATGCTTTTTCTTTGCTAGTGCCTACTACAATATGCCCATTTGTTCTATTGTCATAGTATCAAAATCAAATTTTGGTAAAATTACCTCTTCATTAAGGCTCACATCTCCATATTGAATTACTTCTTTAGCCTTTGATGAGCTAGGGTTTGGCACTGGGATCTAAAATGGAGTAGCTTATATGCTTGGCTTCTGAAGAGTTTATGTTAAAGAGTTTGTGTTGAAGGAGTACCAAATGCTGGTAAGGCTACCAAATCTTGGATGGTAACTTGTTCCTTCACCTTAGGTGTTACTCCTATCTCTTCAAGCTTGCCCTATTCTACCACTATGAGCTAAATTGCACCTTGTCCTTGTGTTGTAGGTGCAGATAAGTCTATCTGACCTGTTTCTTGTTATCCTGCAGTGGTGGCTTGTTCTTTTGTTGTCTTCTTCTCAACAATATCAATCTTGACAATTGCATCAACCTTGATAGATGTATCTTTTAGCATTTGGACCAAAGGTTGTATAGTAGTGACTGAAGGGATAATAGAAGGTGGTTCTTGTGGATTCACCTTTTCCCTTGCAACATCAATCACTAACTTTTGTAGTTCATCTACACTTACCAAAACTAGATTGCCACAAAGTTTGACCTATAGTGTAGACTAATATAATGTCTTCTTCAAATCTTCTTCATTAAGGAAATTTATTTTTTGAGCTAATACATTAGAAACATCCTTGACAATTATTGTTTTAGTACTCTTAGTTATGTCATGTGGAGGACTAACACTCAGCAATTGTGTGTCATGCACACTCTATTCTTCTGGTTGCTCAGGCTTAGCTATTGCCTTTTCATTTACTTCCATTTCTATTCCTCCTCCAATAGTATTATCTTTTTCATTATGTTCTTCATCATCATCCTTGATCTCAGAAGGTTTAGGTTCTCATTGTTTTACTGTGGTTAACCCATAAATGAGTTTCCATATCTATGTTGGCTTTTTGACAACATCCTCAATATTATTTTGTAAAATGTTAAAGGCTCTATATTTAGGTGTGAACCTAACTACATAATTCTTTCTAGATTTAGACAATAATGCCATTTTTGCTCAACTATGTCATATAGACTATTAGGTATAGAGTTGGAAAATTCTAGTGGTGTTGTTTTGAATTTTGTCATCATGACATATAGGGCCTCCTCCACTTGGTTTTTCTCCTCTTTACCCAATTTATCAAAATCAACATGACCAAATCCTGATAGGTTTGCACTATTTCTAACATTTTCCCATAAATTCTCAAGATCTGAAAGAGGGTTGTGACTCACCACCTTAAATTGGTTGTTGTCATCTAATGTTGTTTTCTCCTCTTTAGAATTTGGTTGTGCAACATACTTCCTTCTTGGTCTCTTTTGGTCTTGGCCTCCTTGCTCTACTTGTTTGGTCTTTTCCTTGGCCTTTGTGTAGTTGTACATGTGTTGGCTCTTGTTGTAGGTGCAATGGGCTTAGCTTGGCTTGGTCTAACAATTTTCTTAGCCTTTACTACAGGTTCTCCCTTGGCCTTCCTCTTCTTTGTCTCGACGGGAGTAGGTTCTTCCTTGGCTTCTTCTCCCTTAGCACCTTAAATCTCCTCCTCTTCTTGATCTTTTCCCATGCCCTATGTCAATGCTAGAGGTTATTGTATTTTGGTTTCTTCTTCCTCTTCATCCTCTTCTTCTTCTTCTTCGGCACCCTCTCCAAATTTAGCTTTCAATTTCTTCACCAGCCTATCCTTTTTCCAATAACTGAAGTAATTTTTAGTTCCATGGTGATTTTTGACTTTACCACTTCACAGTTTCCAAAAACTTTTGCAATTTTATCTACCTCTTCTACTAGTGGAATTGTTATAGTTGTAGAGGCTTCATCCACATTTATCTCATAGCCTAAGGGTCTCAACCATCTTACCCTTGGTGTGGCAGCTTGTACAAATGTATAATCAACATCCACAAGAAAAAATACATCATTATAATGTTTTTCAACTAAAGATATTGGTATTCTTAGTCTTTCCTTCATTGACTTCTTGAAGTCTTCAAAATAGCTTGTCATCAAAGATTCAAAATTTACTCCTAATTGCTCAATATACTCATCAATTCGTACACCTATTGATCTATTTGTTTTCCATCCCACACTACCAAATGAGGGGAATGTGTTTTTCACATAAAAGAATATACAAATCAAAATTAAACCAAATTTGTACTGTGCACTCTTAGCTTTTCTAATTGCTCCAAGGTTCTCCATTAGTTGTTGCAATTGTAGCTCTACTAGATCATATGTATGATATTTCTTGACAATATTGTATCCAACATCCATAGCTATGCAGGGTACACTATTCAATCTACTAGATTGATAAAACTTGTGTTATATTACCCTTACAACAAAGTTAATAAAAAGATCAGTGATTGTATCTATTGTCATACCTCTTTTGTTCAATACAACTCTAGTGTTTTTTTCAATTACTTCCTTAGAATCACTTCTCAATGTCTTAGGCTGATCTAGGGTTGGGTAGCTAGTAACCCCATGGATTATTTTCTTTGTAATTTTAATAGGTCCATTGTCTAGCCATAATGAACCATCATGAATTTGGTTAAGCATTATTCTGATCCATTCTGTCTTGAACACATTTGGAAAATCTAGGGCTCGTGTTAATCCCTTTCTCTCAACAATTTTGAACTCTTCCTTCACAACACCATTTTTACAATGTTTTTTGTATGCTTCCCTAATTTTTGTATCCACAATGCTTCCTATCTTACAGTTATAGCATTTTCTCACATCTTGCACCATTATTACATTCGACAGAATCATTGATAATGCACTAGAGGGGTCTTGCTTATATGTAATGTTAGGAATAGCTTTGAAAATGGGTTGCTTAACTTAATTAATTACTAACTAAACATTCAAAACTTCCTTCCCTTCAACATTCTTTGAGCAAGATGCCATTATGTGAAACTAGCATTTACAAAATTCAAAACTATGTAGCTCAACTCTTGATAAATACCTTGTGAAATCTAACAAATGGATGTGAAATTGCTACTAGAATCTTTTGCAACTACTTGGATAGATTTCCAGATCACCTTCTACTCTACTTGCTCTTTCTTGAAATTGAAATGATGAAAAATGAGCTAAAATTGATCAAATACCCTTTGATAAACCTTACATTAAATGCTAAGTGCTTACATAGTTGTAAGCTTGGCATCAACCAGTTTCATGCTCACTCAGCATCCATTTGCATTTCCATCACTTGACAACCACTATGAGCTTGGCATCAACTAGCCAAACTGCTAGCTCAACATCTTCTAGCATTCCACTCTTTATACATAGGATATATTTCATGCTCGGCAACAACATGAAAGACTTAAAGATTTATCTTGAATTCCTATCAACATATTGCATCTTTATTCATGCTAATGTAATCTTTTTAGTACTATCTCCTTTTGGAACTAATGTATGATATAGCCTTTAAATATTAGTTCCACATACCTCTTGATTGCCTAGTTTGATGACGTGTGATCACCTGACCCATTGGGTGAAGTGATCCCTTCTCCATTTGATGTGTTGCAATCATATTTTTTCTTCCATGTCTTTTCCATCTCATCTTTGATGTGTTCAACATCAGCATTGTCTTTGCTTTTATCAAATTCACAACTTGGTGCCTTTGACCTAGTTGGACAATACCTACTGATGTGAACAATATTCAAATAGCTAAAACATGTGGTTTGACTCAATCACTTTTGGTAGTTACCTCTGAAGTGTGTCCTAATAAAATTCTCAGGAACATGTCCATATTCTTGACTATAATGATAGCTATATCTTGTATTATAATACAACTATAAGAGTTGTTATTGGTCCTTACCTTTGTTTGCCTATTTTATGACCACATGGATTTGGATCTGTATTCAAAAGCTCTATGTCCATACTTCTGATAGTTGTAGCAATATCCTTCAAATCTTTGTGTATGCATGGTTTTGGTTCTACATTCATGTGCCTAATGACCTTGTTGTGGCACTTATGGCAGTGAACTATGTTCTTGGGCTTAACATTTTAATTTTTAGTCTTGCTCCTACACACATTAGCAATATGTCCTTTCTTACCACAATTATGACAAGTAGGTTTGGAGTTCTTACCTTTGTTGCTCCTTTCTTTTGCATTTTTGGATGATTCTCCTTCTTCAATGCTTGTGTAACCCAATCCTGATGTATCATTCCTAGATCTAGGGGATCTCAATAATTGCTCAAAGTATTTGATGGCTTCATTTGGCTTGTTGAAACTTTCAGTAAATTCCTTTTCCCTCTTCAGATCACTCTATAATTGTTCATTCTGCAACTTCAATGTAGTTATCCCAATGTCCTTAACATTCAATTCATAGTTGGCATTCATCATTTGACTTAGAGTGTATAATTGCATGTTGGAAATCTTGGTAAGTTCTGATGATTTCTCTTCCAATCTATTGGCCAAAACTCTTTTGTGTTCTTCAATCATGGCTTTCACTTCCATGGCTTTCTTCTTTTGTTCAACCACTTCACATAGCAGAATAGCTTGTGATTCTTGCTCTAATTTGAGATTTCTGATTTCCTCAACTTGGTTTCTATTCTTTTCCATTAGATTTGCAACCGCTGCATCAAATTCATTTGAGTTTCCATCTACAAATAGCTTAGTAGTGCCTATGTCTTTGTATTGTGTGTCATTCTTTGCAATGGTAATTTATTTCCTTCTCTTCAAGGAATTCTTTAGTTCTTCTCTTGTTTCATTCAATAGATGTAGAATGAGATGTATTTTAATTTCTTGGTTTTCAATAACCTTTCCCAACTTGTAGACTTCCATTTCAAGATCTTTCCTCAAAGCTGCAAAGTTTTTCTTTTAGAGAACAAGGCTCTGATACCAATTGTTGGAAATACAATAGGAGAGGTAAAATTTTGAGGGACTATGTGGGGGGGGGGGGGGAGGGGGGGTGAATCGGTAGTTTAAACTTGGACCCATAAAACTTTCACCACATATCTATCTCATGCATTCAATGAGTAAGTTGAAATAATATATAAAGCACATACATCTAAATCATGTAAACATGTAAGCATTCACACACATAACACCACATATGATTACCCAAAAACCCTCCAAGTGAGAAGGTAAAATTGGGGTGGGAATGACACCCACAAATATTCACTGCTGCAGTAATAAAGTGTATCCAAAGAAGGTTACAATGCTTTGACCATGAAACATGAACTACCTTATGAGAGGTTTTCACTGTTAAAGGCTTTCAAAGACTATTAGGTCTCACCTTGTTAGAGGATTTCAACACCCTATTAGAAGTGTGCCTGGTTAAAGGACTTTAACTTACAACTAAGTAAGCACTATGTTAAAGTATTTCGTATAGCTTGTTAGGACTACTTTGTTAAGAGATTTTGACTAAAATCACCTGTTAGAATGTCTCAGCTTTGATCCTGTAGTTGGCACTTACTTGCTTGATAAAAGATCGCCTCTAAACAATGTTTTCTCGATCATTCATGATCAAATGTCTCTTTATTGTATCCTTTTCTCTATCCCCTATTCTGCTCTAACTGATTCTGCAATTTGGTTTCACTTCATAACTTCTAAGTCACCATGAATGCTTTATTTTTGCATGCAAACTATCCTCTTCACTCCTTCAACAACCTTGTTAGAAAGTTTAGGGTTTTGTCCTCCTTAAGAAGACTTTGGTGGTTTAGAGTTAGGTATGAATCTACAGCTCAAATTCATTCATTTTGCCACTTAATCCTTCCCATTTTCTGATTGGTTGCATGTAATTGCATAGGGAATCCAACTAGAGATTTGTCCTTATCTCCTAAATATCATAATTCATCCTTAAGTTGGCTCAAAAATGGTTTACATGGTTGTTTTTTCCATTACAAACAAATATGTCAAAATTGTCTTACTCGGCATATGAAGTCCCTAATGCTCAGCATGCACTAATCTTTATATTGTGACTCGGCACCTGTATTGCTCATATCCACTATTTACTCAGCTCCTGAATCACTTGCCATGGTCTATCTGCTCGACACTTGACTGACTCAACACATGAGTGGCTCGGCTCTCACTATGACTCAGCTTGGTCTATGATTTTCATGTTGTGCTCAACATGCATTACTAGTTCGACATGAACTAAGTAAATAACTTAAGTGTGTTGACACTGACTTGTCAACACCATCTGAGATCAATAAAAACTAATGAGGATATGCACCTAGTGGGGTGAATTTTACCTTAAAAAGCTTTGGCAAATATGGTTCAAAGCTTGGTCAATGACCTATCAATATCCTAGAGATTGTTTTTGGGGTGGGTTGTAACTGACTACATATGTGTCTTCCCTCACATTCTTGATAGGAGATAATATTTGCATGCAGATATATGTATGCATATTTTTCTGGAAGGTTTTATACAATATTTTAAGCATATTCAAATATAGGACAATTAATTTATATATTTTTAAATTAGATCGTGGGTATATTTTATCAAATTTTATATATGTTGTGGGATCTATTATGCATGGAAGAGTCTAAAAGTGGTCATATGCTATAGATACCAATAAAGTAGACAATTTTTCTAATGTCAAATTTATTGATAAGTTTTTTTTTTTTCTTATAGGTCTTTTGGCTTATGACATAGTAAATGTTGCATTGTTAGATTTGTTAATTTGAAATTAGGCTTTTGTTGAGTGGAAAAATGAAAATGAAAATTTGATTTAATTCCAATCCCAACTAAAATGGGAATTCAAAACTCATAATCTAATTCAGGTTTCACACATCCAAAATAAGATTAATAATTCTTAGAATTTATTCCTATCAATTTTGATTCAATTCAGTAAACAAACAGGATTTTATTTGATTATTAGGTGACAGGGTGAGCAAAAAGTGATACCAATAAAATACACAAGTCTCCTACTATAAAATTTAAATGTAAATTTAATTATTGTAAAATTAGATGAACAAATAATAAAAGGCCTTTAAAATGGAATAAGCAACCAATGCTTATAGAGAAATTGGTTTCTCTCTCCTTTATTGCTTCCTTTTTTTTTTCAAAAATATATATCTATAATAGTTATTATTAAAATTTCAATTTAACATGGCTGCTAAGAAATAAAAGCAACAAAAATCATCATCGACCATCAAATCCACAAATTATTACTAAAAATGTTGAGTAAAATAAGCTTAGGGTGTGAACTCATAGAGGGGAGCTTCATAAAAAAATTTAGCCAATGCAATAAATATTTTTTAGGATTGTTTTGAAGTGAGAAGTCTAATGAATTTTTTAGTGAAGCTATTCTTAGAAAGTTTAAGCCTCATAATTTATGGAAGCAAGCGATCTAGCCTTAATGGGCTTCCTCAAAAATAGAGTTTAAGTTCTTTCATGGGACCCATGTGTTAGGGCAGGTCCCCATATAGTTGCTAAGGGTGTGGTCCCATGAGGGGGGTTGGTTGATCTATTTTTATGGAGCAGGTCATCCTATGAAGCCAAAAAATGGTTTGGTAGGGATAGAAATTGCTTCACCAGCTTAGAAAGTTTAAGCCCCGTAATTTATGGAAGCAAGCGATCTAGCAAAAAAAAATTATTTAACATATTTCATTCACTTAGTAAATAAATAAAAATTTCTATACAACATTTCTTGATAAAATTTGGAAATTGGTATATGATTCACAAGTGACAAAAAAACAAAAACTTAAGCTAGTGAAGCAATTTTTATCCCTACCAAACCTTTTTTTGGCTTCATGGGACCACCAACTCCATAAAAATAGATCAACCAACCCCCTCATGGGACCACACCCTTAATAACTATATGGGGACCTACCCTAAGGCATGGGTCCCACAAAAGAACTTAAACTCTATTTTTGAGGGTGAATCAGTAGTTTAAACTTGGACCCATAAAACTTTCACCAAATATCTATCTCATGCATTCAATGAGTAAGTTGAATTAATATATAAAGGACATACATCTAAATCATGTAAACATGTAAGCATTCACACACATAACACCAAATATGATTACCCAGAAACCCTCCAAGTGAGAAGGTAAAATTTGAGTGGGGATGACACCCACAAATCTTCACTACTACAGTAGTAAATTGTATCCAATGAAGGTTACAATGTTTTGACCATGAAACATGAACTACCCTGTGAGAGGTTTTCCCTATTAAAGGCTTACAAAGACTATTAGGTTTCACCCTATTAGAGGATTTGAACACCCTATTAGAAGTGTGCATGGTTAAAGGATTTTAACTTACAACTAATTAAGCACTATGTTAAAGGATTTTGTATAGCCTGTTAGGACTACTTTGTTAAGAGATTTTGACTAAAATCACCTATTAGAATGTCTCAGCTTTGATCCTATAGTTGGCACTTGCTTTCCTAATAATATATCACCTCAAACAATGTTTTCTCAATCCTTCATGATCAAATGTCTCTCTGTTGTATCCTTTTCTCTATCCTCTATTCTGCTCTAATTGATTCTGCAATGTGGTTTCACTTCATAACTTCTAAGTCACCAAGAATGCTCTATTTTTGCATGCAAACTATCCTCTTCACTTCTTCAACAACCTTGTTAGAAAGCTTAGAGTTTCATTAGTTCCTTAAGAATACTTTGGTGGTTTAGGGTTAGGTATGAATCTACAGCTTAAATTCATTCATTTTGCCACTTAATCCTTCCCATTTTCTAATTGGCTACATGTAATTGCATATGAAATCCAACTAGAGATTTGTCTTTATCTCCAAAATATCATAATTCATCCTTAAGTTGGCTCAAAAATTGTTTAGATAGTTCTTTGTGCCATTACAAACAAATATGTCAAATTTGTCTTACTCGACATATGAAGTCCCTAATGCTCAGCATGCACTAATCTTTATATTGTTACTTGGCACCTGTATTGCTCAGCATCCACTATTTACACAACTCCTAAATCACTTGGCATGGTCTATCTTCTCAGCACTTGAGTGACTCAGCACATGAGTGGCTTGACCCTCACTATGACTCGGCTTGGTCTCTGACTATCATGTTGTGCTTGACATGCATTACTAGTTTGGCATGAACTAAGTAAATAACTTAAGTGTGTTAAAACTCACTTGTCAAAACCAATCTGAGATCAACAAAAACTAATGAGGATGTGCACCTAGTGGGGTGAATTTTACCTTAAAAATCTTTGGCAAATATGGTTCAAAGCTTGGTCAATGACCTATCAATATCCTAGAGATTGTTCTTAGGGTGGGTTGTAACTGACTACATATGTGTCTTTCCTCACATTCTTGACAGGAGATAATATCTGCATGCAGATATATGTATGCATATTTTTTTGGAAGGTTTTATACAATATTTTAAGCATATTCACATATAGGAAAATTAATTTATATACTTTTTAATTAGATCGTGGGTATATTTTATCAAATTTTATATATGTTGTGGGATCTATTATGCATGGAAGAGTCTAAAAGTGGTCATTTGCTTCGATACCAATAAAGTAAGCAACTCTTCTAATGTCAAATTTATTGATAATTTTTTTTTAAAAAAATCTTTTAGGTCTTTTGGCTTATGACATAGTAAATGTTGCATTGTCAGATTTGTTAATTTGAAATTGGGCTTTTGTTGAGTGGAAAAATGAAAATGAAAATTTGATTTAATTGTAATCCCAACTAAAATGGGAATTCAAAACTCATATTCTAATTCAGGTTTCACACATCCAAAATAAGATTAATAATTCTTAGAATTTATTCCTACCAATTTCGATTCAATTCAATAAACAAACAGGACCTTATTTAATTATTAGGTGACAGGGTGAGCAAAAAGTGATACCAATAAAATACACAAGTCCCCTACTATAAAATTTAAATGTAAATTTAATTATTGTAAAAATAGATGAACAAATAATAAAAGGCCTTTAAAATGGTTCACTAATCTCATGTCTCCATACGATTGCTTAAATGCAATTTATGCCTAAATTTAAGGAACGTGAGTGTGTTCCTATCACAATAATTTTAAATATATCCCTACTTTTGTGGAGTGACCACGTAAAATATAAAATTAAACATTAAAAAAGGTAGGGGCTGGAATAAGCAACCACTTCTTATAGAGAAATTGGTTTCTCTCTCCTTTATTGCTTCCTATTTTTTTCAAAATATTTATCTATAATAGTTATTATTAAAATTTCAATTTAACATGGCTACTAAGAAATAAAAGCAACAAAAATCATCATTGGCCATCAAATCCACAAATTATTACTAAAAATGTTGAGTAAAATAAGCTTAGGGTGTGAGCTTGTAGAGGGGAGCTTCATAAAAAAAATTAGTGAGTGCAGTAAATATTTTTTAGGATATTTTTAAATTGGGAAGTCTAATGAATTTTTTAGTGAAGCTATTCTTAGAAAGTTTAAGCCCCATAATTGTTGGAAACGATTGAAAAGATCATAAGGAAGATTGTTGGAATGATCATATGGAACTGGTAAAGAATGTTCTCAATCATTATTTTGTCATTGATGTCAAACTTGCTACTTGCAAGAATGACAATTGCTTTAGTGATCCAAATACTATCAATTAGTTGATTAACAAGGAGGAGGAAATCAATAAGATGTAACTAGAACACCTAGAGAAAGGTTGAAGTTATGATGTTGGAATGAAGTAGAAGGATCATTCAAGCCATTGATGAAATAATGTACTAATGACATACTCTAAGACACAGAGAATGGGCACACTGAAACATATCAAAGATATAAGGTTTTAGCTAAAACCTCTGTAAAACCTAACTAAAAGTTCATTAGAGAGAAGGAGTTGAGCAAGCTAGTAGGTGTCGAACAGATTCCTAGTTGAAGCCGAGCAAGTTCAACTTCAAGTGCCGAGTGATCCAGAGTAATCAGGTGCCGAGTGATACAATTTTATTTAGGTGCTGAGCTATCCAGGAAACAGATGTCGAGCATCAGAAAACAAATAGTGCCGAGTAACACAAAGATGTCGAGCATCAGTAAACCAATAATGCCGAATTGCTGCATTATTTTGATAATCAAAGATTTGCCATATCTAAGCCGACAAGGTTGTTATCTAGAAGTCTTTGAATCAAATGGAAGATAAGAATGATGAGCTGGTGGCACAGAACACCATGTAGAACATTTTTGAGGTTACAATTGGAACCTAGACGAAGTCTCTAGATAAGAACAAGATTGAGGTAGATACATTGTATCCTACCTAATCCATTTGAAACCCTACAAATTGGAGAGGGAGAATTGAGCAGAAAAGGAAAATTAGATTTCTATTTAAGGAGTCATAAGGTCATGAAGCAAAGAGAGAGGTGGTCAAGCATGAAAGCATAATTTCTAAAGAAGGTGCTAAGGAGAAGAAAGCATAGAAATACTGTTTGGATAGACGACCACAAGGATGATTGCATTGGCATGATGAGTAAGAAGACTCAAGGAGATGAAGCTTGAGAGGAAGACAAGCTGTCAAAGCTGAAATGATTAAAGCCAAGCAATAGGACTGAACTGAAGAAGTGATCTGAAATCTGCAAAGTATGTTGTAAGTTGTATCAGATCAAAAAGCCATTATTGTTACTCTCTAGCAATTGTAACAGATAGTTTAAACCCTATGGACTTAGGTTGGTTTAATAGCCATGAGGTAAATCCTTTAACAGGGTGACATTCCAAGTGAATGTTCAGAAGTCCTTTAACCAAGCTCATTCCTAACAGTTTGGTGAAATCCACTAACAAGGTCACATTTAACAGTGTGTTGTAAGCCTTTAACAGGGCAGGCTTTTAACAGGGCATCACTTTAGAAGAGTGAAAATCAAGTAGCATGTTACTAATGGTTTTTCCCAAATTGGGTTTCCATGTAAATCATTGTGTCATGTGTTGATCTTGCATGTTTTATCTCTACATGTTGATTTACTGTAACTTGCTAATATGGTTGATTTAAGTTTGGGTGAATGAAAAGTGTATGGATTCATTAAAAGTAGTGAAAAAGTGTTATTAGGGCATTTGGACCTTGGATAACTGATTCACCCCCCCCCCCCCCTAGTTATTCTAAAAGAATTCTAACAATTGGTATCAGAGCTAAACTGTTGATTCAGTTTAAAGGGACTATAAGCAGAAAAGATCAAAATGCCTAAGAGAGAAGTTCTCAAGCTCAACAAAGACAACTTAGTTGCATGGCAAAGTTTGATGAAGCTACATCTTGGATCCATAGGAGATTATGCCCAAAATTCAATTGTTACTGAACATGTTGATCCAACAGGTACTCTTACTACAGAAGATATGAAAAACAAACAGGAACACAATTGGACAATGCTGGAGATTGCCTCTGCACTCAACTATGCTGAATTTGATGATATCAAAGGATGTGACATTGCATTCAAAATGTGGAAAGCCCTATCAGACATCTATGGAGGAGATCAAAATGTACAAAGAGCAAAAAGAGAAAGTCTCAGAGGAAAGTTTGATGATATGAAAATGAAGGAAAATGAGAATGCTGCTCAGTATGGCGCAAGAATAAAGGAAGTGGTAAGTGCAATAAGATGCTTGAGTGGTCAATTGGATGAAGATACTATTAATAGTAAGTTCTTAAAAACCTTGCTCCCTATCTATGCTATTAGAGTATCAGCAATACAAGAGTTAAGATGTGTACCAGGAAACAATATAAGTTTTGAAGGTATAGTGGGTAGACTCACTGCATTTGAGTTATCTAATTTTGACAACTACAGACCTGAGAATGTTGAATCTACATTCAAGGCCAAGCTATCACTAAAAGATGCTGAACAAATGAAATCAAAGAAAGGAAGAAAGATGAAATATGTATCCAGTGACAGTAGCACTTATGAGGAAGATGTGGAAAAATTGGAAGCACTACTTGCTAGAAGATTTCATAGAGGTAAAAGAAAATTCAAAGGTAAGATGCCTATCATTTGTTTCAATTGCAATGAAGTAGGTCATATTGCTGCCAGGTGTACACAGAAAAAGGATTACAAGGAAGGCAACAAATTCAGAAGAGAAGATAACAAGAGAGATTACAAAGACAAAGGTAAGAAGTGTTATATTGTTGAAGAAAATTCTAATGATAATGATGATGAAGTTGTTTATGTAGCCATGAAGGACCAATCTGATGAAGAAGAGCCCACAACACTGGTAACATGTATGAACAAGAATGATAGGTGGATCATAGATAGTGGATGCTCACATCACATGATAGGAGACAAAAGTAAGTTTGTTAACTTTACTCAGTATGATGGAAATAGTGTTAGATTTGGTAATGATGTTCCATGTCAAATCAAAGGAAAAGGTTCCATTAAGCTCACAGAGAAAATTTCATGTGATAATGCATACTATGTTGAAGGATTAAACTACAATTTGTTGAGTGTCTCACAGTTAGGTAATATAGGATGCAAAGTAGAATTTGGAAATAAAACTACAAAAATCTATGATACTGATGGTAAACTGATAGGAAAAGGAGATCAAACAAGAAGTAATTTGTTTTACCTTGATATGGATGATGTTTCTTGTCCTATTGCAAAATTTGATGATGGATGGTTATGGCATAGAAGGCTATGTCATGTCAACTTTAAAATTTTGGTCAATATCAGTAAAATGAAGAAAGTCAAAGGTTTACCAAAATTGAAGAAGCCTGACAATATCATGTGCAAATAGTGTCAGCTAGGAAAGATGACAAAGTCAAGTTTCAAAAGCAAAAACTATACATCTAGGGAAGTACTTGAGTTAGTTCATACTGACTTATGTGGTCCAATGGAAGTACAAAGCTATAAAGGAGATAAGTACATAATGTTGTTTGTTGATGACTATTCCAGGATGATGACTATTATGTTCTTACAGCAAAAATCTGATGCTTTTCAAATGTTTAAGTGGTATGTGGCTAGAGTTGAAAAGGAAACAGGAAAGAGCTTGAAATGCCTAAGATCAGACAAAGGTGGTGAATTTACATCAAATGAATTCAAGATATTTTGTAATGATAAAGGAATCAAAAGAAAAACGTCAGCTCTTAGAACTCTCCCACAGAATGGAATTACTGAAAGAAGAAATAGATCTGTGATTGGCTGTGCTAGAACATTAATGATGGAAAAGACTGTTGCTCTAAAATACTGGAGAGAAGCTGTAAGTGTAGCTGTTCATACACTGAACCGAGTACAAGTTAAGAAAGGTACAAATACAACACCTTTTGAATTATGGTATGGTCACTCACCCAATGTAAAACATTTCAAAGTATTTGGTTGCAAATGCTTTATCCTTAAAGATGCTAGAAATGGAAAATTTGATGCAAAAAGTGATGAAGGCATATTCCTTGGTTATTCCACTAGAAGTAAGGCATACAAGTGTTTGAATGCTAACACTAACAAGATTGTGGAAAGTGAAAATGTAAACTTTGATGAACATACAGAAGTTCAAGTTGAAGAACCAAAGAGAATGGATGAATATAAAACCTTCATGTATTCTTATGAAGGAATGACTATTGATGAGGATGATGTCAATCAAATTGAAACTCAACAACAAGTTTCAGTTTCAGCCGACTCACAACCAATGAAAGTCGAGTTGCAAAATGAAGGAATTACACAATCATATTCTGAAGTTAGTACACATGAAAGAGATGAAGAAAAACTTGACAACTCAGTACATAGTGACCCTGAATCAGAAAGATCAAACATGGAAACAAGGACAGGACCAAGATTATCCAAATATGTAAAAAAACATCACCCTGCTAAATAGATAATTGGTGACAAACATGCAAGACTAATGATAAGGAACAGACTGAGACATAAATCATGTCTGATTAGCAAATCTGAACCTAAGACAATATATGGTGCGTTACAAGATGATGACTGGTATAAAGGTATGGAAGAAGAGATTGATCAAATAAAGAAGAACAAAACTTGGAGTTTGGTTCCTAGACCAGTTGACAAAAATGTGATTGGCACCAAGTGGGTATTCAAAAATAAGCTAGATTAGAATGGTGAGATTACCAGAAACAAAGCTAGACTAGTATGCAAGGGTTATGCTCAAGAAGAAGGGCTAGACTATGGGGAAACATTCGCCCCTGTTGCTAGAGTGGAAGGAGTAAGAACTTTACTTGCATATGCTGCATATAAAGATTTTAAACTCTATCAGATGGATGTAAAGTCTGCTTTTTTTAATGGAATACTAGAGGAAGAAGTCTACATTGAACAACCAGAGGGATTTGTTGATGAGAACAACAGTGATATGGTTTGTAAGCTACATAAAGCACTCTATGGTTTCAAACAAGCACCTAGAGCATGGTATGAGAGGCTTCACAAGTATCTAGTGCAAATAGGATTTGAAAGAACTGATGATAACAGCAACATGTACATCAAAGCAGAAGAAGGTAAGGATGTTATTGTATCTGAAATCTTTGTGGATGACATAGTGTTTGGTGGAAAGGAAGTGCTTTGCAAAGGCTTTGTTGACAAAATGAAACATGAATTTGAGATGTCTATGTTTGGAGAAATCAAATTTTTTGTTGGATTGCAAGTACATCAACTCTAACATGGTATATTTGTGACACAATCAAAGTACATCAAAGAGATTCTTAAAACATTTGGATTGGAGTAGTCTAAACCAATCAGCACACCAATGGCAATAGGAAATAAGCTATCCAAAAATGATGAATCAGCTGAAGTCAATCAAACAATGTACAGATCCATGATTGGAAAACTACAATATGTTGTACATAGCAAACCAGACATAGCATTACCAGTTGGAATAGTGGCTAGATTCTCTGCTAATCCCAAAGAAAATCATCTCATAGTAGTAAAAAGAATAATGAGATATCTTAAAGGAACTGGTAACTTTGATCTATACTATAAAAAGAATGGAAAGTTTGAGCTTAATGCATATACAGATGCAGATTGGCGAGGCAACATTGATGATAGAAAAAGCACAAGTGGAGGTGCATTATTTCTAGGCAAAAGGCTAGTTACCTGGACTAGCAAGAAACAAACATGCACATCCCAATCCACTGCAGAATCAGAATATGTGGCAGCAGCAGTCAATTGCACAAACATTGTGTGGCTCACACATCTATTGAAAGGAATGAAAGAAGAGGTAACAAAACCTGTGATATTGTATTGTGATAACACAAGTGCTATAAAGATATCCAAAAATCCAGTAATGCATGCAAAAATCAAGCACATCGCAATCAAGTATCATTATGTCAGAGAATTGGTAGAAGACAAACAGGTGAAGTTGGAATACATTCACACAAAGGAACAAACTGCAGATATCTTCACCAAACCATTGCCCAAGGATGCTTATGAATATCTTAGAGGCAAGTTGGGGGTAATACCCCTAACTCAAGTAGTTTAAAGTAACAAGGATGTTGCCCTACATCAACAGGAATAAATCATTGAAATATCAGAAGAATGATGCAGAGGATGACAGCAGGAGCAGAAACTCCAAATCAGTCACAAGCATGGTGACAGAGGGAGAAGACATCAAGAAGCCAAAGATTATATTTTGCATGATAAAGATGCTACATCTTTAGCATTTATGACAAAGAGGGAGAAATATGCAGAAACCTGATCAATACAAAGCAAGAGAGAGATATATATGAAAGAGGGAGATATATGAGATCAGTAGTAAGGATGCAGCAACCAAGAAACGTAGTAGACAACGTATACAATCTTGGTGGTAACTAAGTTGATCAATTGATCAGTTTGGTTTGCCATCAATGCCAAAGAGGGAGATTGTTGGAAATGATTGAAAAGATCATAAGGAAGATTGTTGGAATGATCATATGGAACTAGTAAAGAATGCTCTCAATCATTGTTTTGTCATTGATGTCAAACTTGCTACTTGCAGAAACGACAATTGCTTTAGTGATCCAAATACTATCAATTAGTTGATTAACAAGGACGAGGAAATCAATAAGATGTAACTAGAACACCTAGAGAAAAGTTGAAGTTATGATGTTGGAATGAACTAGAAGGATCAGTCAAGCCATTGATGAAATAATGTACTAATGACATACTCTAAGACACAGAGAATGGGCACACTAAAAAATATCAAAGATATAAGGTTTTAGCTAAGACATCTATAAAGCCTAACTAAAATTTCATTAGAGAGAAGGAGCCGAGCAAGCTAGTAGGTGTCGAACAGATTCCTAGTTGAAGCCGAGCAAGTTCAACTTCAAGTGCCGAGTGAACTTCAGATGCTGAGTGATACAGAGTTTATCAAGTGCCGAGTGATCCAGAGTAATCAGGTGTCGAGTGATACAGTTTTATTTAGGTCATGAGCTATCCAAGAAATAGATGTTGAGCATCAGAAAACCAATAGTGCCGAGTAACACAGAGATGTCGAGCATCAGTAAACCAATAATACCGAGTTGCTGCATTATTTTGATAATCAAAGATTTGCCAAATCTAAGCCAACAAGGTTGTTATCTAGAAGTCTGTGAATTAAATAGAAGATAAGAATGATGAGCTGGTGGCACAGAACACCATGTAGAACATTTTTGAGGTTACAACTAGAACCTAGATGAAGTCTCTAGATAAGAACAAGATATGAGGTAGATACATTGTATCCTACTTAATCCATTTGAAACCCTACAAATTGGAGAGGGAGAATTGAGCGAAAAAGGAAAATTAGATTTCTATTTAAGGATTCATAAGGTCATGAAGCAAAGAGAGAGAGGTGGTCAAGCATGAAAGCATAATTGTTGAAGAAGGTGCTAAGGAGAAGAAAGCACAGAAATATTGTTTGGATAGACGACCACAAGGATGATTGCATTGGCATGATGAGTAAGAAGACTCAAGGAGACGAAGCTTGAGAGGAAGACAAGTTGTCAAAGCTGAAATGATTAAAGCCAAGCAATAGGACTGAACTGAAGAAGTGATCTGAAATCTGCAAAGTATCTTGTAAGTTGTATCAGATCAAAAAGCCATTATTGTTACTCTCTAGAAATTGTAACAAATAGTTTAAATCCTGTGGACTTAGGTTGGTTTAATAGCCATGAGGTAAATCCTTTAACAGGGTGACATTCCAAGTGAATGTTCAGAAGTCCTTTAACTAGGCCCATTCCTAATAGTTTGGTAAAATCCTCTAACAAGGTCACATTTAACAGTGTGTTGTAAGCCTTTAACAGGGCAGGCTTTTAGTAGGGCATCACTTTAGAAGAGTGAAAATCAAGTAGCATGTTACTGATGGTTTTTCCCAAATTGGGTTTCCACGTAAATCATTGTGTCCTGTGTTGATCTTGCATGTTTTATCTCTGCATGTTGATCTATTGTAACTTGCTAATATGGTTGATTTAAGTTTGGATGAATGAAAAGTGTATGGATTCATTAAAAGTAGTGAAAAAGTGTTATTAGGGCATTTGGACCTTGGATAACTGATTCAACCCTCCCCCCCCCCCCCCCTCCCCCTCTCAATTATTCTAAAAGAATTCTAACAATAATTTATAGAAGCAAGCGATCTAGCCTTAATGGGCTTCCTCAAAAGTAGAGTTTAAGATCTTTCATGGGACCCATGCATTAGGACAAATCCTCGTATAGTTGTTAAGGGTTTGGTCCCATGAGGGGGGTTGGTTGATCTATTTTTATGGAGTAGGTGGTCTTGTGAAGCCAAAAAAAGGTTTGGTAGGGATAGAAATTGCTTCACTAGCTTAGAAAGTTTAAGCCCCATAATTTATGGAAGCAAGTGATCTAGCAAAAAAATTATTTAACATATTTCATTCACTTAGTAAATAAATAAAAATGTCTATACAACATTTCTTGATAAAATTTTGAAATTGATATATGATTAACAAGTGACAAAAAACAAAAACTTAAGCTGGTGAAGCAATTTCTATCCCTAGCAAACCTTTTTTTGGCTTCATGGGACCACCTACTCCATAAAAATAGATCAACCAACCCCCCTCATGGGACCACACCCTTAATAACTATATGGGGACCTGCCCTAAGGCATGGGTCCCACAAAAGAACTTAAATTCTATTTTTGAGGGTGAATCAATAGTTTAAACTTGGACCCATAAAACTTTCACCACATATCTATCTCATGCATTCAATGAGTAAGCTGAAATAATATATAAAGCACATACATCTAAATCATGTAAACATGTAAGCATTCACACACATAACACTAGATATGATTACCCAAAAACCCTCCAAGTGAGAAGGTAAAATTGGAGTGGGGATGACACCCACAAATCTTCACTACTGCAGCAATAAAGTGTATCCAATGAAGGTTACAATGTTTTGACCATGAAACATGAACTACCCTGTGAGACGTTTTCCCTGTTAAAGGCTTACAAAGACTATTAGGTCTCACCTTGTTAGAGGATTTCAACACACTATTAGAAGTGTGCATGGTTAAAGGACTTTAACTTACAACTAAGTAAGAACTATGTTAAAAGATTTTGTATAGCCTATTAGGACTACTTTGTTAAGAGATTTTGACTAAAATCACCTGTTAGAATGTCTCAGCTTCTATCCTATAGTTTGTACTTTCTTGCCTAATAACAGATCACCTCAAACAATGTTTTCTCAATCCTTCATGATCAAATGTCTCTTTGTTGTATCCTTTTCTCTATCCTCTATTCTGCTCTAACTGATTCTGCAATGTGGTTTCACTTCATAACTTCTAAGTCACCATGAATGCTCTACTTTTGCATGCAAACTATCCTCTTCACTCCTTCAAAAACCTTGTTAGAAAGTTTAGGGTTTTGTCCTCCTTAAGAAGACTTTGGTGGTTTAGGGTTAGGTATGAATCTACGGCTCAAATTCATTCATTTTGCCACTTAAACCTTCCCATTTTCTAATTGGCTACATGTAATTGCATAGGGAATCCAACTAGAGATTTGTTCTTATCTCCAAAATATCGTAATTCATTCTTAAGTCGGCTCAAAAATGGTTTACATAGTTGTTTGTGCCATTACAAACAAATATGTCAAAATTGTCTTACTCGACATATGAAGTCCCTAATGCTCGACATGCACTAATCTTTATACTGTGACTCAGCACCTATATTGCTTGGCATCTACTATTTACTCGACTCTTGAATCACTTGGCATGGTCTATCTGCTCAGCACTTGACTAACTCAACACATGAGTGGCTTAGCCCTCACTATGACTTGGCTTGGTCTCTAATTTTCATGTTGTGCTCGGCATGCATTACTAGTTCAGCATGAACTAAGTAAATCACTTAAGTGTGTTGACACTCACTTGTGAAAACCAATCTGAGATCAACAAAAACTAATGAGAATATGCATCTAGTGGGGTGAATTTTACCTTAAAAAGATTTGGCAAATATGGTTCAAAGCTTGGTCAATGACCTATCAATATCGTAGAGATTGTTCTTAGGGTGGGTTGTAACTGACTACATATGTGTCTTTCCTCACATTCTTGATAGGAGATAATATCTGCATGTAGATATATGTATGCATATTTTTCTGCAAGGTTTTATACAATATTCTAAGCATATTCAAATATAGGACAATTAATTTATATATTTTTAAATTAGATCGTGGGTATATTTTATCAAATTTTATATATGTTGTGGGATCTATTATGCATGGAAGAGTCTAAAAGTGGTCATCTACTATAGATACCAATAAAGTAAACAACTCTTCTAATGTCAAATTTATTGATAAGTTTTTTTTTTTTTTTTTTTAAATCTTTTAAGTCTTTTGGCTAATGACATAGTAAATGTTGCATTGTCAGATTTGTTAAATTGAAATTGGACTTTTGTTGAGTGGAAAAATGAAAATGAAAATTTGATTTAATTGCAATCCCAACTAAAATGGGAATTCAAAACTCATATTCTAATTCAGGTTTCACACATCCAAAATAAGATTAATAATTCTTAGAATTTATTCCTACCAATTTCGGTTCAATTCAGTAAACAAACAAGACTTTATTTAATTATTAGGTGACAAGGTGAGCAAAAAGTGATACCAATAAAATACACAAGTCCCCTACTATAAAATTTATATGTAAATTTAATTATTGTAAAATTAGATGAACAAATAATAAAAGGTCTTTAAAATGGTTCTCTAATCTCATGTCTCCATACGATTGTTTAAATGCAATTTATGCCTAAATTTAAGGAATGTGAGTGTGTTTGTATCACGATAATTTTAAATTTATCCCTACTTTTGTGGAGCGACTACTTAAAATATAAAATTAAACATTAAAAAAGGTAGGGGCTGGAATAAGCAACCACTGCTTAATAAGAAATTAGTTTCTCTCTCCTTTATTACTTCCTTTTTTTTTCAAAATATTTATCTATAATAGTTATTATTAAAATTTCAATTTAACATGGCTACTAAGAAATAAAAGCAACAAAAATATCATCGGCCATCAAATTCACAAATTATTACTAAAAATGTTGAGTAAAATAAGCTTAGGCTGTGAGCTCATAGAGGGGAGCTTCATAAAAAAATTCAGCGAGTGCAGTAAATATATTTTGGGATTATTTTTAAGTGGGAAGTCTAATGAATTTTTTAGTGAAGCTATTCTTAGAAAGTTTAAGCCCCATAATTTATGGAAGCAAGTGATCTAGCAAAAAAAAATTATTTAACATATTTCATTCACTTAGTAAATAAATAAAAATGTCTATACAACATTTCTTGATAAAATTTGGAAATTGGTATATGATTGACAAGTGACAAAAAACCAAAAACTTAAGCTAGTGAAGCAATTTCTATCCCTACCAAACCTTTTTTTGGCTTCACAGGACCACCTACTCCATAAAAATAGATCAACCAACCCCCCTCATGGGACCACACCCTTAACAACTATATGGGGACCTGCCCTAAGGCATGGGTCCCATGAAAGAACTTAAACTCTATTTTTGAGGAAGCCCATTAAGGCTGGGATCCCATGGGCACCCACTTCCTTAAAAATAAAGTGGGTGCCATTGAGACTTTTTAGGAATATTTATACATAAGTGTTCCCATGAGTTTATTTTGAATCCTCTTTTTAAAAAATTAGCTCCTAAAATAAAAGAATTTATTTCTCACATAAATTTTTAAAATAAAGAGAGTATTTCATTTTTGTGAGAAGTTGAAGAGCTTGTTGACAAATGGAAAAATCCTTCCCTAAGCTGGTGGGGTTATTTCTAGCCCCACCTCATTTTCATCCCCTTAAATTGACAGGGCTAAAAATCAAGGCTCCTATTTTATTGGGAAAGATTCCAAATAAACCTTTAGCACCACTTAAAATGTTATCATGGGGTCACCCGCTCCCCAAAAATAGAGCCCAAGCCTCTCCCATAGGACCCCTGCCTAAAAAAAAATTATGTTGCTATAGAATTATTTAGAGTCTTCTCTTCAAGAACCCCTACCTTTTAGTAAAGAGATGGGACAATTTTCTAATGAAGGAGCCTATTCTTTATAGCAAAGGATAACATATGATTTATCGTAGGATGATTATTTAGAACTATTAAAAATTACTTGGACTAATTTGAAATTCTATTTCCATTTTAATATATCATTTTTCAAAATAATACTAGATAAAAATTCAAATCTTCAAAGTAACATTTAATATCGATAATGATAAACATTTTAATCAAGCTATATATTTTAAATTATTAATATACATGTTGTAACTTTGATTTTATATTTTTGGTCTTCCTTCATACCTATTAAACTTCAATACATATGGATAATAAGGTAACATATTATATGGAAAATGAAAAAAGAAAGATCAATTGTTTTCTATTAAGATATTATTTGATTTTGTATAGCAATTTATGAAGAATGATGTCAAATTCAATAGTTTGGTTGAATGACTTAGTCTTCTTATAATAAATTGGAATATATTTCTTAGTATTAATAGTTTTATAAATGTAAAGGTAAATTGATAGTTTTCTACTCTATAAAGTATTTTTTGATTGATTTATTAGATTTCATAATGGATGTCATAAAAAAGATTTTAACATTTGTCTTATTTAAATATAAATTACTATCAACATACTTTTTTAAATTTTAGGAAGAATTACAAGAATCTCAATATATTGTTACATATATAGTCACTTAATGACATTATATACAATAAAAGTATACAAATTTTATGTTTTTTTTTTGTTATCAAATTTCTCTCTTCTACAACATATCCATATCACCATGTTTTACATTTTTAAGTTAGTTAACACGAACATAAACACACATCTTACTTTTTTTTCCTTTTTAATATTAGGTGGGACTCTAATTGTAACACAACTCTTGTTTTAGAGAAAGTAATCAGTTAGATAACTAGTTATCAAATATCACAAACAGTCTAGAGCGAGATCATCACATTTTTATCAAGAGGATCTCTTGCAAACAATTAAGAGCGATGTAAGATTGATTAAATCCCCTCAATTGGCTATAGAAAAAAATTTTGCATAACAATTATTAATTAACAACATTATCATGATTTGATCATTAAGTTGTAAGAGATGGATGCTTGGGATAAAACAAATGGCAAAGATTTGGGACAAGGTGTGTTGCTAGCTATAGGAGGTGCTACATAATAAATTCCTTTAAAGAATTTGGATATGTGTTGAGTTTATTTATATCATTTATAATGGATAGCTCTCATATCCAGAGGACAAGATTTAGGACCTAAATCTATATAGAATTCAAGATTTGGTGTTACCAAGTCTGATAATAAATAAAGAGGAAGATTCCCCTGTTCTTGTGCATGAGTGTATGTGGTTATGTACCAACCTTAAGGAAGGGATTATTAATTGGATTATATATCACTCATAAAAGTGTTAACTCATTCTTTCTCACAATTTTTTTGCAATGTGCATGTAAGTTATTTGATGACATTGCTTGTCATCTTGCCAAATGGTACAAAGCTTAATGATGCTAAGGGTAGGGGTCAGCGTCATCCCATAATTGTGAAATTATTGACAAGGATAAGAACTTTAGTAGTGCATCAAAGATAATAAGTGTAATGGATTGGCCTAGGCATTGACATGGATAAGAACTTTATCAGTGAATTGAAAGGAGTTGGCATAGTGGACTGGTAAATTGTGATTTGGGTATGCCAATCAATAAGAACACTATAAATGACGCGGTAGAAACTAATGAGGATATGCACCTAGTGGTGTGAATTTTACCTTAAAAATCTTTCGAAGATATGGTTCAAAGCTTGGTCAATGACCTATCAATATCCTAGAGATTGTTCATGGGGTGGGTTGTAACTGACTACATATGTGTCTTTTCTCACATTCTTGATAGGAGATAATATTTGCATGCAAATATCGGTATGAATATTTTTTTGGAAGGTTTTATACAATACTTTAAGCATATTCAAATATAGGACAATTAATTTGTATATTTTTTAATCGGGTCTTGTGTATATTTTATCAAATTTTATATATTTTGTGGGATCTATTATGCATGGAAAAGTCTAAAAGTGGTCATCTGCTATAGATACCAATAAAGTAGAAAACTCATCTAATGTCAAATTTATTGATAAGTTTTATTTATTTTTAATTCTTTTAGGTCTTTTGGCTTATGACATAGTAAATGTTGCATTGTCAAATTTGTTAATTTGAAATTGGGCTTTTGTTGAGTGGAAAAATGAAAATGAAATTTTGATTTAATTCCAATTCCAACTAAAATGAGAATTCAAAACTCATATTCTAATTCAAGTTTCACACATGCAAATAAGAGTAATAATTTTTAGAATTTATTCCTACCAATTTCAATTCAATTCAACAAACAAACAGGACATTATTTAATTACTAGGTGACAAGATGAGCAAAAAGTGATACCAATAAAATACACAAGTCCTCTACTATAAAATTTAAATGTACATTTAATTATTGTAAAATTAGATGAACAAATAATAAAAGGCCTTTAAAATGGTTCACTAATCTCATGTCTCCATACGATTGCTTAAATGCAATTTATGCCTAAATTTAAGGAACGTGAGTGTGTTCCTATCATGATAATTTTAAATATATCACTACTTTTGTGGATCGACCACTTAAAATATAAAATTAAACATTAAAAAAAGTAGGGGTTGGAATAAGCAATCGCTTGCTTATAGAGAAATTGGTTTCTCTCTCCTTTATTGCCTCCTTTTTTTTCAAAATATTTATCTATAATTTTATTATTAAAATTTCAATTTAACATGGCTACTAAGAAATAAAAGCCACAAAATCATCATCGTCCATCAAATCCACAAATTATTACTAAAAATGTTAAGCAAAATAAGCTTAGGGTGTGAGCTCATAGAGGGGAGCTTCATAAAAAAATTCAACAAGTGCAGTAAATATTTTTTAGGATTATTTTTAAGTGGGAGGTCTAATAAATTTTTTAGTGAAGCTATTCTTAAAAAGTTTAAGCCCCATAATTTATGGAAGCAAGCGATCTAGCAAAAAAAAATTCTTTAACATATTTCATTCAATTAGTAAATAAATAAAAATGTCTATACAACATTTATTGATAAAATTTGGAAATTAGTATATGATTGACAAGTGACAAAAAACCAAAAACTTAAGTTGGTGGAGCAATTTCTATCCCTATCAAACCTTTTTTTGGCTTTGTGGGACCACCCGCTCCATTAAAATAGATCATGCAACCCCCCTCATGGGACCACATGCTTAACAACTATATGGGGACCTACCATAAGGCATGGGTCCCATGAAAGAACTTAAACTCTATTTTTGAGGAAGCCCATTAAGGCTAGGGTCTCATGGGCACTCAGTTCCTTAAAAATAGAGCGGGTGGTGCTGAGACTTTTTAGGAATATTTATAAGAAGTGGTCCCGTGAATTTTATTTTGAATCCTCATTAAAAAAAATTAGCTCCTAAAATAAAGGATTTTATTTGTCTCATAATTTTTTTAAATAAAAAGATTATTTCATTTTTGTGAGAAGTTGAAGAGCTTGTTGACAAATGGCAAAATCCTTCCCTAAGCTAGTGGGGCTATTTCTAGCCCCACCTCATTTTCACCCCCTTAAATTGATAGGGCTAAAAGTCAGGGCTCCTATTTTATTGGAAAAGATTCCAAATAAACCTTTAGCCCCCCTTAAAAAGTTATCATGGGGTCACCCGCTCCCCAAAAATAGAGCCCAAGCCCCTCCATAGGACCCTTGCCTAACAAAATATTATATTGCTATAGAATTATTTAGAATCTTCTCTTCAAGAACCCTTACTTTTTAGTAAAGAGATGGGAGAATTTTCTAATGAAGGAGCCCATTCTTTATAGCAAAGGGTGATCATGTGAGTGAAAATTAGGAGCCCAACTGAAATTGTTTTCTAATATTTAAAAATTAGGAATCAAAACCTTAACCAAACTTTAAAAAGATCCAATTTTTTATTAATTCACACAGATTCTTAAAATAATAAGTGTCACGTAGGTATATGCCTAATAATTAATTATTGTTTAATATACAAAATTTAAGTTAAGCCTTTGCTGAGTACTATAGTAAGCTTTTCTCATCTAAGAATTCCATGGAGGCTGATGAGATTAGATCCAAATGCAAACCTCTTTTTCCTATTAAATTGGATACTGATGATGTCAATTTTCTCTCCACCCCTATATCTATTGAGGAAATCCAATTGGCTATTAAAGCCCTTAAAGATGACAAGGCCCCCAAGCTTGATGGGCTTCCTATTGAATTTTATAATGCTAATCTTAGTTGGATCAGCAAAGATATGTTTGATCTTTATAATGAGGCCATATGTATTGGCTCCCTCAGTCCTGAGATCAACAAGGGTATTATTACACTCCTTCCTAAGGAAGGAGATAAGACTCTTATTAAGAATTGGAGACCTATTACTCTCCTAAATGTTTCTTATAAAATATTAGCAAAAGTTTTAGGCCTCAGATTGGTTCACATTCTCCCTTAGTTTGTTAGTAATACTCAAACGAGCTTTATTAAAGGTAGATACATACTGGAGAATCTCAGTACTGCTTGGGAAGCCATGGATTGGGCTAAATGTTTTCATCAGAATGTTGCTTTGCTCCTCCTTGACTTCAAAAAAGCTTATGATAGGGTTGAGTAGAAGTTTATCATCATGATGTTGCATTATTTTGGTTTTCCTCCTTATTTCTGTAATGTTGTTCAAACTCTACTTAAAGATGCTTGTGCTCAAATTGAGATTAATGGAGCTCTTTCTGACCCTTTCTCTCTTGGTTGGTCCATCAGGCAAGGATGCCCATTGGCCCTTGCCTTATTTTTTATTGTTGTTGAAGCTTTATACTACATTCTTAGAGATAACACTCTTTCTCTAGAAGTTAGAGGTTTGTATCTTCCTAATAATGACGAGCTTATAAATAGCCACTTTGCTGATGACACTACTCTTTTTCTTGAGTTCACTAATAAAAAAATTTAAAATCTGCAAGTCAAGTTGGATTTGTTTTGTTCTATTTCGGGTGTTAAGATTTCTCAAGCTAAGTCTATTTGCTTGGGTTGGAATGATCACCCTCCTGAATGGTTCCTTCAGCACAATTTTCAATGGGGAGGTCCCAAAAAAGTTGTCAGGTATCTTGGCATACCCTACTCTGTTGATCCTTCGTTAAAGGACATGTGGGCTTGGATGAAGGCTAAGATTGAGAATAAGCTTAATAAATGGCATCATAGATCCTTATCTCTTGCTAGGAGAATTCAAGTTTGTCAAAAGTTGTTGTCTTCTTATAGTATTTATTACTCCTCTGTTTAGATGTTCAGCAATTACAAGATTCTTGAAATTCAAAAGGCTATCAAGCATTTTCTCTAGTCTGATGGCAAGGGCAATAGAAAACCTCATGTTGTTAAATGGGATTGGTGTCATACTAATAAGACCCTAGGTGGACTAGGGTTAAAAGATCTCAAATTACAAGGAATAGCTCTTTCTACCAAGTGGATCTTTCAGTCTTTGGAGGGTGATAGTCCTTGGAAAGTGTTGATTAAACACAACATTGAGAGAGGTTTCCCCAAGGAGGCTAGATATTGGAGGAACCTCTCGTTCTATGACCTTATTGTTGGTAAATTTCTAGTTATTGTTCAAGGTTCTTCCATTTTCAAATCTATTTGGTGTGCCTGGGACCATGTCTGAAGATTTATCACCAATAAGGATTTTTATAATGATAATCAACTCCATGGTGAGAGATCCATTTGGTGGAACTTGAGTATGAATAATAAACCCCTTGCCCTCTACCAGGGATGTTCTACCAAGTCCTGGGCTAAATCTAGTATTACTCAATTTGTTGATATCTTTGAGCATGATATTCTTATTCCTTGGGATGATCTCAAGAATAAATTTAATTTACCTCAATCTCAAAAGAATACTTATAATTTAAGTCTGCAAGCTTCTAAAGACCTTCCCTCAATCTGTCATGTGGACTCTTATAGGCACCTTAAATGTAAATGCCCAGATGGAATGGTCTTAGAGAAGCTTAAAGCTAAGAACATATATAAGGTCATTGATCATAATGAGGATATTATTGTTCATTTGAACAAAATTTGGTACTATTCTTTTGATCATAAAACTTGGAATAAGTTACTAGATTGTATTTGGAAAAGTCTTGTTGAACCAAAAATTCAATGTTTTAAATGGCTTATGTTAATTGATAGACTTCTAGCTAAAAGAGATAATCATCACTCAGATTTATGCAATCTCTACAGGCTGCCTAATATTGGTAGACATATTTTGTTTGATTGCCTTTTTGCTAAAGAAATATGGAATTCTTTTGGTATTTACTATCTTTTTAGAGTGAATATTATTGAAATTGTTACAGGTCACATTAAAGAGCTTAGTAAGGGTGCTAATTTTTTTTGGAATATGTTGTCTTCTAACATTCTTTGGCAGATTTGGAAATGCAAGAATGAAGAAAAATACCAAGGTAAGCCAAGAGTTCTTACTGAGTTTTATCATAAACTCACATATTTTAAAATATTCTTGCAGGTTCAAACCACCATAATTATTGAAAAGGATAAATTATGAAGATTTCTCAAGGATGGCCAAGCTACATTCTTCTATTATGAGCTTAAAGATGGTTACCAAAGGAGGAGGACTCTTGATAATATGCGGATGTTTGAGCACACATGCCAGAAGCTGAACCAAGCTATTAAGGAGAATCATAACACCAAATAGGAGGAGATCTTTATGTTGTCCCAGATCCAAGAGCAGAAGACTATCATTTGGATGGAAGGCCTACTCGGTTGGACCGCGTGGGTGGATGCCTACTCTAGACTAGCTCTATATCTTTCTTTGGTCTATTGTTGTATATGATCTATTCTAGTTGTACTCCTGCCACTTTAGTGTCAAAGTGAGGCTATGCCTTTATTTTGACTCTCGATGATTTTTTATTTTTATTTTTTATCTCTCTATAGTTAATAGAAAAAAAAATAGTTAAAAAATACAATAAATTTACAAATTAATAAATTATATATATATATATATATATATATATATATATATATATATATGTATATATATATATAATAGTTTTATAAAATATTATATTTTATAAAATAAATTTATCAAAGATATTTGAAATTATATATTTATAGATATTATTTTATTTATAATATAGTTTTATAATATAGTGAAATAATTATTTATTAAATTAATTGAATGTTAAATTTTAAAGTAAAATAATTATTAAGTTTTAGATTAGTTTTGATATTATTTTAATATAATTTAAAATATTTAAAGTAATGTTAGACACATTAACAAAAATATAAAATATATTTTTATTCAATCATGGATTGTTAATATTAATAATTTTTATAAATGATATGTTTCTAAATGTGTGGGTAGTGCCTTTGTTCTCAAATTTGTGTTTAAGATATTAAATCTATTAGCTAACCATTGCTATGATAAATATTTTTGGATCATTTTATAATTTAAGAATTTAGCATGTTTTTGAAATTAAAAGCAACCAAAAACAAGGGGGTCGGCCCTTAACAGTCAAAAGGCTGGTAACTAGCACATTACCAGCCAGTAACAAAAATAGACAAATAGAACAGGAGTACCAGCAGGCAGAGACTTATACCATAAACTAGAAAGCTAGAACCAGAAAGGAAACAACCTAGCTACTAACCACATAGTCCATAAAGGCACTATTAAATACAGCTGATTACTAGCAAAACCATAACTACCATAAAAGTATATAAAGTCTTTAGATCCTTAGATCCCCATAACTGAATAGAACTAAAAAAGACTTAGATTTCTTTTTTCCCTTTTCCCCTTGCATGAAGTAGAATCTGGGCCTAGTCATCGGCAAGAAACTTGAAGAGTAATTTGTTGTCCTCCATGTCCAAGCTAGCTTCCTCCTTCTCCTATGCCAGCAATTGGAGGGTAGTAGCAGTAGCGTGAGTAACTTTAAGTCCAAACTTGGAGAAGGTGAAAAACCCCTCCTCCAAAGCTCTGACCCTTTCCTCCAGGTTCATGTAATGCTCCTCCACTGCCTTAGTCTCCTCTTTATGCTCCTCGACCTTCTTTGCAGCAACCTCCTCCATTTTCTGTCCCTGTGGTTTATCCTGCAGCACCCGTGGGTTAGAGGAGATCTTCGAATTTTTCTTAATAGGGGAAGAAATGGTAATTGGGGAATTATCATTTTTGCTCATCTCATCACAAAAAGTAATAGGTTTAAGTGAGAAGCTGGCTAAAACATGGGTTGTCTCAGTATTCCTTTCTTTGTCGTCTGACACTTGAGTTTGAGTATCATCCATCAAAATGTTCCCAGAATTGAAACTTTTTTCCCCCTCCTCATTATCTTCATCCTTTTTGGAGTTGGAAATATTTTCCTCCTCCCTTCTGTCACTGTTATTGCCTGAGCTATCTTCTTCAACTTCCTCAATAGGGTATATAATGGACTTCTGCTTAACCCTAGCCTAGGACTGAGCTAACCTACCAGACCTTCTTCTTGCTTTTCCCCCAATATCCTCACCAAAATCCTCTCCAACAACCTCAACCACCTTATCAACTTTAATTTTATTGTTTCCCTCTTTTTCTAGAATTTAGCATGTTAACTATAGAATATTTTTTTAAAAAATAGAAAAAAAATACTAAACAAGGGCTCTGCAAGAGCTAGAGTCCCTACCTTTTGGTGAAAAAATAGATGATTGTTTTAGTGATTGATTTGTCAAATTTTGTAATATATATATGTGTGTGTGTGTGTGTGTGTGTGTGTGTGTGTGTGCATACATACATACATACATACATACATACATACATACATACATACATACATACATATATATATATATATATATATATATATATATATATATATATATATATATATATATATGTAATCATAACATAATGTACAAATATATAGTGTGGATAAGATCCAATGCACTTCTTGCAAATAATTTTATGGCAACAAAATTAATACTAGTAACTATAAATAAATTTATTTTAAGATAGACAATAATAAAATGATTGTATATACTTATTTCAATATATATATATATACTTATTTTAATATATATTCATAGTTAAAATTGTTGGAGAAATTAATGTTGAATAGAAAAGGCAAGTAATGTTGTGTGCAAAAAAACAATAATCATATTTGTCTGTTAAGCAAAATTCATATTTCATTGCAAAATAGAATCCAATAAATAAACAACATTTATAATAATGTTTGAACTTGGAAGAAATCTAAATTTTTTATTTGAAATAAAATCAACAATATTGAAAGGGATATGCAATATAGTGTTGGAAATATAGATGGAGTAACTGAGAGGGGGGGTGAATCAGTTACCACAAAAATAAATCCATAGATCTCTTAGATATCTGATAAACTAGTTACTGTTGTCACTTGGCAAACATACAGAAAAATGTTGTAACTCAGTAGATGTAGTGTATGTTAACTTATTACTGATCTGTAAGCATTCACAGTGATTAACATGCAACCGTAAAAGAAATAAAATGAACACATGAGACACCAGATTTAATGTGGAAACCCAATATGAGAAAAACCACCAAGTAACTAGCTATTGATTTTCACTCTTCTGAAGTGAGCCATGTTAGGAGCCAAGCTGGTTAAAGGTTACAAAACACACTATTAGGTATGACCTTGTTAGAGGATTTAATCACCCTATTAGGAGTGGCCTTGCTAGAGGTATTTAGAACAATTCAATAGAACTGTCACCTTGTTAGAGGATTTACAAATGGCTATTAGACCAACTCTATTAAGAGATTTAGGAATCACTACTACAATGGTGAGAAAGTAACAATGAATTGACCTAAATGAGATGCAACTGAATTGTTGATACAGATCTCTATTCTGCTCCACTAGATCCTTCTTGATCAAATAAAACTTTGCTGCTCCTTAAGGATATCTGATCATCCTTCAAAGTTTGCTCACACTTTCTTTTCCAATCAATACATTTGCATGCTCGCTCATTACGCTTTAGAATTCTCAACTTGACCTTTCATATATACCTTTTAGATTATCAAGGTGGCTCATTTACAAGTTACAATTACCAAAAATCATTACATCAGTCAGCTACAATCATTACATAAAATATTTAAACTTTATTTCGCAAAACAACAAAATCCTTCATTGGCCGACCCTGCTCGGTAAACATTGTTCTTGAATTGATTTCTTGTGTTAACCAACAAAGGCTCGGTTAACACTGTGAACTCTGCAAAATCTTTTGGAGATTGAGTGAACTCGGTAAACACTAACTTTCCTTCATTAATCATGAGAGCTCAGTTAACACTGACTTCTGCCACAAAATCCTTCAATGCCTGAGTTAACTTGGTAAAAACTATTTCCACAGAGTAACTTCCAGGAATACTAGGTAGACTCTGATATTTGCTTTGCTGACCAACTGAGCTTGGTAGACACAGAGAATTGCTTTGCTGACCAACTGAGCTCAGTAGACATAGAGAATTGCTTTGCTGACCAACTGAGCTTGGTAGACATTGGTTGATAACTAATATGACATTTGTGTAACGTCAAAGGGAACACACAATTCCATAATTGTACCCAACAATCTCCCTCTTTGGCATTGATGACAACACAACATGTCATAGCATAATGAAATTTGCAAACAAGTCTTTTTCTGATAGCAAATTTTCTCCCACTTAGATTTTATGCCACAAACTTCACTAATGCAGTAATCTCCCTCTATGAAGGAATTACATAGCTTCTTTAGCAAATTCTCCCTTAAACATATTCAAATTTTAGAAAGATATGATAGTAAACTCTCCCTCTTTGACAACACATGCCAAAGACAACACATATCAAATGAATATTAGTGTACCTTGAGTACTAATTCATATGCAATGTTCTCATGATTATGTTGCATCAATTAATAGATCTTCGGCTTGGTTCTTGTTGATGCACCACTAAATTTTTATTTTAGTGAGCTTCAGATACGGGAATGACCCCTAACTTACCTGTTAGATACAAGAATGCATCCTTAGGTAATGGCTTAGTGAATATGTCAGCAATTTGTTCTTTTGTATGGACATATTCCAATCTGATCTCCTCATCTTGCACCAATTCTCTGACAAAGTGATATTTTATTGCAATGTGCTTGGTTTTGGAATGCATCACTAGATTCTTTGATATGTTAATTGCACTTGTATTATCACAAAACATAACAACTAGTTCTTTGATCTCAACCTTCATATCTTCTAATAACTATTTAAACCAAACAATATTAGAATAGTTCACTGTTGCTACAACATATTCTACTTTTGCTGCAGATTGGGATGTGCAATTTTGCTTTTTGCTTGTCCAAGATACCAACCCTTTTCCAAGAAAGAATACTCCACCACTTATACTTTTTTTGTCATCAATGTTTCATGCCCAATCAGCATAAGTAAACACTTTCAAGTCCAAATTTCCTCCAAATTTATACCACAATCCATAATCTTTAGTGCCTTTCAAGTATCTCAAGATCCTTTTGATTGCCATCATGTGATTTTCTCTGAGTTTTGCTGAAAATCTTGCCACTATACCAACTGCAAGAGCAATATCAGGCCTTGTATGAACTACATACTATAATTTTTCAATCATTGATCTGTATAAGGTCTGATCTACCTCTTTTGAATCATCATCTTTGGTAAGCTTTAGTCCAATACACATGGGAGTTCCAACTAGTTTAGAATCTTCTATACAAAACTTCTTGAGTATCTCCTTGATATATTTAGATTGAGTGATATAGATATCATTCTTGCTCTACTAAATCTGAAGACCAATAAAGTCACCAAACATAGACATTTCAAATTCTTTGTTCATTTGCTCTGAATTATTTTTGCATAGATCATCATTCTATGTAAACAAAGTATCATCCATAAATATTTCTACCAAAACAATCTTGTTATATGGTACTTCCTTGATGTATAATCTATTGTTATCATTAGTTCTTTGAAAACCAATCTAACAATTCTTGCATAGATCAACATTAGGTTTCTTTAAACTAGGAATGCCTCTTACTTTCATGAATTTGCTTATCTTTACCATGTTATCAAAATTTGCATGACATAACCTTATGTGCCATAACCAACTTTCTTCAACTTGAGCAATAAAACATGAGCACTCACTAAGTTCAAGATAAAACAAGTTACCTTTTGTTTGTATGCCTAATCCAATCAACTTTCCTTTGTCATCCAGTAGTCTTGCCTTTCCATGCATGAATTCCACCTTGAATCCAATATTGATTAGTTGTGCTACACTTAAAAAATTATGCTTTAGTCCTTCAACCCAATAGGCATTATCACATACAAGTTCTTTGGTTAATGAAATTCGGCCTCTTCTTTTATGCAACAAGGTTCATTATTTCCAAACCTTGCACTACCACCATCATAGTCTTCAAAATGTTCAAACTTAGTTTTGTCACCAGTCATATGATGAGAACAACCACTGTCTATGATCCATGTATCATTTTTGCTCACATGAGAGATAATTGTCATCTTATCTTCCTTGTCATTATCAAATTCATCTTTGATAGCAATGTAAACAATTTCATCTTCACTATTATCAGAATCCTTAGAGTCCTTAGCCATAAAACATGTTTTCTTACCTTTGTCCTTGAATGATTTGAAATATTTCTTGCCATTGCACTTATGACCTTTCTTCTCATCCTTGCTTTGCTTGTTTGGGCACCTAGCTACAATATGACCAATTTCCTCACATGAAAAATAGATTAGGGGAACCTTACCTTTGTATTTTCCTTTGCCTCTAGAATATTTCCTTGCAAGTAGAGCCTCAACAACTTCAAGATCACTGTCAGAACTTTCTTCTGATTCTTCTTCACTTTTTGACTGAGATTCCTTTATTTTCTTTCCTTTTTCCTTGAGTGAAAGCTTGGCTTCAAATGCTAATTCAATGTTCTTGGAAGCTAGGACATAATTGTCATAGTTATCTAGCTCAAATGCAGTCAATCTTCCTACTATGGCCTCCAAATTTATCTTACGATTTGCTTTACATCTTCTTTCTTGAATTGCAAATACTCTTATTGCATAAATGGGAAGCAATATTCTAAGAACTTTACTTACAATTGTTTCCTCTTTGATGTCTCCTCCAAAAGCTTTGATTGCACTGACACTTGCTTTGACTCTTTCAACATATTTGGCAATGTTTGCATCCTCTCTTATCCTCATCTGATCAAATTGTCCTCTTAGACTTTCTACTTTGGCTCTCCTCACATTGTCATCGCCTCCATAGATATCTTTCAGCTTGTTCCGCATTTCAAAGGCAATTTTGTAGTCCTTGATATCATCAAATTCTTCATAACTTAGAGTAGATGCAATGTCTATCATTATGGTGTTATGAATCTTCTTCTCAACAATGTCATTAACAGATAGTGTACCAGAAGGAGTTGTATATTTTTCATCAAGATATTTCAATCATGTATCTCCAGTGGAAGCCAGATGGAGTCTCATGAGACCTTACCATGCTGAAAAGTTATCCCTGTTAAGCCTTGGAATTTCCCTCTTGTAAGACATACTGATCTTTAGCTTAGATCCTTGAAATCCTTCTTGCAAGCACCAAAAGCTCTGATACCAATTATTGGAATATAGATGAAGTAACTGAGAGGGGGGCTAAATCAGTTACCACAAAAACAAATCCACAAATCCCTTAGATGTCTGATAAACTATTTACTGTTGTCACTCGGTAAACATACAAAAAAATGGTGTAACTCGGTAGATGCAGTGTATGTTAACTTATTACTGATCTTTAAGCATTTATAGTGATTAACATGCAACCATAAAAGAAATAACATGAACAAGTGAGACATTAGATTTAATGTGGAAACCCAATATGGAAAAACCACCAAGTAACTAGCTACTGATTTTCACTCTTCTGCAGTGAGCCCTGTTAGGAGCCAACTCTGTTATAGGTTGCAAAGCACACTATTAGGTGTGACCTTGTTAGAGGATTTAATCACCCTATTAGGAGTGGCCTTGCTAGAGGTCTTTAGAACAATTCAATAGAACTGTCACCTTGTTAGAGGATTTACAAATGGTTGTTAGACCAACTCTATTAAGAGATTTAGGAATCACTGCTACAATGCTGAGAAAGTAACAATGAATTGACCTGAACGAGATGCAATTGAATTGCTGATACAAATCTCTATTCTACTCCACTAGATCCTTCCTAATCAAATAAAACTTTACTGCTCCTCAAGGATATCTGACCATCCTTAAAAGTTCACTCACACTTTCTTTTCTAATCAATACATTTGCAATTTGCATGCTCGCTCATTACACTTTAGAATTCTCAATTTGACCTTTCATATATACCTTTTAGATCATCAAGTCAGCTCATTTACAACTTACAATTACCAAAAATCATTGCATCAGTCAACTACAATCATTACATAAAACATTTACACTTTATTTCCCAAAACAACAAAATCCTTCATTGGGCGACCCTGCTTGGTAAACATTGTTCCTGAACTAATTTCCTATGTTAACCAACAGAGACTCGGTTAACACTGTGAACTCTACAAAATCCTTTGGAGACTGAGTGAACTCAATAAACATTGACTTTCCTTCATTAACCATGAGAGCTTAGTTAACACTGACTTCTGCCACAAAATCCTTCGATGCTCGAGTTAACTCGGTAGCACTGTTTGCACATAGTAACTTCCAAGAATGCTCAGTAGACTCTAAAATTTGCTTTGCTGACCAACTAAGCTCGATAGGCATAGAGAATTACTTTGTTGACCAACTGAGCTCGGTAGACACAGAGAATTGCTTTGCTGACCAACTAAGCTCGGTAGACACTAGTTGATAATTGATATGACATTTGTGTAATATCAAAGACAACACACAATTAGACAATTGTATCCAACATATAGGTCATAATATTTTAAAGACAATAGCAACAATATTCTCCATTTTTCAAGAGGGAAAATAGTAAAGAAATGCATCAAAACACCTCCATATGTTTCCTAAAATGAAGAGCAAAAATATTTTAGTTATGTATTGGTAAATCCCAAAACAATTAGACAAAAAATAGTTAAGATTAATATCTATCTGAAAATCATTGTGGAAAGAATAGAAAAAGGAGAAACACCATGAACAATTATTTAAACATAAATGAACAAATTTTTGAAATAAACATAAAAAAGAAATATTCGATTTGGATGGGCAATATGATTATTGTGAACTGAATAATGCTGAAAAAAATCCTCTAAAAAAATATTATGGGCGGTGTCGTATATGTTGAGGAAGATTGATGATAATAATAAAATAAAATGTAATATTGTGTGTGACAAACCAAGTTCTTTGAATCATAATCTAATACAAATAATAGAGCTCAAGATTTATTTATCTAAGTATTCTAAATGTTCCAGAAATCATTTCATAGTACATTACATGAAGTACCCGTATTCTAGCTATTGTAAGGGCCAATTGTTTCCAAATTGTGAGGTAAGATTTAGAGAAAGCATGATAGACGAACAAGGAGGAATATCAAATATAGTTACAAGAGCAAGAGACAATCCTAACAATCCAAAAGCCCCCCCACCATTAATAATACAGGTGTCAGAGTGATCAGATCTGGCGACACTATTGGCATGGCTAGAATCTGCAATATTATAGTTCTTCACAACTTGCAAATAAATATGCAAGTCTCATCATTCCTGGTCTCACAAATTCCTCTTCTCGTGCAAAAAAACCACATCATAAACAACAATTTGAGCCTTAAAAATATGTATTTTTATAGACGTTTAATACTTACCTCCTTTAGTATTTAAGTTATTTCTGAAATCCACAAGAAAATGATTGGCACTATGAAGGTATTTGGTTCTATTGGGGTTACTAAAAAAGGTTTACTCAATGTCTTCCATGGAGTCTACAGAGATTTTTCTACATTATGTTAGAACACTTAGATTATATGGCTACCAAAAACTTATTTGTTCAAAGACATGTATCTAACTTTGTAAAAAAAAATCAGTGCCTCTAACATTTTCTATACCCTAATGGAGGGTTTCAAATGAGCTCCGTATCATAATATTGTATGAGAACTGAAAACATCTTCACACCTTTGAAAATATCTTCTCCATTATTGAAATGCTTCCCTAGACTGCCAATTTGGCTAGCAAGATCATCTACTTTCACATCTTTCAAACTCAAATATTTTCTAAAGAACTCTCAACCTTTGCATCATTTCTTTCGATAACTTCTTCAATTTATTTCTTAACCAGAAGGCCTTTATGATGACTAGGTGGAAAGATTAACTGTTCAAACTAGACCTAAGAATAAGGGCTTTCATTTTTAATCAACTTTCCATCACTTCCATTCTCATCTTCATCTTTGCGTCTAGATTCTTGAGGTATTTTTGTCCTAGGGCATGCAACAGAAGTTGATGTAGTATGTGAAAAAACTTCCTATTCGTGACCATGACTCTTATTTAACTCTTGCTTAATCAATCAAACCTTTTTTCTTACTAAACCATGTTTTGATCTTTTAGAGAAAAGATATCTGAATACACCAATTTGTCCCTCAAAATATCACATGTAACAATCAACCTAAAAATTTGAAGGCAAAAAAAAGATTAATTAGATAGTAGAAAGAAGTTATGAAATTTACCTCAAGATGGGCCAAACACTAGAATATTCACTGTGAAAACAAAGCCCTATCTTTAGAAAACATTTCCTTTAAAAAGAGATGTCAAAGAATATGTACCTGGCTAAGGAGGAGAATGGATACGTGGCCAAGGAGGAGCTTCACATTGAATGGTAGCACAAATTGAAAGTTAGTAACTACAAATATAAAAAATACCCAGAACATAGAAAATTACGGAAAGAAGAACGGAGATGTTTGGAGTCTTCCATACAATGACAAAAACTATGTACTATCAATTTCATAATGAGAGTAGACATCCTCTGCTAAAGTATAATGTTGAACACCATTTTTATCCAAGGAGTACATAACATACCACTCTGACTTGAGGTTTTCATTACTTGAAGAATATGAACTATGTATAACTCTATTTTGATGTGTTCTTGAGAATGGAATCCTTGCAACAAATACAAACCCTTTATAAAATAAAAATATATAAGGTTGTTGCAATACAATACAAATCCAATATTGATGTAATATGAACAAAAAAAATCTAAAGAATATAAAAAGACAAGAAAGTCATAAGGTAGAACGAACCATAGAATATAATGGAGAAAATAGAGAAAGACAACTATACTGGTTTTAGTTATCTCCAACCCAACCCCAAAAAACAGCAAAGCTTTGTGAGTATTCCAAAAAGTATGAAATATAAAACAAGTGCCATATAATGGCTTAGTACTTGCCTTAGTTTTAATAGTTTTTAGTATAAATCTAATGTTAAAATAATAAATTTATCATAGTATATAAAATATTTTAATCAACACAAATCTTATATAGTTAAATTCTATTCATATATATCATATATACTATTATAAATAAATTATAATATGAAAAATAAAGATATTTTAATAATAATATATAATAGTGTTTCTATAGATAATATTTTTAAAAATATTTTAGTTGAATAAAAAATATAAAAAACTTTATAACTAAGTTAACATAGACTCATTGCAATAGTATCGAAACCGTTAAATGTGGCGAAACTCCAGGGAAGTCCAACAAGAGCAAATGACTTGAAGCCTCGAATAGATTAAGAACCGCTCATTTTAACCGTCTAGGGCGCCTCCCCCTCTGAAATTGGTGCGCTTGACACAAACCCTAAACCCTAAACAATAGCATGCCCGGTATAAATAGAACATTTGGTTCACATTGTATTTTCATGGGAGCAGAGTAGAGTGGGTATTATTTGATTGACACAGGCGTCTGGAGAAGAAGAAAATACACTTTCATGGAGCGCCTAATGTCTTCCAATCTCAAACGCCTGTGTATTGCTCACAGACATTTATGGTATTTCCATCAATATTGCTCCACTCTCTCAGTATCGCTTTCATCTTTCTTTGATATATGCTATTTCCATCAATATTGCTTTAATCTTTCAGCATTGCTTTCAGCTTTCGTTCATATATGATATTTCCATCAATATTGCTTTAATCTATCAGTTTTGCTTTCATCTTTCTTTCATATGTGATACTTCTGTCAATGTTGCTTCAATCTTTCAGCAATGCTATCATCTTTCTTAAATATATGATATTTCCATCGGATTGATTCTTATTTTGCCCTATTTTGCTTCAGCCGACGGAGCTTTGCGAGTGAGGGCATGAGATCGTCTGTTGTATTGGCGGTGCAGGAGGAGGAGATGAAGAAAGTGAACTCAGGAGGAGGAGAAAATAAAAAGGGATTTTGGATGAGAGATCCGGTGACTGGAAACTGGATTCCTCAGGATCATTTCCATGACATAGACGTTGCAGAGCTCAGAGAGAAGCTCCTCTCCAGACGCTCTGCTCGGCAAACATTTAATTAAATTCTTAGGACAGAGAGTCTTGAGACATTTTTTATTGCATTTGATTATTTGACAATATAGTCACCATTCTGTGCTCTAGATTTTGGCAGTGACATCGGAAACTCGATGTAGCAGATCTTGCAAGAAGCGGATCCATTTTAGAGCGTCAGTTCACACGGTTACCATTTTTTTCCAAAAATATGTTTCATGTGGGACCTGTCTGGATTTTGCCGGTCACCCCTAACTGTCATAAGATATTATTAATGACGGATCTTTCATTTTATTTTTGAAGAGAAATATTGATTGTTTTTCTTTATTTTCAAAAAGATTTTAAATTTTAATAAATATAAAATTATATTTCAATTGATAAAACACGTTTCTAAAATTGGTATATTCTCTTTAAAAACATATACTGTATTGTCTTCAACAGATTTGGAAAAAGGTCAAAAAAATTAAATGTTTTTAAAAATACCTGCATTTTTCCATAATTAAGTGTGAAGTTATTTTATAATGTGGTGTGTTTGTTCAAGAACAAGAGTTGCTGGGTATTGATAGCATGTTTTTTAATTGGGTATTGACTGGACTCCGCTTTATGAGTTAAAAAAGGAATTGCGGAGATTGAGCAGGTTAAATTTTGGATTGAAACAATTGTTCTTTTACTTGGGAAGCTTAGCTGTTTGGAGGCTTTCATAATTAGGCAGAAAGACCGCTGTCTTCTATGATTATATGATCTAAGATGCTTGCCTAGCGTGTACAAGTAACACCAGGTGGATGTAGGTTGCCGGATTATGGTTTTGCTAGGGGAGCTGAAAAGATGTGTTTGGTCTTTTGAAGAGGTGAAAGATTTTGGATGGTTGTTTGGTGAATTCGAATGCGGGCTTTCAATTGCACAAATGGTTTGATTTGGGCAACGACTCCACTTTTTTTCCTCTGGATTTAAGTAATGAATTGGAGGTGTATAAAGGTGAAAAGTTTGGACAAATATGTAGTTGATTTTGATCGTAATGCATGAACTTGATCGATAGTTTTAAAGGGTTAATGGTTGGATTTTTTAAATACTTTCGACTGAGAAGATTAATAGAGGGCATTGAGTAGGAAATTTTTTAATGTTAGTGTTACCAATATCCTGATAGATATGTATGCAAATTGTAGGAGGATATGGGAGGCAAGCGAACTATTTCACAAAATGCCTTAAAAGATGTGGTCACATGGTGGGCATGCACATAACGGGTTTGTTGAAATAGCATCGGATATTTTTAAGCAGATGCAATTGGCTGATGTAGAACCAAACCCAGCAACTTTTGCCATCTTACTCCCATATTGGGTCAAAATGGGAGCTTTGAAACAAGGCATGGAAATGCATCAGAAAATAATTGAAAGCGGATTTTTATCAGGGTTGACAAGATGCCTCAACGAAATGTCGTTTCATGGAATGCTATGATAACATGATATGAACAAAATGGTGCTCTTGATGAGATTTCGAGGATTTTTGAGAAATTGCCTCGACCTAATGTGGTCTTGTGGACTGCAATCATTTCTGGATATGTACAAAGTGGGTTAAATGTTAAAGCTGTCGACGCATTTGAGCACATGTAATTGGCAGGTTTAAGGCCAAACTTATCGACCATTGTGACCCTTCTCCCAGCCTGTGTGAAACTTGGAGCTTTAAAACAGGGTATGGATATCCATCAAAAAAATTATTGAGAGGAAATTTTCCTCTCTTGTAGTTGTGACTGCCCTGATCGACATGTATACACAATGAAACTTGGAGCTTTAAAACAGGGTATGGATATCCATAAAAAAATTATTGAGAGGAAATTTTCCTCTTTTATGGTTGTGACTGCCCTGATAGACATGTATACACAATGTGCCAATTTACAGAAGGAACTACATATTTTGTAAGTTACCTCAAACAGATGTGGTGTCATGGACTTCAATCCTTGTTGGAAATGCACAAAATGGATTTTTTTTTATAAAGCATTGGAGTTTTTTAAGCAAGTGCAAATGGCAAATTTAAAACCAGACTCGTCACCCTTTGCTAGCATCCTTCTAGCTTGCGCCAAACTTGGAGCTTTGGAACAGGGTGTGGAGATTCATCAAAAAATAAATGAAAGTGGCCTTTAGACTGATGTGGTCATGGCTGCCCTGATAGATGTATGCAAAATTTGGCAGCATACAGAAGGCACGTGAACCGTTTGATAAAATGCATGATTCACGTTTTGCCTCATGGAATGCAACGATTGCAGGGTATGCAATGCATGGCTATAGCATGGAAGCCCTCGAACTCTTTGAAATATTTAAGTATTTTGCAGCTAGTCCTGGTGATGTGAGCTTAATTTGTTGTAACTATGTTGTTGAAACCCTAAACTCTATCATCTTCTTATAACTATGTTGTTTAATTTGTAACTATGTTGTTGAAACCCTAAACCCTAACATAGTTAATTTGTTGTAACTATGTTGTTGAAACCCTAAACTATGTGCTAACTATCTTCTTCGATGTGCTAACTATGTTGAGGAAACCCTAAACTCTATCATCAAAATGCCAATAAAGACTAATGCTGTTGTGTGGATGAGTTTACTTGGTCCCTGTAAATCACACAAAAATATGGGGTTAAAACCTAAAAACACTGTAACTTATGTTCTTATGTCAAACATTTATGCAGTAGGCAGGTGGAGTGATGCTCGAAAGGTAAGGAGATTGATGAGGATAGAGAAATGAAGATGATACTTAATTGTAGTTGGATTGAAATCCATAAAATTGTATATGCCTTAGGTATCGGAGATAGATCACACCCAGAAACAGAAGCGATCTATGAAAAGTTGGAAAAACTATCTTGGGAGAAGGAATCACAATACCTGCGTTGAATGATGTGGAGTAGGAGGAGAAGGAATCACTACTCTACCACCATAGTGAGAAATTGGCAATTGCATTAGACTTGTCAAAAACCTGAGAGTATGTGGTGATTGCCACAACGCAACCCAGGTTATATCTAAGATTGTTTCAAGAAGAATTGTTGTAAGAGATGCAAATCATTTTCATCATTTCAAAGATGGACAGTGCTTTGTGGAGATCATTGGTGATGCCATGCTAAGCAAGTCGTTAAACCTGCCATGATAAGAAATAATCAAGCATTAGTTTGAGTTTCTCTAAAAGTGTTGTTTCTCTATGTTTGAAAAAATAGACCACGTTTTTGTTTGATACGGCATCGTACGAAATACCACAGTCTATCTAAACTGATGGGGTTATTCGTTTAAAATCCATGGAGGTGCCATAACATTGAACTATTTTTTAGAAAGCCTGTACGTCTTTGGACAAAACTGTTTGAAATGAAGGCAAGAGAATGATAAGTGGTGAAGTGGAGTGTATTAGCCCGTGGAAGAGAATGGGAATTGGTTTTTTCATAATCTAGATTTGAAAGTTTTTGCATTTGTTTCGAAATTGGCAAAATGAAATTAGATTATCAGAATTCTAATTTTGTCTCAAAATCAGACTTCCACTAGCAACTAGGAATTGAAAATCAAAATCTGGTTATGATTTTTGAAGAGTTTAAAAAAATTAAATTTGACTATTTTTTGGAGTTTGTCTTCGACTCCAAGAGTCAAATGGTACAAGTAAAATCTCAAAAGTAGGAATGAAGATTTGCAAAACTTTAATCGAGATATGTAGAAATCTTGATTTCTACAATTCCACGAATGAAATGGTCCTTAAGTTAATTAAAAGGTACCTACACAGTAGGAATGTGAGAGGCTTATAAATTATAATTTATAATTGAAGTTTCAAACCAATGCTTAGATATGGTGAAGAGAGACCATTTCTTGCTCATCTTCTTTATTAAGTTTTGTGGTCCTTTCTCTCAATTGCATGTATTTGTCATTTCCACTTGGAAGTAAATTGTGACGAAGTTTCAAACCAATGCTTAGATATGGTGAAGAGAGACCAACATTTCTTGCTCATCTTCTTTATTAAGTTTTGTGGTGTTTTCTCTCAATTGCATGTATTTGTTAGTTTTTCCACTTGGAAGTAAATTGTGAGTAAATGTGCACATTTATATTTGTCCACGAATATCAGAAGAAGATAACTACAAAGGGTTTGTTCTAATCAGGTTATTGAAATGCCTTGAAGATTTTGTCCTTGCTTCCAATTCTCTAGAGGCTAAATAGATTGTACTCTTAGAATCAACCAAATATCATAAGCTTGCATGTTTGAAAGAGGAGGGACTCGTAAAAAATCTTAGTTTAAGAAGTAGATGGAAGATGAAGATGCTTTGCTAAGAGGGATAGAGTTAGATCTCATTATAAGGTGCACATCTAATTACACTCTTAAGACTAAGAAGCTATAACGTGACATTAGTCTATTCATTGTATAGAGATATTTGATTTATGATTACCATAACTCTTATTTGTCATTTATTGGGTTATGAGTACACTTATTATTTGAAAAGTCAACCTCACCCTTAGTCTCATTGGAATTAATTCTCTATGAAGCTTACAAAATAAAAGGTGGTTCATTATTGTCAAGTTATTTTCTTCTTCTTATTTTTCACATTGATGTTTTTTTTTTGTTTGGAGGGGTGATTTGTAGGACAATAAAGAAGTCAAATACTAATTATCAAGGTTAAAAGAACAACCCTATAATTATCATATTTTTAAGTGTAATTTGACAAACACAAACTCTAAGGTTATAAAATTAATGTTGTAACAATCATATTTTAAGCCCTAATTTGACAAAGGAAAAGGAGAGACGTTGAAATAAATAATTTAAAATTAAAAGGTCATGTATGCTAGAAGAGGCTTTGCTTTGTACATATTGATTTAATTATTAAGTCACTTATTATTTCTAGTTTACTTAAGCTAAACTTTACGTATATAATAATTAATCCTTTTATTAATTATTATCATGCAACTCAGGCTTGTTAGGATTGATCTTTTTGTAATTTATTCATTCACTTTTTGATTTTAACAATTTCTCTTTTTTCTCATTAAGAATGTCTCATCTATGGATTTATCAATTTCGGCCTCCATAGCTTTTGCTTCTCTCTTTCTGTGACAGGTGTTTGCATGCATGTGATTCTTGGGAGTTGTGGGGTTGATCTTTCATTAACTTCAACATGTTATCAAAGCTCCATATCTCCATGCCCTTGTTTTGTTTATGAGAGGTCTAGCTTGGCTTTCAAATATGTTTTTTTTCTTTCACAGGGTTTCATTTTTTGAAGTTATTTTGTATTAAATTTGGGGGGTTGTTGATTTACAGGTCACTTTGAGCCCAAATGGACATCACCATTGAGCTCAAAGTGCCCAAAAACCCTTATTTTCATATAAACAAAATAATATTACTTTCATATGTGGCACATTTCTCGAGGTGATATTTTTTAGTTTTTTGCATGCACATCAAGATTTTTTGGCATGAAAATTGAGATTTTTGATCTGAAAATCAAACTTTTTGGACACGCAAATCAAAAAAAAAATGGAGCACAAATCAAGATTTTTGGTATGCAAATCAAGGTCTTTTGCACACAAATTGAGATTTTGGCACACAAATCGAGGCAATTTTGATACAAAACTATCACGCTTCTCACAATTTTTTGATACATTTGGCACGGATCCGAATGTGGTAATTTTTTTTGCTTTATCATTCAAGCACTTTTTTTAACCTACATATGGTTTTTTGGCCATAACTTGCTCATGCGGACTTCATTTTTTGCAAACGAGTTATCACCGAAAATTTGATTCTGAGCACATCGTGATGATGTAGTTTATTTAGAATTTTGATGTTGTTTGGTTGTCTATTTTGCACTCCGGGAGACATATCTCGAGACATTCTATTTTCCAGATTCTGCTCTAAGCACATACCATTAAGTTTTTTTGTTTTTTTTGCATTTTGATAGATATCTTGGTTATTTCAGGTCTAGAGATTGATTTTGTCGTTTCAGATGATTTTTCATGGGTTGTACTATCTATTGTATTAGCCTTATGTCTCTTTTGATCTTGGTTGACATTCTTTTGTAATATTTTTGCAAATGTACTGAGATAAAGTGTCACTCTATTACATTTTGGGATCTTGCACATCTTTGTGTTTTGTTGTCCTCGCACTACATTATAAAGTGTCTTGGGGGGTTTCATGTTGGCCATATTTGCCATCTTCATTTGTCAAATGAGTGTTCCTTCCACGACATTAGCCTCATGGTGTGTCGATGACACGTGTCATTATAGTTCTTTGTACTTCTTTTGCACTCTCAATGTTCCTAGTTCTTCTTTCTGCAAGAGATATTGCATTTAGTTTCAGTGTTCATGTCTTACCTCTCAGCATTATAGGGGGGTTATGTTGGTTCTATTGCTTTCTTGGTTCGATGGAATGAGCTATGTATTCAGTATTTGATCCTATGTACTAGGCGATTGCAATGGCTAGATACCTATGTATTTCGGCGAGATGGATCATTTACCATGTAGGCATTCTTTCATTCCTATTTTTGGAGGCCATGAATATATCTTTCATCTTTGATTGATCAGCTCTTCAGACTTAGTCTTCTCTACCTAGTTTAGTCTTCTCTACCCAGTTATGTCCTAGACAGTGGAGGTTCTTCAAATCAGCAGTTTGGTAGTGTTTGCAACTTCGTGTTTCAGTAGTGTTCTTCATGATCATCCTTTTGTTCCTATCTTCTGGAACATTCTTTTCATCTCTTTTTGGAGTAGGTTTTTTCTTTGAAATAGTAACAAATAGTGATAGAACCTTGAGGTTGATAAAGAAAACCATTACAATTTTGAATCCACACAAGAGTTGAATCATAAGTATCTCTATGCAATCTTTTGTTAAAAAGGTGTTCTTCAATAATGGCATTCACAACAGATGAAGGATCAAACAAAGTACCATGAGAAGAAATGTGAGAAACTCTAGTAGTGATGTAAAGAGGACCATTAGGTGCCTTAAACATATCAAACTGACTAAAGCTAATAATAGGAGGTGTTTGTTTAGGATCAGGTGGAGAAGAAATAGGAGGTTCAGGATCTAACTCAAAATGATTAACCACACAATTCTCTTCTTTGATCTTCTCATCATAATCAATATGGTGATCTGAAGAAGGTTGATTAATAACATTCATTGAGCATAAAGGTAAAGGATTAGAATAAATCTACAAATAATGATTAGGTGGTGTAACAGACTTATTCATGTTATTAACTTGAGCATCAACCGATATAACCTTAGAACCAATAAGGTCCTAAATAGTATTTTTCAAACCATAACACTTTTGAGTATCATGACCTGGTTGATGGTGATATTGATAGAAAGCATTTATTGGTAGAAAGAATTAGAATCAAAACACTTAGACAAAGGTTTACTAGGATCAATAGGACGAATATGAGTAAGGCTAAGGATATGAGCATGAATCAATTTCATCATCATCTCAAACAAAGGCTTAGATAATTAAGTATATTGACGATTATGATGAAATATAGAGGAAAAAGTACTCGTGCCTTGGGACATAGTAGCTACTTGATTATCAATTACATTTGGAGACTTGATTTTGATGAAATTATTAGGTTTAGAAAACTTGTTTGAATTTCTAGCGGCATCACTCTTATCACTAGAAACAAGAGCCATTGGAGTAGAGCTCTCATGTTGACTCACTTGATACAAGGTAATGGTGAAGAACTGCACATAGATGTGAAAAGGAAGTATACTTAGTAAGGATGACCTTATCATGTATGTCTTTTTGTAAATTAGAAATAAAGATGTGTTGAATATAATGATCTATCACATGATAAGAAATTTAAGCATACAAATAATTTATATCTACCAACAAAATCGATAACTTTCTCTTTAACATTCTACTTATAATGCACTTAATCAGTTAAAGAAACTTATGGACCAATATTATTCTCAAACTATTGAATGAAACCATTAGAAAGAGTTTGAAAATAATCAATATAATAAGGAGGTAGAGAGTAATACCATTGCAAGACTTTATCCCTAAAGGTACATGGAAACAACTTAGCCATAAACCTATAGCCATGAGCAAAATCACTACATATAGAATGGAAAATTTCAATATGAATTAAAGGATCTACCTTACAAGTGAATCATTATTTTACAAACTTTAGCCCAAAAATGGATATCTTTAACAATTTTATAATATGCATAACAAAGTAAACTAACTATGTTGAACATCAAATGAAACCATGCAATAGGAGAAATCAGAGCACCATATTTTGTTAACTAGGGAAACCCTGGCCAAGGGAAAACACCAATGGGAATGGTACCCAATAAATGATCCACTAATCAAAAGTATCTTGTGAAAGATATTGACCATGTTAGGAGTCTATTACATCTATATAGTGTCTCGATCCTTGTTAGAGGACTTAGGCCTTGTTAGAGGACTTAGGCCTTGCTAGAAGCCTCAACCCTAATAAAAGTTGTTATATACAATTAAAAAATGTATGCAAGATGAGCCCACTACCCAAACATGCAATATATAATATAGTTCTTTCAAAATAAAGAGATAGATACACAAATCTCTTTACACAATTGTTGATATCTTCAATATCTGATATTTCCTTTGTTGCTCTTCAAAACTTTATCACAATTTACATTCATGTTATCAATATCACATTACATAATATAATACTTCACACAACTTCGAATTTGCAATCTTTTATTTATACCTTTCTAATTACAAATATTTGCCTAGTCAACCTTCATGCCTTTACACAATTATTAAAATAAAAAATTAACTTTCACTGACTTAGGGTTAACATCTAGGATGTCATCCCTAATCAGTTACATAATTATTTCATTAAAAAACAAATCTTAACCCAAAATTGCCCATTTCCTTATTATACTTTGTTTTGCCTATATACTGTTGTAACTAGTAAATTTGTCATAACTGTGTCTGTATTGATCATATTGTCTAGTGAACTTGACTGTAACATCCTCATACTCTATATTTTTTTTTGTAAGTGTGCACATGCTAATAGCCTCTGAAAACCATGCTGAGCAAAACTTAATACGTTCTGACAGACAAACTATGTTACACGTAGACAATTTTTTAAGTATATATACCATAACATTATCTTCCTTTTTTGCTCACTTCATAAAGCTAATATGTTGTCATAAATGACAACATAAAAAATATACTGTATTTTCCTTGTATCTCCTAATTACATTATAACTCTACTTGTCTCTACCATATATATATATATATATATATATATATATATATATATATATATATATATATAGTTTTCAATAACAAAGGTGTCAAAACTTATGTACAAATCAAAATTGTATGACATTTCTCCTTATGTTGAGTTTGTCATTCTAGAAATACAATCCACAAAGTTTGTCTTCAAACTCTCAAACTCTTTCTGCCATGTCTCTTTTACAACCTTTGATATACTGAGATGGGCACATAATCCATATGATGCTACTTCAACTGCATTAAGGTCAATATGCACAAATTTCTCATATGGTGGCTCCACTGCAATACACTCATCTAATTGTTTTTGTACATCATTGATCTTCAAAGTCAAGTGTTCTGTTTACAATGAGAACCTCTTTATTATTCTTTCCATCTTCATATCAATGATCTTTATATCATCATGTATAACTATTATAGTTGCTTCAAGATCTTCTATCTTGGTGTCATTTTGTTGGAGTTTTCTCACTAGATTCTGCAACTCATTCAATTTCCCATTCAACTCATCATTTATTTCCTTGACATAATTGTTTGATAGAGTGCATTATCCATACAATGGCCTTCCCTCTGTCAAGCATCTTCTTAGCTCCTTAATGCAAGCATCAAGTGTCAACAAATCATTCCTAACATTTGTGCACACTGTAGCAAATAGTTGTGAATTATGCTTGATATGTGCTTGTGCCACAACCACTTCTGATAAATTAGTAAACTCGTTATCAAAAGATATTACCAATTATTTTTCACTCAACTAGGGATATGCCTCTATTGCCTTGATTGAGATAACCTTTTGCATTATCTCTTAAACCTCTCCCAAAGTCTTTTCTAGACTTTTCACTTTCTTGTTTCTTTCAAACAATTTTCTCAAAGATGATATCAGACCTAACTGATCATCATCTTCTCCAAACAAGTTATCTAATGTTGATTCCAATGGAGATTTAACTTTCTCAGATGTTTGTAGTAGAATATTTGCTTCATGCTAGAATATAACTTTATCAAACTCTATTTTAGTATGCTTAAGATGAGGTAAGAATGCTAACTCATGCATATTGTCCTCCAATTATTTCTGACATGGTCTTCTTGCCTCTTCATCTCATCTTCTTCTTTCTTCTTCTTTTCATCTTTTTCTTGTTTTCTCTTCTCCTCTTCAACTTTCCTCTTCCTTTCTTCTTCTTTCCTCTTCTCCTCTTCTTCTTTCTTATTTTCCTCTTCTCTTCTCTTTTCTTAATATGCTTTCCTCTTCTCTTCTTATTTTCTTTTCTTTTCCTCTTCTCTTTTCTTTCTTTCTTCTAGTCTATTCCTTTTCTTTGCTTCTTTCTTTCTTTCTTCCTCTTCTTCCTTGCTCTTTTTCTCTTCCTCATCTTTAGAGTTGGTGTAGCTGACCAAATTGACAATAATAGATTGTACATAATCCTTGAAAGGATCCTTTGTTGTATCCAAAGTGATTCTTGTACTATCCACTTACATGGTATTAGTATCAATGGTTATCTGTGGTGTAGACTCTAACATCACTGTATCGTTACCAATTTCTACAGACGGTGCCTCTAATATTGTTGATGTTGTTGCCTCAATTGATTTCTTCTCTGTTTGTTCTACAATTATAGGGATTTCTCCCCTTTAGTCTTTGCTTTCTTCTTCTTGATTGGGTACAAAGGTCATGAATTTCACAATTTCCTCTTTGGTTTCCTCATTCACCTCTTCATAATTACCCCCCATTATTAAAATTTATGTCCTTTTATGCCTCAGTAGGGGCTCACTACCCTTCATTATTCTCTCAAGGTGTTCACTACTCTTCACTTCACATAGTTTTTGTATCATATTTTCTCTAATTTTCTTATCCTCGTCAATCACTCTTTTCTTTCTATTAATCTATCTATCATACAACTCTTTAGGTATCTTCTTCTAAATATCCTCAAACCTCTAATGAAGGGTGCTCCCCTTAATACCACAAATACATAAAAGAAACAAAGAAATAAAAGAAATTTGTGAGAACAAAATATGGGATTCTTATTATCGTCACAAATGCAAAATTCTAGAATTTTGAAATATAATATACAAACCCAAATCGGTGCCTTCCTTACAATAATTTGCAGCACAGAGATGTGAACTATCCTAGAGTTGTCATAGGCAATTTATGGGCATTCCTTAAAATAGGCATTTTTACACCTCTTGAGAAGTTTCTAGACATCAAACCCTAACCCTTGAGACCAACTAACCCTAAAATTATATATAGAGTCGACTTGATACACCTTTGAGACTTATTTTGGAAATTTGGTCAGCCCAACTTTGGAAGGACATAACTTTTGAACTATTGCCTCGATTGTCTATTATAACCACTTTTCAAAATCCTCAGCTTCTGATCTATAGGATTTGACTTGCTTAAGCTCCATTTGACCCCATTTTGAAGCCCATCTAGGGCATCTAAGGTCCTCAACACTGAGCCTATAGTTTTAATATTAAATTTTCACACCAAAATTCTACAATAACTCCACAAATATCCATGATATGACACCAAGCCTCAACTAGCAGGCTGATATATCCAAGATGAACATCAACCTCTAAAATTAGGACATTTTGAGCTTGTATGACTAATTTACTAAGTAGAAAGACTCTAAAAATAACAACTCTATATCAAGACAACCCTTACTCAAGAAACAAAAAAGGAAATATTTTTGAGTGATGCAAGATTGTTCTTACACCAAGGATGCTCCTACATTAGACACTCAAGGTAATTTGAGAAGTGACCCCATCACATCTCAAGTGTTTAGAGGAAAACTAAGACAATTAACAACCTTCCTTTCTATTCGTGATGAATCTTCTACTGAAATCCCTTTCCACTTGACCAAATAATCTTCATAAGCTTTGTTCCTTGTACTTTTTCCAACGCAAGTGTCAATTATATCCTCAATCTCCTTTATCGTTGAACTAGCTACTAGAATACTCCATTGTGCTTTAACAACTTCATCTCCATCACCTCTTTCATGATTTTTTTAAGATCTGAAATGTTAAATACTAGTGAAATATTCAGGTGAACAAGCAACTCTACTTTATAGACATTTTCATAATCATTCCCAATCACAATATTGCATAGTCCAAACTTCATTTTTAGCTTATTATATGTACCTACTAGAAAATGCTCATTTCTCAAATGAACCATGACTTCATCTCTAATCTAAAATTATGTACATCTCCTTTTCACATCTGCTTTAGCCTTTTACTACATATTCATCTGTGTAATATACTTCTTCACCTCCTCATGGATGTTCTTCAAATGTTCAGCAAAATCTTCTTCTTCAGCACTATGTATTTCTCCTTTATCCAATTACCTCAATTCAGAAGCATTTCTAGGATTACTTCCATATACAATATAGAATGGTGATTTACCAGTACTCCTATTAACAAAAATATTATATGAAAATTTTGTCTGTGGTAAAATTAGATCCCATCCCTTTGGCTTTATTCAACCAAGCATCTCGAAAAATTTCCCAAACTCCTATTCACCACCTTTGTTTGTTCATAAGTCTGTGGATGATGTGATGAACCAAACTTAAATTTTGTCTTCAATTTCTTCCACAATGTATGCTAGAAATACCCAATAAGCTTGGTATCCTAACCTAAAACTATACTCTTTGGCATACCATGTAGTCTAACCACTTCTCTAAAAAATAATTCTACCACATTAAGTGTCACTAGTCTTATTGTAGGGAATGAAATATGTTATTTTTAAAAATCTATCGACCACCACAAATATGGAATCGGTCCTGTTGGGATTAACAAGTGGGAAGTATACTTCTGAGTTGAGTGGGGGCGGAGGGCGTGAATCAGAAGTACTAAGGTTTAACCAATAAATTTTTTAACTTTAAAACATTGCATGCATAAACATATAGAAATAACATGTAAAAAAAATGCATCCACATAAACACTTGACACCAGATATGATGACCTAGAAACCCTCCAATGAGAAGGTAAAACTGGGGTGGGGATGACATCCACAACTCTTCACTACTGCAGCAATAAAGTTCACCTACTAAGGTTACATATTTTGACCATTCTCATGATCTACATGTGAAAGGCCTGCCCTGTTAAAGGCTTACAAGGATTGTTAGATCCTACCCTATTAAAGGATTTTAAAACCTTGTTAGAAGTTTTCCCAGGTAAAGGACTTTAGAACACTCACTTGGAATGTCACCCTATTAAAGGCTTTATACAATGGTTGTTAAACCAACCTAAGTCTATAGGATTTCATTATGTTGTTACAATTGTTAGAGAGTACAATAGAATGTTTGATATGATACACTTACAATCTGATATTGCTGATTTCATATCCTTGTTCTGTCCAATCTGATCCTCACTGATCTGGTATGAAAAATGTTGTAACCTTGATACTTTGTTCTACTAACTGATTTTGCAATTCTGTCCTTCTTCTAAATCACCTTCAATTTGATCAATTCACCCCTTTCACTTCCTTCAAATCTTTGCTAGCATTATCTCCTCGCATGCATTCTCTCACACTTACTGTAAAGTATGGGGTTTCATTTCCTTTAAAAAGATTTTGTGACTTAGGGTTAGGTATGAATCTATGATTGAGATTCATCCAACTTTCCCACTCAAATCCTTCCATTTTTCTCATTGGTTGCATGTTGATTGCATAGGGAATCCAAATAGACTCGATCTTATCTTTAATCCTTCGAGATTTATCCATATGTTGGCTCAAAAATGGTTTACATCTTAGTTTTTAAAGGCACAAACTCTTATGCTGATTCTGTATTGCTTGGCACTTGTTGATTACTAATGCTCGGCACATACCGAAATTGTGTTTGGCTCAGCACTTGAACTTTTCTCAGCATCTATTGTTCACTCGACACTTGAAACTTTCTTAGCACTGTCTGTTTTGTCAACATCTGAATGACTCAACACTTGTTGAATTTTTGGCTTGGCACATATTGCAACTTGGCATCTACATTATACTCAGCATCAACTTAAAAAATTTCTTAAGTGTGTTGACACTAAATTGTCAAAACCAATTTGAGATCAACAATCTCCCCCTTTAACATGAGTGTCAAAAACACTTAACTATACATGATGAAACTAATCTCCTTGAGTATATTATATATTTTGTTCAGCATATATATATAAAACTTCAAAACTGTTTAAAATTTTGTGAAGGACTATATACCTCAAAATTTTGTATCTCCCCCTAAGTTAATGTACCATTTTCTTTATCCAAAAATTTCTTTAAGTAGAGTGATTTCTGCTAATACTCCTTATCTTTATTTTGAATTCTAATACCCTTTATCTGATGTGTTCTATTATGCCCTGTTTCTTGCTATATGCTCTGTTTTCTCTCCTCCTTTCTTCACTATGTACTTCCCCTTTCATTTTGGCTCCCCCTTTCACATGTCTCCCCTTGCAGATTAAGTGTCCTTCTGGCCCAATTTATCTCTTCCTTTTTATAATTTCTCCCCTTTTTTTTGACACTTATGTCAAAAGGTCTATACACTAACTAAATATTTTTCCAAGAAGTTTTTGTTCACTTCCATTACAATTCTCAAAGTAGCATCCCAATTTTGTATTGCAACTTCTAGGGATTTGATTTGTATAGTTGTCTCTTCTGTAAGGTGAACTAAGTCATCTAATGTTGAAATATTGGGATCTTTCTTCAATACATTTTCTACATAGGCTAGTTCTTTTTGTGGAATCTCCATGTGAGGAGTTAGGGAGGCTTGTATTTGAACTAATTTGGCTCTAGTGTTAGCCTCTTCTGTTGTTAATACAACTAGTTCCTTCTATATGTGAAGCATTGTATGGAAGTGCTTCTCACTTTGAGCTGGATCTTTTGGCAATTGCATGCTTGATATTTTCAGATTTCTTTCCAAACTCATTATTCTCTAGTTGGTTTCTTGTGTGAAGATTGAGGGGTCATACAACTTTGTGTACAATGAGAATATGTTCTCAAGTACTATCTTCACCTTATCAATTTTTGTAGCTAGCTCTACCTGTGATAGTTTTATTTCACTGGATATTCTTTCATTTACCTTTACTTGAAATTTCTTTTCTGACCATTCCATGAGTTTTAAATTTGTCTCCTGGTCTTCATTGGTCACCTGCTCAACAATTTCTGACAGTTGTTCCAATATGGGCTTGGTTTCATCAGGTGCCTAAGAGCTGAATGCATCTAAAAGATGTTTTTTAGCTCAATTAGTGCTTGCCTTTATACTCATTTTTGAGTATCTCTCATTTCTTCTTCCTCTCTAGTGCCTCTTGCACCTCATTGATCTGGTCTATGTTCATGGTTGCATAGCCATACTTTGGAATGACTATTTCTTCATCTAATGCAGGGTCTCCATAGTGAAGTACCCTTGCAACCTTTGTAGAGCTTGAGCCTGGTGCTGAAATTTGGAGTGGTTTTGCTTCAGTGCTTGACTTTTGAGGCATTCTTGTAGGAGTCCCAGTAGTTGGTAGATTTACCAAAGTTTGAATTGCTTCTTGCTCCTTTTCTTTTGGGGTCTTCTTCTCCTCCTCTGATCTTCCTTGGTCAATTATTATTATTTGTGGTGGTGCACCTTGTACTTGTGCAGTAGGAATAGAAGTATCCATCTGTCTTGTCTGTTCCTTTGCTGACTCCTCGGCAATTGTAGTTACTTTAACTGTGGTATTAACCTTAGTTGATGTATCTTCTAAAGCTTGCTCTTTAGGTTGTCCACTTGTAGCTGCAGGGATGATAGAAGATGTTTCTTGTGTTGCCATCTTGTCCCTAGTCAGGTTAGCTACTACTTTCTGCAACTCATCTACACTTACCAATATTGGGTTACTACATAATTGAGCTTGTAGAGTTGATTGGTCAAGGATCTTCTTAAGATCCTCTATAGTCAATGGATCGATGTTTTGACCAAAGTTTTCAAGAACATCCTTTACTTTTATTGCGTTTGCAGGTGTAGAGGTGTCATGTGGAGGGCTTGGAGGTGGCAATTGTGTGTCTTGCACATTCTTATATGTTTGCTGCTCTTTAGCAATTGCCATATTATCTTCCTTTTGTATTCTCTCCTCCACAGTATCATCTACCTTTTCCTTCTCACCTTCACCTTCCTTATCATTGTCATCCTTTTCTCCATTGTTTCTTCCCTCAAAGGGATCTTCTTCTCCTTCTTTGACAGTTGTTAGGCCATAAATCAATTTCCACATTTGAGTGGACTTTTTGACAACATCTTCAATCTTATTTTGAAGAATGTTGAAGGCTCTATACTTGGGTGTAAATTTGCACCCATGCTTCTTATTAGCCTTAGTTATTTTCCCTTTTTTGAGCTCTGGCATTACTCGAGCCAATGTAAACTCTCTTATTTCTTTCTCCATATTAAGGCAATAATGTCATTTATTTTCAATAATAGAATACAAATCTTCGAGCATTGAATTATCAAGTTCAAGTGGGGTGGTCTTGAACTTTGCCATCATGGTATAAATTGATTCTTCAACCATGCTCTGCTCATTCCTACTTAACTTACTAAATTCAATATTCTTCAAGCCACTTAAGTCAACGTTATCTTTAACATTGTCACAAATGTTTTCTAAATCAGATTTCAATGCATGGCTTACCATTATAAATTGGCTTGTGTCTTCTGACTTTGTTCTCTCTTCATCTGAGTCAGGTTGAGCAACATATTTTCTTCTTATTCTTTTTTTTTCTAGACCTTGTTGCTTAGTTGCCTTCTTCTTTTCTTTAGCCTACTCCTTGGCCTTTTGAGTGGTAGCCTTTCTGCTTGCTCTTGTAGTGGCCTTTGCAGGGCTTGGCTAAGTAGCTTTCTATTTCTTTGACTTTGTTGCTAGCTTTATGCTTGCCTTTATTTTCTTAGGATTTGGTTTGTTAGGTGCTTCCTCGACTTGTTTCTCCTCGGCACCTTCTTCCTCTTCAACATCTTCTCCCATGCCTTGTGTCAAGGCAAGTGGCTCTTGGCCCTATTCTTCTTCTTCTTCTTCTTCATCTTCTTCTTCTCCTTTTGTTGCCCCTTCACCAAATTTTACCTTAAGCTTCTTGACCACTTTATCCTTTTTCTTTAGAGTTGAAGTAGTTTTCAACTCCTCATTCCACCTTAGACTTTACAACATCAAAATTGCCAAAAGGTTTTGCACTTTTATCAATCTCTTCTACAAGCAATGTTCTGATTGTTGTTGATGCCTCATCAATGTTAATCTCATATCCTAATGGCCTTAGCCATCAAAATAGCTTGTCATTATGGTTTCAAAATCAACTCCCATCTACTCTATGTACTCATTCACTTGTACTGCTATAGACCTATTGGTTTTCTAACTTATCTTACCAAAAGAGGGAAATTCATTCTGAACATAGAAAACTATACATATCGGAATTGATCCAAACTTACACTGAACACTTTTTGATCTTCTTATTGCTCCTAAGTTCTCCATGATTTGTTGTAGTTTCAGTTCTACTAGATCATATGTATGATCCTTCTTGACAAGTGTGTATCCCACATCAACTGCAATGCATGGTACACTATTCAGTCAGCTTGATTGGTAGAATTTGTGAGATATAACCCTAGCAAAAAATTCTACAAGTGGATATTTGATTGTGTCAATTGTCATGCCCCTTTTATTCCACTTTGCCCCAATTTTCTTCTCAATACCTTCTTTTGAATCACTTCTCAGTCTCTTTGGTCATTCTAGGGTTGGGTGTCCTGTCACCTTGTGTATGATTCTCCTTGACAGCTTAATAGGTCCACCTTCCAACCATAGGCATCCATCGTGAATTCTTCTTAACACAGTTCTTATCCACTCCATCTTGAAAACTATAGGGAAATCTAGGACACGGGTTAAGCCCTTCCTTTCAACAATCTAACCTCCTTCAATGCCCTATTCTCACATAGTTTATTGTAGGCTTGTCAAATCTCCATATCACCAATTGCTCCAACTTTATAGTTATAACACTTTCTAACATCTTGCACCATTGTGACTTTAGGTGGAATTATGGATAGTGCACAAGTAGGATCGTTCTTGTATGCAACTTTAGGAATTGACCTAAAATCTAGTTGTTTAACTTTATTACTAACCAACTAAACCTCAAATGGTTCCTTGTTCTTGGGATTCCTAGAGCTAGAGGCCATTTTTGAAAACTAGGGTTTCAAGATGTAAAAATTGCATAACTGCGTAGCTTGGCGCTTGAGAAATACCTTTAAATCGACGAAATGATGCTTGATTTCTATTGGAAATTATGTAAATGCTTCAATCTCTCTAGTCGCCAATCACTTATGTGCTCTTCTTGCTCTTTCTTTGTGTTCGTAATGATGAGAAATGATTGAAAAATTGACCTTATACCCTTCATTACATAGCATTTAATGCTTAGTGCATATACAGTTGTACACTTGGCTCCTTATGCAATTTTTTGTTTCACTTAACTTATATTAGTTTTCCCATCACTCAGCATTCACTAAAGTTTCCCTTTATCGGTTTCAATAAGAATTTCCTTTTACTTGGCAACCACTACTAACTCAGCTTCAACTGGCTTTGGAAAACAACTCGACACATACTAACATTCACTCAGCATCTAAAGTGAACTTCTCACACTTGGCAGTAAAATGAAAAACTTTGGAGATTTAACCTTGCATCTTTATTCATGTTGACCTATCTTTTTCAATACTAGCTTATTCTAGGAACTGATCTATGATAAAGTATTTAAATATCATTCCCACATACCTTTTTGCTTAGTTTGATGAAGTATGACCACTTGACCCTTTAGGTGAAGTGATCCCCTCATTTGATGTGCTACATCCATCTTTCTTCTTCCATGTCTTATTCATCTCTCCTCTAATGTGTTCAAAATCTACTTTACTTTTTCCTTTGTTTGACTCTAAGTTAGGTGCCTTTGATCTTGTTGGGTAGTGCTTGTTGATATGACCAGTCTTCAAATAACTAAACCATGTAGTTTGGCTTAACCATATGTTGTAGGTTCCAATGAAATGTGTTCTTATGCAATTCTTAGGGGTGTGTCCATACTCTTGATAGCAGTGACAGTTATGTCTTGTATTGTAGTCCCAATTATAAGAATTTTCATGGCTTCTTCCCTTGTTTGATGACCATGTGGTATTGGATCTGCATTCAAAGGCTTTGTGTCCAAACTTCTAACAATTGTAGTAGCGTCCTTCAAACTTTGGTGCATGCATAGTCCTTGTCCTGCATTCATGTGCCTAATGACCTTGTTTGTTACACTTGTAACAATGTGTCATATTCTTTGGCTTGGCATTCTAACTACCATTCTTGTTCCTGCAAACATTAGTTGTATGTCCTTTCTTACCACAAAAATGGCAAGTGGGTTTGGAGTTCTTACCTTTGTCATTCCTTTGTTCAACAATCTTGGATGACTGTCCTTCTTTAGTTCTTGTGTAGCCCAAACCTGATGTGTCTTTACTAGATCTAGGGGATTTTAGTAATTGCTCAAAGTACTTAATGGCTTCATTTGGCTTGTTGAAGCTTTCAACAAACTCCTTCTCTCTTTTTAGGTGATTCTGCAGTTGCTCATTTTGCAACTTCAATGTAGCTATCTCAATGTCCTTAACATTCAACTCATGATGGGCATTCATCATTTGGCTTAGGGTATCCAACTACATGTTTGAGATCCTAGACAAATCTGCTAATTTTTCTTCTAATATGTTTGACAAGATTCTTTTGTCTTCTTCAATCATGGCCTTGTCCTCTATGGCTTTCTTCTTTTGTTTAGTCACTTCACATAGTAGTATTGCTTGTGATTCTTGCTCCAACTTGAGATTTTTTATCTCTTCAGCTTGTGCTATGTTCTTGTCCATGAGATCTGCAATTGCTACATCAAACTCACAAGAGTTACCATCTACAAATAATTTTGTGGTATCAATCTCCTTGTATTGGGTGTCATTCTTAGCTATGGCAATCTCTTTCCTTCTCTTTAGTGAACTCCTCAAAGCATTTATGGCTTCATCTAATTGTTGCAGTAAGAGATGTATCTCAATCTCCTGATTTTCAATGGTCTTTCCCAACTTTTAGACTTCCATCTCAAGATCTTTTCTCCAAGTTGTAATGCTTCTCCTAATGAGAACTTAGCTTTGATACCAATTGTTGCGATTAACAAGTGGGAAGTATACTTCTAAGGGGGGGGGGGGGGGGGGGTGGGTGGAATCAGAAGTACTAAGCTTTAACAAATAAAACTTTTAACTTTAAAACATTGCATGCATAAACATATAGAAATAACATGTAAAAAAAATGCATCCACATAAAAACTTGACACCAAATATGATTACCCAAAAACCCTCCAATGAGAAGGTAAAATTGGGGTGGGGATGACACCCACAACTCTTCATTACTGCAACAATAAAGCTAACCTGTTAGAGTTACATATTTTGACCATTCTCATGATCTGCCCTGTGAAAGGCCTACCTTGTTAAAGGCTTATAAGGATTATTAGATCCTACCCTGTTAAAGGATTTTAACACCTTGTTAGAAGTGTGCCTGACTAAAAGACTTTAGAACACTCACTTGAAATGTCACCCTATTAAAGGCTTTATACAATGGTTGTTAACCAACCTAAGTCCATAGGATTTCATTCTATTGTAACAATTGTTAGAGAGTACAACAGAATGTTTGATCTGATGCACTTATAATCTAATATTGATGATTTCATATCCTTGTTCTGTCCAATCTGATCCTCACTTATCTAGTATGAAAAATTTTGTAACCTTGACACTTTGTTCTGCTAACTAATTATGCAATTATGTCCTTCTTCTAAATCACCTTCAATTTGATCAATTTACCCCTTTCACTTCCTTCAAATCTTTGCTAGCATTATCTCCTAGCATGCATTCTCTCACACTCGTTGTACAGTATGGGGCTTCATCTCCTTTAAAAAGATTTTGTAACTTAGGTTTAGGTATGAATCTATGATTGAGATTCATCCAACTTTCTTACTCAAATACTTCCATTTTGCTCATTGGTTGCATGTTGATTGCATAGGGAATCCAAATAGATTCGATCTTATCTTTAATCCTTCAAGATTTATCCATATGTCGGCTCAAAAATGGTTTAAATCTTAGTTTGTGAAGGCACAAACTCTTATGTTGATTCTATATTTCTCGACACTTGCTGATTACTGATGCTCAACACATACTAAAATTTTGTCTGGCTCAGCACTTGAACTTTGCTCAACATCTATTGTTCACTCGACACTTGAAACTTGCTCGGCACTGTGTGTTTGCTCGACATCTAAATGACTCAACACTTGTTGAATTTCTAGCTTGACACATATTGCAACTTAGCATCTATATTATACTCGGCATCAACTTAGAAAATTTCCTAAGTGTGTTGACACTCAATTGTCAAAACCAATTTGAGATCAATAAGTCCATCATAGTGTCCTTGGTAAATCAACAATGAAATACATGCTGACATACTCCCATGACTTCTCTAGTATAGGTAATGGTTGATACAACCTAGTATTTTGATTCACTCATTTTGCCAGCTAATGTACTCTGCAACTCTGCACAAACCTCTTCGCATTTTTTTCTATTGTGGCTAGTAATAATTCTCAACAACCAAACCAATGGTCTTATCTTTACCAAATCTTCCATCTAACCTTCCACTATGCCTCTCCTTGATGATATTCTCTCTCATAGAACTTCTAGATATTCACAGTTGACATACGTTGAACAACATACCATCTTGGATTATAAAATCCAACCACTTCATCTTGTCAAGTGTAGCAAGCTTTGTACATGCGTTCCAAGCTTCTCCAAAACTAGGATCCTCTAGAAACAAACTCTTTAGTTCCTTGAACCCAACCACCTCAATCTACATTTCTATCAAAAAAAATTGCCTTCTACTAAGAGAACCTACAACTTTGATAAACTTCACACTCCTATGTTTCCAAAAAAATGTATAACTTTGAGAAAACTCAACCCACTTCAAATTCCTTTGGTTCAATTTTAATTGACTATTCAAATATTACAAAGCTTGATTATCACTATCCAAAATAAACTCCTTAGGAAGAAGATAGTTTCTCCACTTCTTTAATGCCTGAACTATAGAATAAAATTCTTTATCATAAACATAATTTTTTTTTGGCATCATTCAACTTCTCACTGAAATAAACAATAGGTATACCTTCTTGGCTCAAAATAACTTCTATTATAGTACCAATAACATCACAGTCTACTTTAAACACTTTATTAAAATCTAGAAGTGCTAAAATAGGTTTCTCTATAACTTTATGTTTCAATAGATTAAAAGTCTTATCTTCTCCTACAATCCACTTAAATTATTTCATATCCCATCTCATTGTTTTAGTCAAAGGCCCAAAAATGCTACTAAAACATCTGATAGATTTTTTGTAAAAACTAACCAATACATGGAAAGATCTTACCTTAGTTGCACTCCTTGGAGTAGGCCATTCAAGGATAGACTTCACTTTCTCAGGGTCCATTTTCAAACCTTTTACTAATATTAAAAATCTAAAGTACACCAACTCCTTCTTCACAAAACTACAATTCTTTAGGTTTATCAACAACTTTTCTTGTCTTGACTTATGAAACACCTTATGAATGTGCATCAAATTCTCCTCTAATGTCTTACTAAAGATCAATATATCATCTAGGTAAATAATGACAAACTTACCTAGAAACTCCTTTAGTACCTCAGTCATGAGCCTCATGAAAGTGTTTAGTGTATTGGTTAGCCCAAAAGGCATTACTAACCACTCATATAACCATTCCCTTATCTTGAAGGTAGTCTTTTGCTCGTCTCCTTCTTTGATGCAAATCTAATAATACCTATTGTCACAAAAGTTTGCACCCTTGTCCAATGTTTTTACCTAAAGACAACCTTGTGAAACATGGAAACAACCTCCAAGTTGTGGTACTTAAACTATGAGGTTGAGTCTCCGAAGAAGGTCGACTTCCTCTACTATCAAGATGCACCTAACTACTCTTGGAGAGGAGAAGGGAGAAGGAAATGCAAGAAATCAAATCTACCTATCCTAACCTAAGGGGGTGATGCACCAAAATAGAGTGTTTGAACTTATCCCTACCCATAAATGCATAGTTAACCAGTTATAACTTCAAAGAATACAGATTTAGACTTTTCTTAATTCAACCACATGTAGATCAGACAACAAAAAAAATCTATAGGAAGCAACTTCACTTAATATCATTCAAATGCCATAAGTAGATCTACAATCATGCAAATTGCAGAATATAGACAAGAACATTAACTAGAGGCAAAGAAGTCTTGCACAATATGTTAATGGCTAAAAGAAACTTAGCAGAGAATTAAAATGGCTCAGAGACATGAGAAATTATAGTAGTATACATGGAAGCAATACTAGAGAATCAAAGAAAGATCAACCCTTTACAAAAAATACAAAATCTACCTTTATAGCTCAGGCATAATTGAGATATTTTTTGCCCTAAACCAAATTCAACCACTACACTCAGCAATTACTATAAATTTGAAAGAAATATGATCATGGAACAACCCCAGATGCAACATAATCATTAAAACCCTAGTTGGAAGGACCCTAGAAATGATATAAACTACTCCATTCAATGCAAAATGGGTAATTAGACAAGAGAGAAGTGTCCTTCATATAATTTTTGGCCTTGGATTTATTTGGAAGTGGTTGGGATTGATCAAGAAGATCAGAACATGCAATAAAACCCAATTCCCTTTATTTCTAGCTTATGAATCAGCAAAGTCAACAGGTTAACCTGATCAAGAAATCAAAAACCTCCACATGGACCAACCATATTATTTCTTTTTTCCACCTCGTGGAGTCTTCATGCGCTTGACTGTATCATTTAACTAATTGTACCACCCTTTAAAACTTGACCACAACAGCTTACAATATTATTAATTTTAACTGTGATGTCAAACTAACTATGCCTGCCAAACTAGGCCCATTGGAACACATGGCAAATCATTTCTATATTACTATAACTAAAGATCAATCATTTTCCTATAGTGACATAATGAGAGACATTGATTTACCAAAATTTTATAGTGAAAGAAGAAACTAAGAACATGCGGCCCACCAAACTAACCATGTCAAAGACTCAACCAATGAAATGCCCACTGTATGCCAGCTTAGTCTAACTCATCACCTTATCACATTGTGGCCCACAAGAAAGATAGGACCCACACACCATGCATCAACCTCTCGCTATGTTGCATAAATTAAAATACTCGCAGCTTTCCATAACGAAATAGTGAGGACCATTGATCTCCCTCCATCTAACAGCTCAGAATGTCCAACAAATTTACTGACCATGCTAGAATCCAAACCAATCAAGACTCATCTATGTGCCAACTTGTCTGACAAGTCTGTGCTTTTGTAGCTATCAAAAGAGAAGAATTTTAAAGTTGATACTAAGAAGATAGTGTTGCTCTCAATATTCCAGGCCTTCAGAGGCTCATTTTCACAAAACACTTGGTGACTCTACACCCTTCATATTTGGTTCTAGACCAAAGTTGTTGTGATTCATGCCCAAACCTAAAACAAGGGCATCTTCTAGAGGTAAATTTTAGTGTCAAAAGCTTTCATTTTCAAATCCTAGAAGAAGAAAGACTAGAGTATCGTTATCACTAGTTAAGAGTACAAAGGAAATACATACCCCTATATGATCAATCTCCACTCCTTCTATTGTGAGATCTCAACCTAGAAATCCATAAGCTCATATTAATAGACCACATTCTTATATGGTCAAAGCTCATGCTTTTGCCACCTTTAATGGTGGAAGTCCTCTTTTATTGGCCCAAAGAAATGACATGCTAGTAGCTACATCAAAAGTATACTTGAATTTACTAGTGAAACTTTCATCTCTCAGGCTTAGATCACATTCAAAAGGTTGTAAATGTTCGCACTATCCATGGTATTATAGAAGATGGTGTGGTCATTAGACTCCTAGCTTCATCTTTAAAAGGAAATGCCTACAATGGTACATGTGTCTATCACATGGTTCCATAACGAATTGGGATGGGTTAGGAGTAGGACTATGTAAACATTTTGAAGACAAAAGTGACCATTTGTCACTTTTAGAATAGATAACTATCATAAAAAGAGCCCTGCATGAATGCATGACTAATTTCAACTACAGATTTCAAAAGACATGGGAAAAAATACCTACTTCAGTGAAGCCTACCCCTAGCAATGCCTTCTTGCATTACCTTAGAGCTTTTAATAGTGATTTTGCCACTACAATCCAAACCATGGGAGGAGACACCTTACTAGATGCTTATGAAATAGCAATAAGGGAAAACGACATATTGATACAAGGAGGAAAGTTAGCTCCAAAGCCTCCTATGTCCTTCTTCCCTGGTATGCCAAATCATCAACCAATAATGGCCCCTATTCCCACACCTTCCACATAACAACCCTTTTCTCTGGCCCCTCAAGCCTCCAAATCTTCAAATGGAATTGATTAGTTTAAAGAGATGATGTAGTCTATGATGCAAAACATTGCTAAGAGATTGCAAGGTCAAGAGAAGAATCTAGAGGATGGTCTCTCAATGATGCATAAAGTTGGCAATAAGGTGGTGACTTTGGAAAGGTAGCAGGTTCAAGGTAATAAGCCTCCTCAATTCCAATATCATACTCTGAATAATGGTAGGCCCCAAAATCATAATTATGGGAACAATTCTTTTGATTAGAGTAGGTAGAATAGTCATGCTTCTGCCTCAAATGCAAATCAAAGTAGGGCCATTGTCCCTCAAAACAATATGGCTCAAGATCAAGATTTTTGTCCCTTCTGCAACTACTCCTATGCCTATTGCATGTGTCAAAAGGTTGAATCCTATTTAGCTTTGGCCACTCAAGAGCCTACAGTAGGATAGTCATATAATGAAAGCCAACCCAAAGACGACCCACATATGCAAAGATAGGGTGATTTCTCCTTCATGTCATCTAGTGGAGGAACATTGTAATGTAAACCAGGATTCCATTGCTCACAACAATAGGAGAAAAAGAAGAGCTATTGAAGATGCTACCCCTCCTCCTCCCAATTAGGCCTCAACATCAAATGCAATACCTTAGGTTTAAGAAACAAATGATCAACCCAATACTCCTCAACAAAAAAGACAAAACAGTAATAGAGGAGATATGAATGGCCTCCAAAATATTCCAACTCAACCCCCTACACATGTAACTCCCAAGGCTTCTACCAAAGCACCTAATGCCTCATTCAGTGTGGTAGAGTAGATGAAGAAGACAAATGTGAATATTTCCATGTGGGATATTTTTGCTACTATAACCATGCAAAAGAGGTTGTTGTAGCAAGAATTGGAAAGTATTGAACCAAAGGATCAACCATCAAGAGAAGAAAGTGCCACAAGTCTAGTACAACCATCAAGAGAGGTAGAAACAAGTAAAAAGGTTAGAACTCCTCCATTGTATGTTTCTCTAATTATAGGGGATAAACTAGTCCACAATTGCATGATTGATTCAGGGGCTAGTAGTTTAGTGATGCCTAGGTGTGTTGCTAATGTTTTAGAGATGAATTATGAGCCCATTGTTAGGGATGTAGTGCAGTTGAATGGTAGTATTGTCAAGACTATAGGGATCTTTGGGAATGTTGAAATGGACCTACATACACGCCCTGGTTGTACTATAACTCAAGTTATATCAGTTATTGAGGTCAAGCCACACTTTGCCATTTGTCTTTCAAGAAACTTCAGTACACAAATAGGTGGTTACATATCTTCTGATTGGTCATATATGTTTTTTAGAAAAAAATATGGAACCAAGGATTCAATCAAAGTAGAGCCTCTAGCACTCCATCATATTGAACCCTATACCCCTAATCTCATCAATAGCATAGTAAATGAGCCTGCCACTTCTCTAATAGAGACACCTGGTTTTCTCTTAGATGAATGGGCTATTGCATATCAATTTGATCCCATATTAGAAACCCTTGAGATAGACCTTGGTACATACTATGTGTCAAAAAAGGATGCTCTTATCTCTAGCCTTATAAAGGCCAAAGAAGATATGTGTGGCCTATAAAGTATGTATTTTGATGGATCAAGGAATAAGAATGGATCAGGGGCTGGTGTGATGTTGATTTCTCCTGCACAATTAAGGTGCTACTTCTCCTTTAGGCTCCAATTTAGTTGTACCAATAATGTGGCCTCAAGTAAGAGGAATTCAAGCCTTAAGTGTATATGGAGATAGTGAATTGGTGGTTAATCAAGTAAGAAATTAGAATATCACTAAGAATGGTTTACTCAAGTCTTATAGACAGAGTATGGGATTTTCTTGAAAGTTTCAATGTATTTAATATTCAGAGCATCCCTAGAAAAGAGAATAGGCATATTTATAGACTTGCAATAGTAGGTGCATCTTATGATATCCCAAGAACCTTGAAGCTAAAAAGAAGAAACTGATTAAAGTGGTAGTTAAGCCTACTATTTTTGACAACAACACCAATTGGCCAGCATTTGAATCTGATGTACAAATTGTAAGTTTCTTTTAGAATGAAGTAGAATTATCAAAGAAAAATTAGTCAAGATTACATGGCCAATATGGGGATCAGATCATCAATCCCAGTTCTAATAAGTTTCCTAAGGGTCTCATTACTTTAGAAAGTTTCTTCAACCCTGATGACCAAGCAAGAAACAAAAGCATGTAGCTGGCAACATAGATGATTACACACCAATTGTGTTGCTAATGGAAAAACCTTAAACATGGGGAAGGTATGCTTTGAAACTGGGCAAGAGAAATTCATTCATCTATCTCAAGAATTTAATGATATATTTGCTTGGACATTTGATGATTTAAAGGGTTTTGACCCAAGTTTGTTTTAGCATACCATAGATTTAATTGATAATGTCAAACCTATAAGGTAAAAATAGAGCCCAGTGAATCCTAAGATTGAACCATTAATGAGATAAGATCTATCCAAATTGATTGAAGCCAATATAATTTTCTCTATCAAGCACTCATCATAGGTAGCAAACCATGTCCCTGTTAGGAGGAAGAATGGAGAAATCAGATTGTTTTTGGACTTTTGAGACCTTAACTAGGCCTCCATTAAGGATCATCACCCTCTCCCTTCCATGAAACAAATATTTTCTAAGGTCAGTAGTTCAGATAAGTTCTCATTTCTTGATGGATTCTCTGGTTACAATCAAGTGTTGGTCAAGGAGACTGACAAATATAAGACTGCATTCACCACCAAATAGGGCACCTATGCTTATAGTAAAATGCCTTTTGGGATAACAAATGTAGGTGCCACATTTCAAAAGGAAATGGAGATGGCATTAAAGAACATGATTGAAAGGTTTGTTTTGGTCTACCTTGATGATATCACAGTGTACTCAAAGGATATAACAGATCATTTTGGTCATCTCAGACAAGTGTTCATAAGATGTAGAGAGTTTGGAGTATCTTTAAATCCAATTAAGTGCGTCTTTCTTACTAATCAAGGAAAATTGTTAGGACACATTGTATCTAAGAATGGTTTAACCATTGATCCAGAAAGAACATAGGAAATACTTGCTCTCTCCCTTCCTAGTCATAAGAAAGGTTTGCAAATTCTTCTTGGTAGAATAAATTTTGTAAGGAGATTTATCCCTAATATAGCTACCACGGTGAAACCTCTTACGGTCATGCTTAAAAAGAATATGGTCTTTTCATGGACCAAGGAAGGGAAGGTAAGTTTTGAAGAGATCAAAGCATCCATAGCCTTAACCCCTACTCTCATTAATCTGAACTTTGAGAAAGATTTCATTCTTTATACCTTAGGTGGTGAGTAAAGAATTTATATTGTCTTGACTCAAACAAATTATAAGAATGAAGAGAAACCTATTGACTTCTTCAGTGAAGGGCTTAAGGAATATGAAGATAAATGCAATTATATAGAAAAGAAATCCCTTGTAGTCATAAGATCTTTGAAGAAATTTCGGACACCTTCTGTCTCATACAAGATCCATTTGTTAGTACCCCATGCCAATGTGAAGGAATTTCTTTTAAGAAAAGATATTAGAGAGATGAGAGAAGCTTGGATCACTAAGGTAATGGAGTATGATGTTGACATCCAGATTACCAAGTTGGTAAGAGGGAATGGATTGTGCAGACAAATGATCTCATCTCAGGAATTAGATGAGGATGTCGCTATGGTATTGATAGAACAAGAAGAAGCAAGAAATGATAATCCAAGGAATTGGATGGATGACATGATGACCTTCTTGTTAGGAAATGGATATCCTCAAGGATTGGATTGAGCTAAAAGGAGACAATATAGGTTATAGTCAATTATTTATGCCATAGTTGATGGTATCCTTTTCAGGACGGATTTCAATGGAGCCCTATTGAGATGCATTGATACAAACCAAACTAAAAGAATGATTAAAGAGCTTCATGATGGTCTTGATGGTGGCCACTTTTTAGCAAGGACAACTAGAATGAAGATTATGAGAGTTGGTTAATACTAGCCATCCCTATTTTGTGATTGTCATAGACATGTGAGGAAGTGTGAAAAATGTGGCTTCTTCTCTAGTAAGAAAATATTTGCAGCTCTTCCACTTCATCCCATTTAGGTAGACCAACCTTTTACTCAATGGGGATTAGACTTTATAGGCCCCATCAATCCTCCTTCTAGCTCTAGTCATAAATGAATCCTAGCAGCTACAAATTACTTCACCATATAGGCAGAGGTAGTTGCATTGAAGGATGCTATAGAATTTTCAGTTGTTGAATTCCTTGATGGATTTGTGACTAGGTTTGGTTCCCCTTCAACCATTGTTTCAGATAATGAAAAATATTTTATAGGAGCCCAAATTTGCGTATGGGTTGTTGATCATAATATCTACTTGAGCGCATCCTCAAACTGCTATCCTCAGGGCAATGGATTGGATGAGTCATCTAAAAAAAACTTAATCAAGATTATGAAAATGACTAGAGGATAACCAAAGGTGTTGGCATCAAAAGTTGAAGACAACACTATGGGCTGAAAGAACAACACCTAAGAGGGCAATTGGAAATTCACCCTTTATGTTGGTATATGGTAGGGAAGTAATGCTTCCAATTTCATTAGAATTCCCATCTCTATAATTGGATCGTCAGTTGGAGCTAATGGAAATTGATGCCATGACATTAAGATGGCAGAGTTGATGGAGTTGGAAGAGGAAAGAAACTAGGCCATGCAGACCCTAGAAGCACATCAACAACAAATGAAAAAGAGCTTTGATAAGAAGACTAAGGTCAGAATTTTTAGAGAGGGTGACCTTGTGCTCAAGTGGGATGCAGATAGGGAAAAACCATGGAGGCACTCAAAATTTGTTGCACTATGGAGTGGTACCTATGTGGTTATTAGTTGCAAATAGGCTAATGATTTTCAATTAAGAAGGCCTAATGGTGAAATTTTGTCTATTCTAGTTAATGGAATATATCTTAAGTCTTGCTTCTGATAAAAGATGAGTATTTCATGTATATAGTTAGATTAGTTTCCTTCCCATGGTTTCCTATTTTCTAAGAAGTGCACAAGCACATGTGTTTTAAAGGTTGCAGAGGATTTTGATTCCTAGTTTCAGTTGCAAAGAGGTAGTTTTGAGGTTCCTGGGCATGTTTTCTACAATTTTAGGGTTTTTGCTGGGTGGATATTCATGCTTTCTATGACTCTATTTCCCAATGAATGTGCAGGTTGCTGGTCTATGCATAGTTATCTTGCTTCACCCCTAAGTTGCCAGATTTGTTGGTCATTTTTGCCTTCTTGCCAATATTGCCATATTGGAATTCAAACCTAGTTAAGGTTCATAGTATTCAAATATTTAAATATGGGGCATATGAGAATACTTTGGTTATGCATGTTATATCCTAAGTCCCAAGGTTAAGTCATATTTTAATATTTTTGCGAGGCCACAACTTTTCCTACCATCAGATCTTCCTAGATCTGCAGCCATTTCCTTGTTGCCTTATAAAGTTGCAAGCATTTTATTCAAGGAAACATAGTAACATTGTGATATGTGGATCTGATGACATCTTTCCCTTAGTGGGCCATAAAAGCATAGACTTGTTAGACAAGGTGGCACATGGACGAGTCTTGATTGGTTTGTATTCTGGCATGGTCAGTAAATTCGTTGCATATTCTGGGCCATCAGATGGAGGGAGATCAACGGTCCTCACTATGTCATTATGTAAAGTTGCGAGTATTTTAATTTATGTGACATAGCGAGAGGTTGACCCGTGGCATGTGGGTCCTATCTTTCTTATGGCTAGTAATGTGACAAGGTGATGAGTCAGACTAAACTAGCGTATGATGGGCATTTCATTGGTTGTCTCTGACATGGTCAGTTTGGTGGGCTACATGTTCTTAGTTTCTACTTTTGCCATCAAATTTTGGTAGATCAACGTCTCTCATTGTGTTGCTATAGGAAAAATGATCGATCTTTAGTTATAGTGACATAGAGAGGATTTGCTACATGTCTTGTTGGGCCCAGTTTGGCAAGCGCAACTAGGTTGACATCACAGTTAAAATTAACAATATTGTTAGTCATTGTGATCAAGTTTTAAAGGGTGGCACAATTAGTTAGATGATGCGGTCAAATGCATGAAGAATATATGAGGTGGAAAAAAGAAATAATATGGTTGGTCCACGTGGAGGTTTTTGGTTGCTTGACCAAGTTGACCTGCTGACTTTACTTATTCATAAGCCAAAAATGAAGGGAATTGGGTTTTCTTGCACAATTTGATCTTCTTGATCGATCCCAAACACTTCTGAATAAATGCAAGGCTAGAAACAACATGAAGGACACTTCTCCCACTATTTGATTGCCCATTTTGGGGTTTTTTGCATTGAATTACAACATTTCTAACATTTCCAGGGTCCTTCTAGCAAGGGTTTTAAGATTATGCTATGTCTAGGGTTGCTCCTGTATGCACCCAAAAATGGTCGCCTAGACTATGGGCCCCCATTATTCAATTTATCAATTTATCAAATTTTCTGAATCAATGGTTTGTAATATTTTATTAAATCAATTCAAATCAATTTCCTTGATCAAATTCGATTTATTTCATTTCTAAGATTGATCATTTTATTCCAAGTCTTATTTAATTAAAAGAAAATCTTCTCTTTTAATTAAATAAAATAAAATCCCCATTTAATTAAAAGAAAACCTCTCTTTTAATTAAACACTTCATCCACATTTAATTAATTAAGAGAAAAACCTCTCTTTTAATTTAATTAAATATCTTCTATTTAATTAAAAAGAACTTGCTCCCTTTTAATTAAATAAAAATCCCACTTAAATATCTCTTTTGATGAAAAAAGGAAATAAAATAAATTCTTTTTATTTAATTTCTCTACACTTAAAAATGTGATCTAAGTGGGATTTATCTTTCCACTTTCTCCTCAACCACTCCTCTTTTCTAATTGGTGGAATCTTGTCTCACATGGATCACCACTTTCTTCTCAACCACTTCTCTTTTCTCATTGGTGGAATTTTGTCTCACATGGATCAAGCTCTATTATCCCATATTGTTTGTGAGAAGCCTCTCACCTCCATAATTTCCTTTATAAGGGAGAGCCCTCTCCTCATGTTAGACACCCATGATTATGCTATCGTTATGTTGCAGGTTTGAAGACCAATTTTTGAAGGAGTTTGAATACAAAAGCTTTTTGTGGAGAACTTCTATTTTCTTGTCTTTTTCTCTCTTGCACCCATCATGGGCTTTTAGCTTAGATCTTGCATTTATAGATTAGATTTTGATTTCATAGATTAGATCTTATTTTCATGCATATTTGAAGATCATGGAGACTAGCATTCTTGCTTTTCCTCTTTGAATCTCTCATCTCATGGTGTACTTGCATGGGCACAAAAATAGGTCAAACTGAGGGCCTCCATTGCAAACCCTTGCACTCTATGAGTAGAGAGCTATGGATCGATTTGTGAGGGCTCATTCTTGAGTTTTCTTACATGTAATGATTCATAGAAGTGTGACAAAATTTTAGCACACAACTCCATGATCAGATTTCTTCCAAATTTGCAATAATTGTTGAGCATACTAGTTGATTTTGGTTCAGGGTAGAAAATATCTTAGTTATGCCCAAACTATGAAGGCAGATTTTGTATTTTTTGAAAAGGATTCTATACTATTGATTCCATGCATACTACTATAATTTCTCATGTCTCTGAGCCATTTCAATTCTCTACTGAGTCTCTTTTAACCATTAACATATTGTGCAAGACTTCTTTGCCTCTAGTTAATGTTCTTGTCTATATTCTGTAATTTGCATGATTGTATCTTCTTATGGCATTTGAATGATATTAAGTGAAGTTTCTTCCTATAGCATTATTTTGTTGTCTATTCTACATGTGGTTGTTGAATTAAGAAAATTTTGAATCTATATTCTTTGAGGTTATAACTGGTTAAATGTGCATTTATGGGTAGAGATAAGATCAAACACTCTATTTTGGTGCATCATCCCCTTAGATTAGAATAGGTAGACTTTTTTTCTTGCATTTTATTCTCCCTTTTCCTCTCTAAGATTAGTTAGGTGCATCCTGATAGTAGAGGAAGTCAGCCTTTTCTAGAGACTCACCTCACAGTTCAAGTCCCATAGCTTGGAGGTTGTTTCCATGTTTCACAAGGTTTTCCTTAGGTAAAAACTTTGGACAAGAGTGCAAACTTTTGTGACAACAATACCCACTCTTCATATCTATTTTTGTGAAATACACAACTTCACTCAAACAATCTATAATATTATCCATCCTTGGCAATGGAAATCTATACTTGATTGTGATCTTGTTAGTAGCCCACAAAGTTGTGCACATCCTCCATTCTCCATTCTTCTTTAGTGCTAATATAGTTGGTACAAAACATGGACTCAGACTCTCTTGTACCAACCCCTTCTGCAACAAGTCATGAACTTGCCTATTCAACTCTTCACTTTTTGCTAGTTTCATTTTGTCTGCTACTTTGTTTGGAAAACTAGCTCCTAGAATTAAATCCATCTAGTGATAGACCTTCTTCACTGGGAGTAATCCATCAGAAGCATTATCTAGCATGATATCACTTCTCAACAAATCTGCAACTTCTATAGGTACCTCCTCTATGTCTTATGTGCCATCTTTTTTTATTACGGTAAAACACATATGTTCATACTTTATACCTTGCAGAAAATCCTTTCCATCAACAAAATATTTTCTAGCAGCACTACATACCTTTTCTTCTTTCTCCTTCAACAACTTTAAGTTATGTTTCACTCCATTCTTTGTTAGAGTGTAAATATTCAAACTATCGTGACCTACCCAACAACACATGATATATGTACATAGGTATGATATCCAAAATAACCTCATCCTAGTAGCTTCCAATCTTGAAGTTCACTAGGCAATGATCACTGACCATGACCTTGTGGTCATCCTGCACCCAGGCAATACGGTATGGATGTGGGTGTTTCTGCCTTCTGATATTTAATCTCATGACCATATTTTATGACACTAGATTTTTAGTGAATCCACCATCAATGATCATATTACAACACTTATCTCCACATTTCAACCTTGTGCGAAACAAACTCCTCCTTTGATCAAGTTCATTCTCACCACTCAGCAAGACTCTTCGATTAACTAGGACTTCTCTTCTTTCAACATCTTCATAATGGGATGATTTTTCATCTTTGTCAACATGCACAACTCTGGCCTAGCCTTTAGTTCTTCTATTTATTCTTGCTTGGCACTCAGAACATTTAAAAGATTTGTGCCTTTTTTCTCCATCATGAAAACATTTTCCAACAAAAACCTCCTCTTCTAGATCCTTGTTCTCTTCCTCTCTAATCTCTATTGTTCAAATCATGGAAATGATTGAAATTATTTCCCCTCTTGTTTTGATCGCTACTATCAGCCTCATCCTTGTTCTTATGATCATCATTTTGGCCTCCCTAAGACCGTCTACCAGATCTTCTACCATGACCTCTTTCATTATTCTTGTTAACAAACTTCTTCTTCATTTTTTCCTCAAATCTTAGGGAAAGCTGGTATTCCTCTTTAATACTATAAATTCAAACCAGACTTAGCTCATACTGAATTCGTGGCCAAAAATTGTTAAGATAATGGTTGACTTTCTCCTTATCATCTTCTACATGGTCAGTTCTAATGAGAATTTGTTAGAACTCCTCAGTATACTCCTAAATAGATCTTCTCATTTGTATCAACCCTTGCATTTGCTTTAGTAGGTCTAGCTCATAATCCATTGGAATGAATTGTTTCTTTAATTTAGCTATCATCTTATCCCATCTCGTGAATTTTTCCTTCCCTCTTCTATTTCACTCCAATTGAATATGTTGCCACTAGATCTTCACATGTCCCTTCAATTTTTTCTTCCCAAACTTGACCCTATCAAGATCCTCAATATCTTCACACTCAAAGTATTCCTCCAATTCTTTGGTCTAATCAATCAAATTCTGTGGGTTAAGATTTCTCAAAAATGTGGGAACCTCAAACTTAGGTCTTTTTTTCCAATCTTGGAGATAACCTTGAAAAGTTTTTCTTCTTCTAGGTTCCACACTATCTCTGCTTCAATATTTTCTTCTTCTTTGCCTTCATCCTCACTTTCATCTCTTATGACAAGATTTATTCCTCTATACATTTATTCTTCCGATGCTTTCATCTATCTCTAGAGAGCTCTAAAACCTTGAGATGTAACACTTATGACTCTTCCACCATGCTCTCTTTGTGGAGGCAATTTTTGTGCTTCTATTGAAACCCTAGTGCAAATTGTTACACCCTTTATATTGGTGTATTGTTGAAAATATAAGAGGAGTAACTAAGAGGGGGGGTGAATTAGTTACCATTAAAATAAATTCCAGATCCCTTAGATGTCAACTATAAAATTCAAACTGATAAAATTGATTACTGTTGATACTTGATAAACACATAAAAATTGTTGAAACTCGGTAAATGTAAAGTGTGAATTACTTTAGTAAATCTTAAGATGTTATCAGTAATTACTTGCAAGCACGAAAGAAATAACATGAACACATGAGAAATCAAGATTTAACGTGGAAACCCAATTTGAGAAAAACCATCAATGTAACTAGTTACTATTTTTCACTCTTCTGAAGTGAGCCCTGCTAGGAGCCAACCCTATTAAAGGTTACAAAACACACTATTAGGTGTGACCTTGTTAAAGGATTTAATCACATGCTAGGAGTGGCCTTGCAAAAGGTCTTAAGAAAATTCAATGGAATCACCACCTTGTTAGAGGATTTATAAATGGTTGTTAAACCAACTTTGTTAAGAGATTTTAGTTCACTACTACAATGGTTAGAGAGTAACAATGATATGACCTGATTGTGATGCAACTAAGTTGTTGATTACAGATCTTTGCTCTGGTTCATACTTGATCCTTTCTGATCGAATAATACTTTTCTGCTCCATAAGGATATTTTCTTATCCTTCAAGTTTCCTTCCTCTTCTTATCTCTTTCAACTTATTCAACTTACATCTCATACACTTTGAAATCACAACTTGACCTATTTCTTATACCTTTCAGATTGTCAAGTCAGTTCAAATACAAATTAGAATAACCAATATTCATCACCTTAGTCGGCTAAAATCAATAGGTAAATAATTAAGCTTTTAATGCCAAAATAAGAAAATCCTTTGGTAATTAGGAGATGATTTCCACAGCTAGTCAAATTGTGATGTGAATATCAGGATTTAACTGTGTGATTTTTGAGTCAAACTCGATGACCCATGTTTCATGAGTAGTGATTCAACATGAATCCATCTCTCATGAGAATAAATGGAACACTTAGCACTCATTGGATCTAGGTGATGCTCACAGGGGTGAAGCACCAGGACTTCCCGGGAGGTCACCCATCCCAGTACTACTCCAGCCTAAGCGCGCTTAACTACGGAGTTTCCTCCACAGTTAAACCCAAAGCTTGCAACCCTCCCGGGAAGTCTCGGTGCTTCACCCCTATGAGCATCACCTAGATCCAATGAGTGCTAAGTGTTCCATTTATTCTCATGAGAGATGGATTCATGTTGAATCACTACTCATGAAACATGGGTCATCGAGTTTGACTCAAAAATCACACAGTTAAATCCTGATATTCACATCACAATTTGACTAGCTATGGAAATCATCTCCTACTTATCAATTGATGAGCTTAAGGGGCTTCCTAATGAATGGTTCATAAGGCACAACACTTGGTGAAGGTTTTGCAAATGGGGTTGCAAGCTTTGGGTTTAATTGTGGAGGAAACTCCGTAGTTAAGCGCGCTCAGGCTAGAGTAGTACTGGGATGGGTAACCTCCCGGGAAGTCCCGGTGCTTCACCCCTGTGAGCATCACCTAGATCCAATGAGTGCTAAGTGTTCCATTTATTCTCATGAGAGATGGATTCATGTTGAATCACTACTCATGAAACATGGGTCATCGAGTTTGACTCAAAAATCACACAGTTAAATCCTGATATTCACATCACAATCCTTTGGTAGCTGACCCAGCTCGATAGAAGTTGATTCTAAAGCGATTTCTTGTGTTAAAAAATAGAAGCTCGATTAACACTGCAAACTTACAAAATTTCTTTGGTAGCCGAGTGAGCTTGGTTAACACTGACTCTGTTCAACTTTCGCTTCATTAACCGAGTGAGCTCGATTAACACTCTTTTCTTCTTGACTTCCTTCAATGCCTGAGTGAGCTCGGTAGAAATTGCCTTCTATACAAAGTAAACTTAGGAATACTCGGTAGACTAGGAAAACTATTTTCATTGACCAGTGAGCTCGGCATGCACTGACTATCAACTGATATGACATTTGTGTAACATCAAAGACAACACACAATTAATCAATTGTATCCAACAGTGTATATAGGGTTATGAATAGTCAACTTGTGGCTATCTTAATCCTTAATTAAGTCATGTTATCATTATTATATCATTATTTAGGTAGGTAGGTTGGCTTAGGTGTTATGTAGGGTTGTGTCTATTCAACCTAAGCATAATTAGGTATATATCAGAGGTTGTGAGTCTTATTTCAACATCATATTGTGAAATGTGTTCTCATTGGAAATATTTGGAGGTTTCCCCCTCGAAGTGGCCTATTAATCTCAATTATTATCAAATATATATATATATATAATATTTCATATTATTTCTTCTATTGTGCAAGTCATTTCATTACAAGTAGTATTAGAGCATGATCTTGGCACCATAGAGGCAAGAGTTTTTCTCAACATTGGGGCAATTTTGGGAAGAGCATAACTTTTAGATTTGAGTGAATTTTTCAAATATTTTTAAAGGGTTTTTGAAGACCATATTAAAGAAGCTATAGCCCAAAATTTAACAAAATTGGAGAAAATTTGAGAAAATTATTTCAGAATTACTATTTTTACACAATTTACTGAGATCTTCATATCTCTCACATCTAGTCAAATTGGAGTATAACTTGTATTTGGTTTTGGAATACATAGTAGAGGAGCCTAAATTTAAAATCTTTGAGAAATTGGAAAAAAAAAAAGTAAGATGTTGCAAAATTAGGAAAATTCTCTCTCAAGGCAGCAAATTTGCTAATTTTTATTTGGATTTTTTCTGAGTAAGGGTATCTTGGCCCTAGTAAGTTTCAATTAAAAAAAAATTAAAAATTAAAGATTAGAGAATTTACATTTCATTTTTCTGATTTATTTCAAAAAATATTGGTTTCCATCATGACAGGGCCTTCAACAAGACGCAAATAGAATGTTACCACACCAAGAAAATTCTCTGATCAAGATTGGGAAGCAACAGAGGATAATAATCCCAATGAGGAATTTAGTAAGTTCAAGGAAGAGGTTAAGAGGGATATATGTGACCTACGAGGAGATATATCAGATATACATAGCATGTTAAGGACCTATATGAATGAAACAAGGAGCTCTCAAGCAATCAAGGTGAAACCTTCAAGTCAACTAATAATGACACAAATTTTAATAATCCTATGTTATCTAGGAATTTTTTTTTCCAAAGGTGGATATGCACATATTTGATGGCAAGGATCCTCTAACATGGATAAATCAAATGGAGAATTTTTTTGAAGTACATCAAATCCCACATGGAGAAAAGGTCACAATGGCTTCCTTATATCTATAACTAGATCAATTCACTTGGTATAGTTGGATTTGTACTCATAGGAGGAAAAAGGGTCTCACTATATCATGGTCAATTTTTACAGAAGAACTCTAAGTACAATATAGCAATAGTGTGACAAAAAACTTCTTTAGCCAACTTGCTAAGCTTCAACAAACAACATCTGTTAAAGACTATATTCAAAAATCCCAAAATCTATCCTTAAGAGTGAATACAATTACAAAGGAGAACTTGAATGATTTATTCTTGGGTGGTCTCAAGGATCACATTCAATATGAGGTACGCATGTTTTGTCTCAGCTCAGTAAATGATTCTTTTATATTGGCACACAAGGTAGAGGAGAAGTTCTTGATTCCTAGAAAGCAAGGGGCTAATGTGATAAGAGAAAAAGTATATTCAACATGTTCTCTTCCTCAACCTACTAGGTTGACTCCACAAAAAATTGAGGAGAAAAGAGAAAAAGAGTTGTGTTTCAATTGTGATAGCAAATATACCTGATGACATAAATGTAGTGAAAATAAATTGTTCTATATTGAATGTCCAAGTGACGAAGAAGAGGATGAGCCCATATCAAACAAGGATAGAGAGTCAAGTGAGGAATCACATGATTCTCAACCAATCATTTTTTTTCATGCACTTTCAGGTTTCAGTGCACCACAAACCCTCAAGGTAGTGGTTTTCTTAAAGAAGCAAAAAGTAACAATGTTGATCGACTTAGGTAGTACTCATAATTTCATCAATAAAAAGTTGGCAACTCTTCTAAATTGTTTTATATATCTAGCCCCAGAGTTTTAGGTTTTGATTGCAAATGGGGGCATAGTTAGTTGTTTAGGGAAGTGTCATAGCATCAAATTATCCATGGGAGATTATCAACTTGATACCCCAATGTATGTGATATATATGGGTGCAATGGATTTTTTTTGGGAGTACAATGGCTTACTACATTGGGAACAATTGAGATGAACTTCTAAGAACTATTCATGTGATTTCAATCAAAAGGAAAGATAGTGGATCTAAGGGGATTGAAGGAAAAATCCCCACATATGGTAAGCTTTCATCAAATGAAAAATTTTCTTAAGAAAGGTGCGAATGGATTTGTGGCCCAACTGTGTTCATTAGAAGTCTCTCAATCTAATGCTCTTACTTGTCCAAATTTACAAGGAATAATTGATCGTCACTCAGTGATTCTTGGAGATATACCTAAAGGACTTCCTCCTAAGAGGGATCATGACCATGCCATACAACTATTTCCAAGGACCCGACCACCAAACATCAGGCCTTATAGTTTCCCACACATACAAAAAAGTTAGATAGAAAAAATTGTTGAGGAAATGCTAGAGCCAGGAATTATCAGGCATAGCCAAAGTGCTTACTCCTCACCTGTTGTGATTGTGCATAAGAAGGATGATACTTGGTGCATGTGTCTAGATTATAGAGTGCTCAACAAGTACACCATTAAAGATAAGTTTCCTATTCCAGTCATTGATGATCTTCTAGATTAATTAAATGGAGCTATGTATTTTACAAAGTTAGATATTAAAACGGGTTATCACCAAATTTAGATTAAGGAGGAAGATATTCATAAGACAACATTTCAAACTCATGAGGGTCATTATGAATTTTTGGTGATGCCATTCAATCCTACCAATGTACCATCTACATTCCAAAGTTTGATGAATTCCATTTTTAAGAATTTCTTGAGAAAGTTAGTGTTAGTGTTTTTTGATGATATATTAATTAATAGCAAGACTTGGGAAGAACATTTGTAGCATGTAGATCAAGCACTAAAATTACTCTAAGATCATCAAATATATGCTAAGCCATCCAAGTGCGCTTTTGTCTTGAGGAGGCGGAGTATTTGGGACACATAGTTTCACATGAAGGAGTAAAGGTGGACCCTAACAAAATTAAGGCTATCATAAAATGGCCTATTCCAAAAAATATTAAGAAGCTAAGGGGTTTCTTGGGATTGCTAGGATACTATAGAAGATTTGTGAAGAATTATGGTCATATAGAAACACCCCTTACCACTCTATTGAAGAAATATTCTTTTCATTGGAATGGACATGCTAATGTATCATTAGAGCAATTGAAGAAGGCTATGTGTACAACTCCAGTGCTTTCCACTCCAAACTTCACCAAGGAATTCATTATGGAATGTGATGCTTCTGTAAATGGGATAGGAGCAGTTCTCATGCAAGAAGATCAACCAATTGCTTTTGAGAGTCATCAATTAAAAGGTAAAGATCAACTCAAACCTATTTATGGGAAGGAAATGCTAGCAATCCTTCATTCAGTTAAATTTAATGGGTTGGCACTTCAAGGTTAAGACAAATCATGATAGCCTAAAATATTTTTTGGAACAAAGACTATCATCAAAAGAGCAACAAAAATGGGTCACTAAGATGTTGGGATATGACTTTGAAATTGTATACAAGAAAGGAAAGGAAAATATTGTGTCCGATGAACTTTCCAAGAAGGATGAAAAAGATGAAGCCTTATTGTGCGCCCTTTCAATATTACAAGAAAATTGGGTGGTAGAAGCCAAAGAAGAGTGGCAAAATGATGTTGCAACAAGTAATCTCATCCATCAAATAAAAAGTGACCCTAGTAGTTTAGATAAGTTTTGTTCAAAGGGAGATATTCTTTGGTATAAAGAGCACTTGTATCTCTACAAGAATTCTACTCTTAAACACAAGATTCTCAAAGAACTACATGAGTCCCCAATTGGTAGTCATTCAGGATTTTTGAAGACATATCATCGAGTCAAGCAAGATTTATTTTTGGAAGGGCTAAAAGGTGATGTTCAAAAAATTGTGGCTAAATGTTTGGTTTGTCAAGGAAATAAGAGGAAACAATTAAGACACCAGGTCTCTTGCAGCCTTTATCTATTCCTAGCAACATTGGGAAGAGGTATCCATGGTCTTCATCACATGGCTTCCCAAATCTAAAGGTCATAATTTCATCATGTTAGTAGTTGATCGCCTCACTAAATATGCACATTTCATTGTAGTATCACATCCTTTTACAACAAGTATAGTGGCAAAAGTTTTCTTGGAGAATATTCAAAAGCTATATGGTACACCTAAGGTCATTGTTCTTTTTAAAGAGGGGTAAACACTTTAACCTGGAGCTATGAACCAGTGAGGTCACAAATGAGGGACCTCATCCCCATGAGATTTGAACCTTGATGGCAAGGATAACATCACAACAAGTTAACCATCACAACATGACACTATTGGCAAACCTAAGGTCATTGTTAGTGATTTTGATCCTATCTTTACTAGTCACTTTTGGATAGATTTATTCTCATGTTTGGGTACTCAATTGGTTCATAGTTCTTCATACCACCCTCAATTAGATGGGAAAACTAAGGTTGTTAATAAATGTTTGGAAGGATATCTACGTTGTTTCACTTCAAAAAAACAATCTCAATGGGTAGATTGGCTACCTCTTGCAGAATGGTGGTACAATACTTCTTTTCATAGCTCATCAAAAATATCTCCATTTTTGGTACTTTATGGATATCATCCTCCTTCCATCACATCATCATTAAAGGTGTCACCAAGAGTTTAGGTAGTAGAGGACCACTTGTTTCATCAACAACAGGTACTTTTAGGACTCAAGGAGAATTTAGCTATGGCACAAAATCAAATGAAACAACAAGTGGACCAACATCATAGTGAAAGAAATTTTGAAGTTGGGGATTGGGTCTTCTTGAGATTGTAGTCTTATAAACAAATCTCATTGAAACAACAAAAAATGAATAATAAGTTATCTCCAAGATATTATGGACCATACCAAATCATGCAAAAGATTGGTATTGTTTACAAGCTTGAGTTGTCACCAAAAAATACATTCAATTTTTCATGTTTCTTTTTTGAAGAAGGTAATTGGGTAGAATATTCCTACTCAAATAGCACTACCATAACTTGATGAAGAAGGAAGAACAATTTTGGAACCAAAGTGCATTCTTCAAACATGCATGAAGAAGCTGAGGAACAAAATCTGGACTCAATATCTCATCCAATGGAAGAACTTACCAGTTGAAGAGGCCACATGGGAGGATAAGGAGTTCATTCAAAATAATCCACACTTGGTTAGCATTGAGGACAATGCTTCTTTCAAGGGAGGGGGCATGCTACACCCTTAATATTGGTGTATATAGGGTTATGAATAGTCAACTTGTGGCTATCTTAATCCTTAATTAAGTCATGTTATCATTATTATATTATTATTAGGTAGGTAGGTTGGCCTAGGTGTTATGTAGGGTTGTGTCTATTCAACCTAAGCATAATTAGGTATATATAGGAGGTTGTGAGTCTTATTTCATCATCGTATTGTGAAGTGTGTTCTCATTGGAGATATTTTGAGGTTGCCCCCTTGAAGTGTCCTATTACTCTCAGTTATTATCAAGTATTTATATAATATTTCACTTTATTTCTTCTATTGTGCAATTTATTTCATTACACAAAAAACTTCACAATCAATGATCTATCTACATGCTTCGCCCAAACCATAGTCTTGGTGTAACTAACTCATAGTTGACAATCTATTTACACACTGAAGAACTCTTTCTCTGATACCACTTGATGAAGGGTACTCTCCTTAATACCACAAACACATAACAAAACCAAAGGAATAACATCAATTTGCGAGAAAAAAATATGGGCTTCTTATTATCACCACAAATGTGGAATTACAAAATTTTAAAATATAATATGCAAACCCACATGGGCATTTTCCTTACAATAATTTGTAATACAAATATGCAAACTATCACCTAGAGCTATCCTAGACAATGTACAGGCATTCCTTAAGTAGGCATTTTTACACCATCCAGGAAGTTTCTAGACATCAAACCCTAACCTTGAGACCAACTAACTCTAAAGTTAAATATAGACTCAGCTCGATACACCTTTGATACTTATTTTGGAAATTTTGGTTGGCCCAACTTTGGAAAGCCATAACTTTTGAACCATAGCTCTAATTGGCTATTGTAACCTCTTTTTAGAATTATCAACTTCTAATCTATAGGGCTTGACTCGAACAAGCTCTAGTTGACCCCATTTTGGAGCCCAGTTGGGGCCTCTAAGGTTTTTAATGCTGAGCATAAAGTTTTTATACCAAATTTACACACCAAAAATCTGCAATAACTCCATGAATACTTATGATATGGCACTAAGCCTCAATTGGTAGGCTAATATATCCAAGATGAACATCCACCTTTGGAATTAGGACATTTTGAGCATGTATGACTAACTTACTAAGTAGCAAGCCTCCAGAAACAACAACTCTACACTCATAAAACCCTTATTCAAGAAACAAAAATGAAATATTTTTGGGTGATACAAGAGTGCTCTTACACCCAGGATGCTCCTGCATCAACCTCTTATTTGACAAAATCATATGTCTCACTACAACATTATCTAACTGTAGTCTATCCATACTATTATATAAATCATAAAACTTATTAAGCTATGCAAAGTTGCCATTATTTATGATTGCAACATTAAGAGTTTCTACCTTAGGCTTCCAGGGCTTTCTCCCAATAGGTGCCTTCACCTCTACCTTTGCTTGCTCTACCTATCTTTCCTCGATTTCCTCTTCTTCAGATTCATTTGATTTAGACTCAATTACACGTGTCTTCCATCTCTATGTCTAGTCCACTTGCCATTTGCTTTGTTCTTTTATGTGAAGGAGATTCCATTTTCTCTTACTTGGCCTTAGTTAACATTGCAAACCTCCAAGTGCTAGGCAGTTAACATTTCAGACCTCCAAGTGCTAGGCAGGGTAACTATTTGAACCTTAGTGATCTTCTTCATCTTTTTCTTTCTAAACTTTTGGTACAACTTATGGTTGTAATTATGATACTACTATGTATGGTGCACTAATTGATGGTCCAACTACTGTGACCCCTTGTATTGATCTAACTTCAATTTCTAAAGGTTTATCCATTAGTATCTTAGATTGACCACTTGCTCTCATTTGTAGACCAATTCTCATTGCTTCCTTGTATTCTTCTCTTGTTATACCTAATTCCTAGAGAATTTCATCAATTTTCTTTTGTACTTTCTTCTTTATTTCTTTGTCATGAATTTACTATAAACTTCCTTCACTTTCTCCTCATAAGTTCCCCATCTAGGACACTCCTCATCTCTCTCATATTCTAGGATTATCTTTGTATGACCCTCTATCTGGTCCTTGGTCACTTCATACCCCATAGTATCAATGAACTTGACCCTTGGTTCAACTACCTCCATGCATGTTACATTAGTTTCAACCATGAAACATGTGTTATTCATATAATTTTATACCAAAGATCGAGGTATCATATACCTTTGCTTCATAGTTTCTTGAAAAAATTTCATCATTTTTGAAATGTCATTTATCATCCTATCTTCAATATGCTTCCTATAATGATAAGTAACTGTGCTCATTATGCAATTATTACTGTCTCATTCATGATCAAGCATTCCAAGTAATCTTTTGATTACTTGAAAGAATAGTTGTGTTAACAAGGACTCAAATATGAATATTTTATTATTTGTCTTTTTAAATCTATTAATATTATTCAATAATTGTTGTTTCTGAATCTCACACATATTTACCTTTTCCCTTTTCAATGTCATAATGTTGCATGAATTATTCCAGCAGGAACTAAATTAAGTCTTGAACTATAATTCATTTTGTAACCAATGATTTTGCTTATCATTCTAACTTTTGTCTTAGCCATCATGTCCAATCTCATATTTCTTCCATCAGAGTTAGTTTTTAGGTTTGTTTCTATCAATTTCTTCACACTCTTCTCATTTACTTGATTACTGCCCTCAATTCTTAAACTAGTAAGCTTATAGATTAGCTCATTGTCAAACATAATAGAGATTTCACCTACCCAAAAAATATTCTCATGAACTCTACTCAATATGATTATGATCCACTTGTGATTATCAAATTCCATTCAAAACACATGTCTGATAATGTTCAACACATTCAAATGTTCAAACCCTTGTTTCAATGGAAGGGCATTGTTACATACTAGGTCTATGTCTTTGTGGATGTCACTATCACTAATACTCTCAAATTTTCAATGTATGTATGCCCTAACATTTTCAACATGTAAAATTTTATAAGGAACTTGTGAAAAGGTTCCCATGGGATCATCTTCCATGGAAATATATGGGGTCTTATTAAACTTATACCTAGGCCTCTCACTTACATCATAAACTATAGGATTATCCATTTATTAAATTAAAATCTCAAATAATGACTGTGCACGTGGTAAATACCTTAATTTTGTGGAACTAGGGCTTGCTTCAATATATTCTTAAAACTCTTCAAATTCTCCTTATATTTTCTCCAAAGATCTCCTTTAAATCTTGCATGTTCTAATGGTTCTCAATGACTCAATTTCAACCCTTATATCACATCTAATTCATCTCTATATTAATTATGCAAGTACACAATCAACAAAAGTTTTTTTTGATTACTAGGAGACTTGTTTTCATTCACACACTCACAAAAAAACTCCAAATCTTCTGCATACTTAACCATAGCTTCACCTTATCACATTTTACCTCATACTAATTGTGCATACCTTAACCCTTTCTTTGATGCTTTCTCTACCTTTCTGATGTTAATTCCTTTATGAAAGTGCTTAATTCAATTAGGATGAATTAATCACTACAATTTATTTCAATCTGCCTTTAGGTGCTTCATTTGATTGCTCTTCCAAAACCACATGTAAGCTTGATGGGTCTTTGGCTTTGACAAATATTTTTAAAAATTCTTATGCATGTTCTCTTAGACTACCTTTTTGGGTATCATTAATTTTTTCATTTCTTCTGGCATTCATGTTCATGTTCCTTCTAAAATTTGATTCCTTGAATTATTCCTCATGTCCATTCTATAAAATCTTGCTATATGACCAAAGTTGTTACATAGCTAACATGCTGGTGTATTATTTCCAAATTGTGAAAATTCCTATTGCAACCACTAATTATTAATTTGCAACCACTAATTATTAATCTCCTATCATAAATGATTATTAAACTGCTAAAAAGATAATTCATGACTAATATCAAAAAATAGCACAACTGTAACTTCATGAATAAAATACAGAAATAAATTCACAACACAAAGAACACAATATTTTTGGACAAATCATACTTGTAAAAACCCCTAAGGGTAAACCAATTATGTAGATGGAAAATATATTAACTTCAGCAATCAAGAGATACAAAATTCCTTGCCTTTCACTAGTAGAATTCAAACAACCTCCTAATTTCTCCTATTAATATTTCCCACTTCTATCCCCAACACTATCATTGCACCCTTGCTAACACTACAAGAGTGTTCGCTATCACTGCAAACTCATTTGCTAACACTGCAAATGCTTCTACAAATTTGTGTTCACCAAATGCCTCTCTTGACCCCCTTTTATACTTCCTAAGAAAGAGGTCTCTAGTTGCTTCTTGGTGAAAGAAAACCTAACCAAGAAGTGTCTAGTTGCTTCTTGATTAAAACAACCTAACCAATAGGTTACTAGTTACTTCTAGAAGGAGTCAATTAATTAAAAAATATTTTTCTTAACTCTTACCCATTAGTTAGTAAAATAGTTATTTTCTAATTAATCACATATAGATTAATAGCTTTCCAAGCTACCTAAACTAACACTCCCTCTTAGCAAGGAAGTTGTTATGCATGACACCCAACTTATCTCTGAAGAAAATGAATTTTGCCTTCCCCAATGTCTTAGTCACAATGTCTGCTATGTGCTCCACTATAGCTGAACAACCCCCCATTGTACACAATCTCTAATGAAGTGATATTTGGTGTCTATATGTTTAGACCTATCATTAAATACTAAATTCTCAGATGACTTGATGCAAGTCTGATTGTATCACAATAGTCTCAACCTTTTGACCAAACAAGGCTACTAAAAACTTTTGAAGCCATATAGCTTCACATGTCACCATGCTAGCTACTTTGTATTTTTCTTTTGTTGAACTTAGAGCAAAAAACTATTGCTTCCCGCTAAACCAAGATACAACTCTTGATCTCAAACTGAAACAGCACCTTGAAGTGCTCCTTTTGTCCATTGTACTTCTTGCCCAATATGCATCAGTATAGCCTATCAATCTAATACCTTCACCTCAAACATATCTAATCCCATAATCAACTATACCAAACAAGTAACATAATACATGTTTGGTCATTGTCCAATGCACTGTCTTTGGTTTAATCATGAACTGACTAAGTGAGTTCACTGCAAATGCAATATCTAGCCCACAGTTGACCAAGTACATAAGCAAACCAATCAACTACCTATATAAAGTGGGATCTACGTCCTTCTCCTTAGATGTATCTACCTTCCTCCAATATATGATCATGGGTGTAGACACGGCTTTGCAATCCTACATCCTGAATCTCTTCAAGATCTCAATGCAATATTTCCCTTGACCAAGCAGAATCTCTCCATCAGTTTGCCACACCTCCATGCCTAGAAAGTAGTGCATGAGTCCCAAATCCTTCATCTAAAACTCTTCTATAAGGTCCCTCTTGCAATATTCTATGAGCCCTAGTGCACCTATAAGAAACAGGTCATCCACATAAAGAACAAGAATGAGAACTTCACCCCCAACCACCAAGTAGTAGAGGTCAACATCCACTTCACTCTTCATAAAGCCCATTTCCTCCAAGTATGTATAAATGTGCTCATACCACACTCTAGGAACCTTCTTGAGTCTATACAATGCTCTCTTCAATATGCACACGTAGGTCTCTTTGTTGTGTGCTACAAAGCCTTCTGGTTACTCTATGTATACCTCCTCCTTCAATTCACCATTAAGGAATGTTGTCTTGACATCCATTTGATGGATTTGACATCCCATCTGTGTTGCAAATGAGATCACAACTTCTATAGAAGTATACCTAGCCACTAGAGCAAATGTCTCATAGTAGTTTAATCCCTCCTTCTGAAAGAACCCCTTGGCCACAAACCTTGCCTTGTATTTCTCAATGCTACCATCTACATCATGTTTTATCTTATAAATCCAACATGATCCAACTATTACTCTATCTACTGGTCTAGGCACTACCTCTCACACATCATTCTACATAATTGAGTTATACTCCTCAACCATAGAATCCTACCATACTTGATGTCATGCAACCTCCTGATAACTGGAAGGTTCATCATCTATCAACTAACTAATGGCACATAGTCATTGAACTTGGCTGGTTTTCTCTACTCTCTAGTACTCTTCCTAGGAGCTCCCACAAACTCCGAAGTATCCCTTGGTGTCTCTTGAATCTCACAGTTCCTACTACCAACTGTAGAGGATAAAATATCAACCTTTAAGTCTTCTAGATACATTTCATGCTGCACCTATTACTCCATGCTCTATGAAACTTCACCAGCTAAGCCTACACTTGTACAGGTAACTGTACTTGTGCTTTGCTACGCTTGACTAGGCCTTGGAGCTTTTTTTGGCTACTCACTTTGATCATCTACTGGAAAATATTTGGACCTTCTAAATGCCTTGTCCTCCATGAACTTTACATCATGTTTGAAAATAATTCTTCTAGTCCTGGGGATAAAAATCCTATATGCCTTTTAAGTTTCATTGTACCTGACAAAGTACCCTCTCTATGCAATCTAATCTAACTTGGTATGTGTATCACCTAGAATATGGAAATATGCCAAACTCCCAAATATTCTAAAGTGACCAACATTTGGCTTCTTTCTTGTGAAAGCTTCCTCTGGTGTCATCTTCCCTAGTGCCTTGTGTGGAACCCTATTCTAAATGTACTCGCCTCCATTATCTAATCACATAACCTTTATCTTCCTTCCTATTGAGTTCTCTACAAGAGCCTTAAACTCTTGGAACCAACTAAAAACCTCATCCTTGGTCTTCAAGAAGTATATCTAGGTCTTCCTAGAGAAATCATCGATAAAAGTAACATAATATTCATATCCTCTAAGAGACTTTGTCAAAATTGGTCCACAAACATCTGAATGTACTAGATCAAGAACACCCTTGGATCTGGTATCACTCCTTGGAAAATATGCTTTCGCAAACTTCACCAACACACATCTCTTTCATACATCATCATACTTTGTGCTCACCTCTGGAACACCTATCACTATCTCACGGAGTAGTTTAAGCACTTCATGATGAATATGGCCCATCCTCATATGCCATAGCTCTACAAGATCTCTAGGATTATTGCTAATCATGAGTGCCTTACGAGTATCAAAATGCAACCTATAAAGGTGACCGCTCCTAACTCCAATAGTTATGGGTGATTTCCAATCCTTGTGCTTAATTAACACATGTGTCCTTCTAAAGAGTACATTATACCCCCTTATCCTAAATAATGGATATAGAAATCAAATTCATACCTAATCTTGGCACATGCAACACATCATGAATTATAATTATCTTTCCATTCTCCTTCTGAAACTAAACAAGCCCTTTCCCAACTGAGTTGAGTTTGGACAAGTTTCCCATAGAAATCTGGATATTGGTGTTCTCCTCCTTATAATTGGAGAAGTACTCTCTAACTCCTATCATATGAAATTATTCCCCACTATCTATCTACCATCTATAGTCTATGAGTTTGAGCTCACCATACAAACTATAAGTGCAAACTAATCTTTCATTCTATTGGAGATTTCTTCTGCACTTGTTGAAGTTTCCACCTACTTCTTTGCCTTCTTTCTTTCTAGGAAATTACTGACATGATAACCATACTCATGACATCCAAAGCACTTGATCTTAGAAAGGTCCTTCTTCTTCTCAATTTGTGAATTCAATCCTTTGCTAGGAGCCCTCTTTGCTTTTCCTTTCCCCTCTAGGGAAATGTTCTCATGTTCCACTTTACTTTTCTAACTCATGTTGGCCCCATTGACAAGACTTAGTCTAAACTCCTCCTGAGTGAAATTAGCCCATAGTCGATCTGACTCGATAAGGTATCTTGTCCACTAACAACTTGAAAAAAGATACTCCATTGTTTAGAAAACCCATTTAGGGCTATTCTCACTAGCTCACATCACTAGGACTATCTCCAATAGTTGCTAACTTGTCCTTGACAAGTTTAAGCCTAGTGAGGTAACATGTAACATCTTCTCATGGTTAATCTGAGTATTCTTTAGCTTCTCTCTGAGAACCATCTTTATGTCAGTGGTAGCATTCTGGTATAGATTCAAAATGGCATCCCACATCTTCTTCGTCATATCTAGCTCTGAGATATGTGGAACAATATGATCCTTGACACCATCGAGGATAATCCTCCTCACATTGGAATCATCCTTTTTATATGTTGCAAGTTGTGTCACATTCATTGGTATAGCTACAACATTGGTAACATTATCCTTGATACCATTCTCTTCCTACAATAAAGAAATTTTGGCCTTCCAAACACCAAAATTTGAGGCACCATCCAATCTATCTTGATCTCTCAAACCAGTTGAAACCATCTTAATGGATTAAAGCAATACTAAATCTAAAGAGATCAACCTAGGTTATATAAACCCTTAATTTCTTTCCTAGGGAAAAACTCTTCTACCTCATCAATGCTCTAATACCATGTGAAAATTCGTATTGCAGCCATTGATTATTAATCTCCTATCATAAACAATTATTAAACTATCAAAAAAATAATTCACGACTAATATCAAAAAATAACACAACTGCAACTTCGCCAATAAAATACGAAAAGAAATTCACAACACAAAGAATACAATATTTTCAGACAAATCATCCCTGGAAAAACCAGTTCTATAGATGTAAAATATATTAACTTTAGCAAATCAAGAGATACAAAATTCCTTGCCTCCCACTGGCAGAATTCAAACAACCTCCTAATTTCTCCTACTGATATTCCCCATTGCTATCCCCAATGCTATCATTATGCCCTTGCTAACATTGCAAGATTGTTTGCTATCACTACAAACTTATTTTCTAACTCTACAAATGCTTCTACAAACTCATGTTCACAAAATGCCTCCCTTGACCCCCTTTTATACTTCCTAACCAAGAGGTTTCTAGTTGCTTCTTGATGAAAGATAACCTAGCCAAGAAGTTTCTAGTTGCTTCTTGATTAAAACAACCTAACTAATAGGTTACTAGTTGCTTCTAGAAGGAGTCAATTAATTAACAAATATTTGTCTTAACTCTAACCCATTAGTTAGTAAAACAATTATTTGCTAATTAATCACATATGGATGAACAACTGTCCAAGCTACCTAAACTAACAAAAATCCAGATCCAGATTGATTAATAGATGCTCTATAATTTCTAGTGATTTGTCCAAAGTTGTTTCACTTGTAATACACAATGTTGCTTCTCATTCCATTATTTCCTTTGCCAGATCTTCCTACAAGGTTAGTACCTCTAAACATTCTACTATTACTATCACCACTGTCAAATTTAGGTTTCTTACAGTTAACTACTCTATGACCAAAACCATGAAAATTATAACAATAAAAATCAGTAACAAGTTTAAATGACTTACCTATGCAGTCCCTCTTCTTAAGAACAATTTAATTTCATGCATAACATCTACCTTTGAATTTTTATATCACTTCTTTGGGTGGTTTAGTTTTCTTAGGTTTCTTGAGTTTCTCAACATCCTTAGGTACATCATCAGATTTATTTGACTCAATCTTATTCAAAACTTCTTTTTCTTGTATAGGCTAAGGATTAGGTTCCTTTGTAGCTTTAGATTTCTTAGCTGGATTTTCTCCAATGAAATACCCAAGACTAGTCTTTGATGTAGTGCAAGGCATGAGAATCCCCAAAAGAGATGTCCTAGCCCCCAACAAATAACCACACAATAGAAACAAAACACAATAAACAAGATCTGATACCAAACACAACTCTTTATTCATAAGATAACTGATTACATGCAATGTGTTTACTAATTACATGTAATGTGTCAGGTTGTAAGGCCTTCCCAATTGCAGCCAAATATAAAACAATAATAGTTCTACAAGATCCCTCAAGATCCAATCCACATCTTGGCTAGTCTAGATCCACACTCTGATAGAGACCTCCAAGGAAGAGTTATACTTGTGCTTGCAAGCCCACCAAGCAATATCCTTGTTTCCCAAGCCTCAGCTAATAGCTCTTCTCAAAATTTGCTTCGTTGCTTCATTCTTATCCAAGCTAGATGATATGATTAAAGACTCCACAAGACCCCTTACTTGTACCCAATTGAGCCATAGGTCGGCTTGGTATGTTAAGAATTAAATAAACCCTTGCATCAAATGCACATTTAAGCCACAAGTCAGCTTACAACATAAATTAAATACAACCAAATTAATTACCAAGGTTAGCTCACACTAGAAACATAACACAAACAACTTTGGAAAAGCTGGAACCAAGACATGACCAAGCATTAGAAAACCACTTCTAAGTATTAGAAACTATCATTTTCACTCAACACATGAAGGAAAACTTGGTTAACACAACAAAATCAATTAATACTACAAACTCAATTAAAATTGTTGGCTAACACTGAACTTAGTTAACACGATAAGTCAATACTTGGTTAACATTGCATCCAAACTACAAAGTAATTACTAAGCCACACATATTTCTTTGACCAAGTTCCTTACCTCCAAGGCCAAAACACTCCAACATGTAGGATTTCCAACTATCCTAGGTTTCTCCTTCATCAGTCTTATTGTTCATCAATCTTCTCACTACTAGAATATAGTTGCTCAAGTTGTTTCTTAGACTAAGCTAACTCTCCTTTCATAATACTGTTATACTTATCAAGTTATACATACTATAACTTGATAGTTTCAAGCTTACATGTCACTTTGGTAAGGTTGAAACTCAGGTCTACTTTTTTAGACTTCAAATATTATTCAACTTTACTATCATCAATCTTTAGGCTCAACTTTAGACATGTAAGCTTAAGTCATGCTTTATGATCTCATTTTCCTTCTTCGGTCTTTAAACTTCATCACTTTCCTCGATCTAATCTTTAGGCTCTTTCTTGGATTTGAGATGATCTATCTTATATTTCAACTTTGTAGTGTAGTCTTTAGCATCTTTATATCTTTCTTTCAAAGCATCTCTTTCTTGAGTAAGAGTATCAATCTGCTCAAGAGCTTCTTCTAGGTTCTTATGTAAATATTCCATATCCACAGGGATATTACTCAAGCTATTAAGCTTTCTCTGAGTAACTATTCTCTAATACCAACTATTAGAAATTGGAAACACTGAGAGGGGGGTGAATCAGTAGTTCACAAACTTTAGCCCAAAATTGAATATCTTTAACAACTTTATAATATGCATAAGAAAATAAACTAACTATGGTGAACAATAAATGTAATCATGCAATAAGAGAACTCATAAGACCATATTTTTTTAAATAGGGAAATCCTAGCAAAGGAAAAACCCTTATGGGGATGGTACCCATAAAATGATCCACTAATCAAAGGTATATTGTGAAAGATATTGACCCTATTAGGAGTTTATTACATCTGTATAGTATCTCGGTCCTTGTTAGAGGACTTAGGCCTTGTTAGAAGCCTCAACCCTATTAGGAGTTGTTATATACAATTAGAAAATGTATGCAAGATGAGCTTGATTCCCAAACATGCAATATACAATATAGTTCTTTCAATGGAAAGAGATGGATACAAAAATCTCTTTACTACTACTGATATCTTTAATAGATGATACTACTTTTTCTTCTCTTTAAAACTTTATCACAATTCGCATTCCTCTAATCATAGATCAAAATTTGAATCATCAATATCACATTATATCACATAACAATTCACACAACTTCGTATTTGTAATCTTTCCTTTATACCTTGCTAATTACAAATATTTGTCTAGTTGGCCTTCATGCCTATACACAATTATCAAGATACAAAATTAACTTTTGTTGACTTAGGGTTAACATCTAGGATGTCGTCCCTGATTAGTTAGATCATTATTTTGTAAACAAAATAATCCTCTAACCCAAAAGTGCCCATTTCCTTATTATACTATGTTTTGCCTCCTGTGGTCTAGATTGTAGCATCCTCATATTTTGTACTATCTATCCTCAAGTGTGCATGTGCTAATATAACCTCTATAAACTATGTTGACTAAACTTTATTTGTTCTTACAGATAAACTATGTTACACTTAGACAATTTTCTAACTATACATGCCATAACTTCATCTTACTATTTTTCTCATTTCATACAGCTAATATGTTGCCATAAATGACAACATAAAAAATATCTAACCTAGCCAAATTTCCAACATATAGGTCTCAAGAAGAGGTACCTCAACATGTTGTGGAATAGCAACATGAAGGATATCTAAGGAAAGGGAATTAGCAACATCACATGTAGGAATATTGTACTTAGATCGAGTTAAATGTGTGATTTTTTGTTGTAAAGCAAAGACAGTTTGAACCAAGGCACTTTGGTAGGATTGGAAGTGATGCTAGTAACTATAGGTGTGCTAGATGGATTAGGAAAGGTATAAGAAGTGGAAGGAATATGTAAAGATGTTAGAGGAGGATGAGAAGGAAGGAATAGGTAAAGGGTTTGAATAGGTAAAAGGAACCACATTATATTAAGGTAATCAAGAAGGAATGGAAGTAAGAGGAACGAGAAGTGAAAGACTAGGAAGACCAACACTTAAAGGAGTGGAAACTTGGGTAGAAGTAGTCATAAGAGGTGGAGCATATATAGGTATCCTAGAAAGAGTGGTAGAAATTGGGATAGAAGGTTAAACACTTATGGAAGGAGGAGGATATCATAACTCTTGAGCACATTCCATCAAATACTTAACACAAGTATTAATAAGGTGAGATATACCATGCAAGATAGAAAGGTTGTTGTCATCATTATTAACAATTTTTTAAGAGATTCAAAAATAGAAACACTAACGAGATGTTGATTTTCTTTTCCAATTTAGCTATTTCATTAGAAATATTATCAACTTGCGAAGGAGGAACTCTTAAAGAATCATCATCATCATGGGATGGGTGAGAAGAGTTATGTTTTGGAATAGGATTAAGATATTATAAAAAGATGTGAGTATCATCATGAGTCCTAAGAAGAAAAGAGTAATCATGATCAAATGAGCCCATGAGTCTATGACTTTGCCTAAAGGGAATGCTATAGGTTAGGCTTCATGAGATTAAGCTAATAAAAAGTGAGATCACAAAATGAAACCCTAATGAGATCTAACCACAGAAATGTAACAAAGAGCATAAAAGAGAGATCTAACCACAAACAAGATAGTTAAATCTAACTCTAAGAAGAAAGAAGAGGAAGGGGCATAAGTTGGGTTGACCAAAAGAAGGTAAACACCTAATGAAATTAAAATAAGTGATCTAACACTACAAAATCAAGAGCTGACAGAGTCAACTCATGTGATGACACTTGCCCACTTACATAGTAGATTTCCTACGTGTCTATGTTGCCTCTGGGATTAGTTGATACTTGTGTCTTGGTACCCTTTGAGATAGTCTGATTTCAGGTGATTCCTTGAACCTAGATGTTGGTTTTGACTTTTGAGTTTGTTATCCAATTTGGGACTCAATTTTATCTCCTCAGGGTGATGGAAGTGGACCTTTTTGTGTTTCACAAGGTCACATGGTAGTGCTTTTTCTTATACCATTGAAATCCAACAGTTTGATGTTGTGGTTGAAGTTCCCTATTTTGTATTCTCTTTCATTCTAGTTCTTATGTACTATGATAGATGTTTATACTCTAAGTGTATTGTATTTGATTTCATTGATCTTACGAGATGATGTAATCTATTTCATGATGTATATTATTTCTGCCTCTCATACCCTGTGATCTATACAATGGATGATTGTGTATTCCATTTTTTGCCAAGTGGCATCTTTTAATTGTATATTATTTAAATGGATTCATACTTGTAGTTATTCTTTAATGTGGATCATATATTGGATTTAATATTAATTAATCTTAAATGTTATTTAACATCGTGGAACCCTAAGAGATGTAATCTATTTATGATAGTTGTTATGTATGTGATTATGCTTCTGCTATATTTTATCTTCTTGTTTATTATCTTTAAAAAAATGTTTAGCAAACTTTGTGAAACTTTAGGTTAATTCCTTTCGAGTTCCCTGGTGGACCATTACATCTGGTATCAGAGCCTAAGTTTCTACGTTGGGAGCTCTGGGTATATTGGAACTCCACTAGTTGTTAACTAGTTGAAGTGAAAACAAAACATGAACTGTTATATGTATTTATTACAAACTTGAACACTTGAACAAGTTGAACTTAAATGGAACGTAAACAATGTTATGTATCTTTTACAACTTTAACATTTGGAAACTTCAAACTTGAACAATTGAAACTTGGAAACTCATAACATTTATGTTCTTGACTTTTGATTTATGTCTATACATTATAACTTATATGTTTTCTGATGAATTTATAGATGTTGATCTTTTGTTTAGAGTGTTTTAGAGGATCTATTTCAGTATTTGTTAAAAAGATGAATGTTGGATCAATATGGTTTTTGGTTTATTATTAAACTAGAATTGTATTGCTCTAAGTGACTAAAAGTGTATACATAGTTAACTTATTTGTGTTAGTTTCTCAAATGAGCTTTCTGTTTGACATTATAGATAGTACTCTTCGACTTTTAGTTACCCTAATCATTGTAGTACGCTTCTAGGAGTAAGCCTAAGTTTAGGGGGAGTGGGCGTAATGCCTACCCCTAGTTGACTTTTCTGATTGTATTGCCATATTCTTTTAGGTCAATCTTCTAACTATGTTTTATGATTATCAATGCTTGGTTATCAGATTTGATTAGATGTTGTTTTATAATCAGTTGATTATATGTAATGAGTTACTAATTATTTAATGTGTTTATGATTATTTTGATGAGGATATAGGTATGCTCAGTTAGTGATTTCAATTATCTCATGATGGTTAGATAGATGGATTTATTATATGTAGTTTCTATGGTTACTTACCCCATACTTTCATGTGTATGGTGTATGTGTACATTTTTTTTATGTTTGGCATTTCTAATGTGGTTGAGGGAGGGAGTCATAGTCACTTGCTAGTTGAGATCTACACAATATACCACTTCCCACCATTGCATATTTAGTTTAGAATATATGTGTTTGTACATGTGTGGATTTTATGCAGATTGCAAGTATCGATTATTGACTTCCCTGAATTGCCAGGATGAGCGTACCCTATTGCAGTATTTCAATGGTATAAGTGGGGAGATAACTCTTCTGTCCAAATCCTAACCTAAGCCAATTGTCCTAGAAAATAGGACAAGTATTTGAGTTAGTTTCACCTTTCCAATTTCGTCAAGTGATGTGAATTCATGATTTTGACCCTAGAGTTTGTTTTGGTATTTTTATGATGGGTTTTTGTATTTCATCTTGTGGGTTTGTGATGATTTTCTATTTTAATTAAATCAAATTAAAAGATAATTTAATTATTTAACTTAATTAAAAAATTATAAAGAAATTCAATATTTAATTATATTCAGTTAATTAAGAAATTAATTAAATAAAGGAACTAAATTTAAAGATTTTATTAAAGTTCTAATTTTGACGTATTTATATTTATTTTATTTAATAATTATTATTCAAGAGTTTTATTTAAATAATAAACTCTAAATAATATTATTAGTTGAATTAATAAATATATTATTGAAACGTCTCGTAATTAAATAAAGAGAAAACATAAAATTAATAAAGTTTATTTTAATTATATTGCATTAAGCTTATGCATGAAATTAAAATATAATAAATTAATTAAAGAGAGAAAGAAAATTAATTTAATAAAGATATTTAAATTGTTAAAATTGTGCATGAAGATGTAAAACATAATAATAAAATTCAAAAGATAATGATCAATGACTTCCCTCTTGTGATTGCACAATTAGAGTCCCAAATTTAGGGGGGGAGAACTATTTATTAGACATTGGAAGTTCATTTTTCAATAATCGGGAATTTGGAGAAGCGAGTTTCAAGGAAAAGTTTTCAAAGGAAAGGGATTTTCTCGCGTTCTTTGTCCGATTATGTGTTTGCAGGTTAGCATCAAATTCAAGTAGAATCTAGTGTTTAATTTTGCAATAGTTTCAATTTTCCAATCTTTTGTTTGCTTCGTGTCTGGAAAGATCCATTCTTGGATAATTATTGATTTGTTTGATTTCTTTAATGAAACCCTATTGTGAATCTAAGTTTATTTTCATTTAAAAGTTTTATGTGTTGAGGAATAATTTTTTTTGGAAAACCCTCATGCTTGTAAATATTAATCAGTTGGGTTTTTTGTTTAAAAACAAAATTTATAATGTAAATTCGATTGGTTTATCTGAGTTTCCCTATCAGATTAAATTCGTAATATAATTAAAAAATATATATTTAAAAAAATGTATAGGGGGGTCTTGTTTTAAATTGTTTTTAAAATAATTTATATTTTAAAAAAATAGGGAGGGAGGTGGGTCCCACACCTCACTCCCCTCCCAGTGGCAGTACTAGTCACGATTGCACATAGCAGGTGTTGCAGCAGCAACAACATTACAAAGTACTATTGTTGCTGCCACAAACCGTTGTAGTAGCAATTTTAAATGTTTATTTTTAATTTTTCTATTTTAAATTAAATAATTTAATTTAAATTTAATCAATTTTTAATTAATTTAAATTTTAGTTTGATTAAAATTTAGTTAATAATATATTTTATTAATCATTTTCTTTTAACTATTAAAGTATGTTAATTTATTAAGTATTGCTTTAAAATTTTATGTTATTAGCAATTAATTTAATTAATTAATTAATTAATTAATTTGTTAATATAATGTCAAAAGGAAATTATTTAATGAAATTCTTTTTATTATTTAATATTTTTAAATAATTATTGGTTAATTATTTAATATATGATCCTATAGAGACAATTATTTTATGAATTAGTGGTAATTAGGTGATCAAATTTAAAAGTAGAAATGGGTTCTATTATAGGGGAAATTTATAAACTTTATAAAGTCAAAAACTTAGAAATGAAAACCTGAACTCTTATGTTTTGATAATGAATTAAATGATGAACAATGTTTAAATGACTTTATATGAATTATTGAATCATCTGGGATTCTAGTGGAATCAGAAACCATAGTAAATCTAGCAACTAGAGAAATGGAAACGTGATCCCTGATTGAAATTGAAAACTTTATAAACAGTCATACTTGGAAAGGAAAATTGAAACCCTGATTGTTATTAAACCTTGTGTTTTGAAAATGAAAATGAAAACTTGGAAACCTGTAAGTGGAAATTAAACCTTTGTGTTTTCATAACCTAAGGTATTGAAAAATTTATATTATATATACTGTATGCGATGTGTGGTTTACTAGTGTTGGGTTTCCAGAGTTTGACTTAGCTTTGACCAATCATGTTGTATCACCAGAGGCTTGGGAGTTTTGTCTTTGATGTCATGATGATGCTTTGTATAGGATCTTTGATAACCAACCATGGTAATGTGTAATGTTTTGTGCTATGATGAGTTTGATCAAATGATGATTATTGCTTTCCAGTGTTCTTGTGTGAAACTGAGGTGGATAATGTATCTTTTGTGATATAACCTTTGAGTCTTCAATCAATTATCTTTGGTTTGCTTTCCACTTTCTTGTGTAGACTAAGGTGATTAAATGATATGATATAGATTTGGTTTATGCGTACTTGATTTTGGATCAGTCCTATTAGGATGATCGTATTGGTGGAATCTGTGATTATGATCAGTAATATTTTAGTACATTCCAGTTGCTTGTTTAAGAATTAATGTATGGTTTTTAGTCATTTGAGATCTTTTTCTTTTGTTGAGCTTAGGGTAGGTTATCTATATGTCATGTTGGGAAGTGGCTTGCAATGGAGGTCAGAGCCCTAAAGAGGTTGCCTATGTAAACCATTGTAGGTTGTTTTAATAAGTGATAACATTTCATTAAATGGGTTTAAAATGAATTAATAAGATATGGTACCACATAAAGTTACTAGGGAGCTAGAGTCCTAAGAGATTACTAGGGTAACCTTAGAGTTGACTCATTAGTATGCCTTGTCTATACAAAAGGATATAGATACCACATAAAGACAATAGGGGGTTGGAGTCAAGAGAGGCTACTAGGGTAACCTTAGAGTTGGCTTATGCAATGACACTTGCCCACTTACATAGTAGATTTCTTACGTGTCTATGTTGCCTTTTGGATTAGTTGACTTGTGTCTTGGTACCCGTTGAGATATTTTTCTTCCAGGTGATTCTTTGAACCTAGATGTTGGTTTTAACTTTCAAGTTTTTTATCCTATTTGGGACTTGTGTTTACCTCCTCAGCACGATGGGAGTGGATCTTTTTGGGTTTTACAAGGTCAGGTGGTAGTGCTTTTTCTTATACCATTGAGATATAATATTTCAATGTCGTGGTTGGAGTTCCCTACTTTGTTTTTTCTTTCATTCTAGTTCTTATGTACTATGACAAATGGTTATACTCTAAGTGTATTGTATTTGATTTCATAGATCTTATGAGATGATGTAATCTATTTCATAATGTATATTATTTTAGCCTCTCATACCCTATGATCAGTACAGTGGATGATTGTGCATTCTATTTATTGCCAAGTGGCATCATGTAATTGTATATTTTTAAAATGGATTCATACTTGTAGTTATTATTTAATGTGGATGTGTCATATATTGGATTTAGTATTAATTAAAATTAAATGTGATTCAACATCATGGAACCCTAAGAGATGTAATCTGTTTATGATAGTTGTTATGTATGTGATTATGCTTCTACTATATTTTATCTTGTTGTTTATTATATTTAAAAAAAAATTGTTTGGCAAAATTAGTGAAACTTTAGGTTAATTTCTTTTGGGTTCCCTAGCAGGGTGTTACATATGTATGTATGTATGTATGTATGTATATATACAAAGAGAACTTTTTTAAGGCACTAAGTGACTTACCTCAAGATGCTCGACAAAAATAATGTAGAACAAGAAAAATGGGCAGAGTTTGCAAGAAATTTTACAAAAGCATACCGTAGAAGATATTTTTAGAAAGAAACAAGCCATAACCCAATTAAATAGGTCTATTTTTTTATTAGTTGGGTTGATATATATATATATATATATATATATATATATATATATATATATATATATTTAACTGGGTCATGGCTTCTACAAGGGAACGAGCCTCATGATTATGGCATTTACACCAAAGCAGAACTTGCTTCTTCAACTCCTTACACTCAACTCTTTGTTGAAGTTATTCTTACAATAGTGAGAATAGTTGCTACAAATTCATGGGAGCTAAGGGACCCTAAACCTATACTACATTTTCTAGAGACATGGGAGAAGTTACTATTAGCTTCAGTGCTTCATAACATTCTGGATCATATAGTGATGTCCAAATTAATAGCAATAGTACATACTTGGGATGCAAAGATCACAAGGGCACGACAACAAATTCCTATTGAACTGTCATCATATTAGGTACAATAAAATGAATGAGATGTAGATATCAGAAGGGCATGAAAATGAGATGCAAAGATTACAAGGGCATGACAATAAAATGCAGTGATCACAAGGGCACGACAATGAAATCCTAGATCTCCACATGATATATACATACATAAATACATACATACATACATGTATACATGTATGTATGTATACATAGAGATCTTTTTTAAGGTGTTTATTATGTCTTAGCACAATAGAAAAATTGATCCAGCAATCCAAATAATAAAACAATAAAACCCACTCAACCCATGCTAAGTGACTTAGCACAAGATCTTGTAGAAAAATAATGTTGACTGTTCCTTTTATTATACCTAATCTGATGAAAATTCTACAAGAATTTGTAACCAACTCAGGTAATCAGCAACTAGACCCATTTAACTGGGTTATGGCTTGTATATATGCATATATTTAACTAGGTTACAACTTCTGCAAGGGAATGAGCCTCGTGATTATGGCATTTAAGTACATAGAAGAAGAACTTACTTCTTCAACTCCTTGCACTCAACTCTTAACTGAAGTTATTCTTCTAGTAGTGAGAATAGTTGCTACAAATTCTTGGGAACCAAGGGACCTTGGACCTATGCTACATTTTCTGGAGACATGGGAGAAGTTACTACTGGCTTCAGTACTTCATTACATTATGGATCATATAGTGATGCCCAAAATAACAACGACAGTAGATACTTGGGATCCTCGCGGGGAGAGTGTGCCAATATATGCATGGTTACATCCTTGGCTTCCATTGTTGGGCCAGCGTATGGAGCCTTTATATCCAACCATTTGTTATAAATTGGGAAATCTGCTTCATACTTGACATTCAAGTGATGCATCTGCATATGCAATTTTATCACCTTGGAAAACTGTATTTGATCTTGCTAGTTGGGAGTAGTTGATTATTATTTTAATTGTACCTAATCTGATGATAGTTCTACAGGAATTTGTAATCAACTTAGCTAATCATCAACTAGAACAAATTAACAACAATAATAGATACTTGGGATCCTCACAGGGAGAGCATGCCAATACATACATGGTTACATCCTTGGCTTCCATTGTTGGGCTAGTGTATGGAGTCTTTATATCCAACCATTAGTTATAAATTGGGGAATGCACTCCATGCCTGGCATTCAAGTGATGCATCTATATATGCAATTTTATCACCTTGGAAAATTGTATTTGATCCTTCTAGGTGGGAACAACAGATTGTTCATTGTATTGTACCTAATCTAATGATAATTCTATAAGAATTTGTATTCAACCCAACTAATCAACAACTAGACCAAATTAATAGCAGTAGTAGACACTTGGGATCCTTGTAGGGAGAGCATGACAATACATGCATGGTTACATCCTTGGCTTCCATTGATGGGCCAGCATATGGAGCCTTTATATCCAATCATTCATTATAAATTGGGGAATTTGCTTCATGCCTGGCATTCAAGTGATGCATCTGCATATGCAATTTTAACACGTTGGAAAGCTGTATTTGATCTTGCTAGTTGGGAACAACAGATTGTTTATTTTATTATACCTAATCTTATGAGAGTTCTACATGAATTTGTAATCAACCTATCTAATCAACAACTAGACCAAATTAACAGCAGCAGTAAATACTTGGGATCCTCATAGGGAGAGTGTGTCAATACATGCTTGGTTACATCCTTGGCTTCCATTGTTGGGCCAATATATGGAGCCTTTATATCCAACCATTCATTATAAATTGGGGAACGTGCTTCATGCTTGGCATTCAAGTGACACATCTACATATGTAATTTTATCACCTTGGAAAACTATATTTGATCCTGCTAGCTAGTAACAATAGATTGTTTGTTTTATTGTATCTAATCTGATGATAGTTCTACAAGAATTTGTAATCAACCCAACTATTCAACAACTAGACCAATTTAACTAGGTTATGGCTCAGGCATATGCTATTCCCATTTATCATATGGTTGCAATGTTGGAGGAAACCTTTTTTATTTGTGCAAGATATGGAGGAAGAACAGTGGTGTTGGTAAACATTAAAATTTAATAATGCAAAGTCACCTTGAGGATCCTTCACACACCTAGTGCTCACAAATGTCTACTTAAGAATGTATGTGAACCTACAATGCATTGCTATGTGGTGAAATATGTAGAAAATCATATAATCCTTCATCACATAAGGTCTTTCACTTGGTGTGCTCATTCATTAAGTTAAATACCCAAGTTTTCATTTCAAATCATGCTTTATCTATTTTGGGCTTAAGAACTAGTACAACAACCTAGAAAGAGTACCTAAGAAGAGATGGATCTCACATTCATTCATTAATAAAATATAAAATTCATTCATTATCACATGAAGTAAAAAATAGTTATGAGCATCCTTAAAATAATCTCATAATGTCCAAGCTAACATCTAACATTAGTTCATCCTTTAACATTCATTAATAGTAGCACATAAACACATAACATTCAATCTCCAATTGATTAGTATGTGTTTTAAAAAATATATTATTGGACTGTGAGTCAGGAAGAAGAGAAATATCAAATTTGAAAAAGATGTACATAAATGCAATTAATTTTTAAACTTTAATTTTATAAAATTACAAAGAGAACCATAGAAATATAAGAAACTATTGTGATTTGTACTATTTGAAAATTAAAGTTACAAGTGATAAAGTTATATACCTTTGATCTAGAGAGCGCAAATAATGGAAATGAAGTATTGTAAAAATTGCAAGCTCAATTACCACCCTGCCCCCCCAAATGTGGATGGCACTATTAAGTAGAGAATAGTTACATTCATATATACTTACATACATACATACATGGTTAAGTGCTACCTAACTATGTCTAAGGCGTTTGCACACTGGAGGCATACTTTGCCTACCAAGCTACCTACATACATGTATCCACTGGATCAAGACCCTTGAACTACTCACTCTAATGAATATGTAGTCTTGGTTTCTAATTATTTGGATGTACTTGTATTCCTATAACCACTGGTGAGCTTTACTCACCTAATACAACTCTTCTCCATCATACACCCACTCAGACAAATCAGGCGATTTTCTATAATTACAATACCGTAATAGCTTGGTGAAACCTTTGTGTTGTAGTATAAAGTTAATGTAAGTTTAACCTATATACCTCCTAACTCATTCCTTATATAGTTATGTTTAAAAGCTTGTGACAATAATCGATGGGTCTAAATAGACCAGTCAAGTTAATGCTAAAACACAGAGTTTAGCATTCTATTTTCAAAAGTCAAGTACACTAGGTACATATAATGTCTTAAAATATAAGCCTCGTGAGTTAACATATAATATCTTAAAATAGTTAAGTGCTACCTAACTATGTCCAAGGCGTCTGAACACTAGACGCATACTCTACCTACCAAGTTGCCTACATAATCATATCCATGGGATCAAGATCCTTGAACTACTCATTCTAAGTAATATGTAGTTATGGTTTCTCATTTTTTTGATGTAGTTGTATTCCTATAAACATTGGTGAGCTTTACTTGCCTAACACAACTCTTCACCATCATACACCCACTCGGGTGAATCAGACAATTTTCTATAATTACAGTACCATAATACCCTATGCAACCTTTGTATTGTGGTTTACAGTTAATGTAAGGTTAACCTATATACCTCCTAAATCAATCCTTATATATTTATGTTGAAAAGCTTGTGACAATAATTGATGGGTATAAATGGACTAGTCATTTTAATGTTGAAATGCAAAGTTTAGCCTTCTACTTTCAAAATTTAGGTACACTAGGTATATTTAATGTCTTAAAGTATAAGCCTCATGAGTTAACATATAATGTTTTAAAATAGTTAAGTGCTACCTAACTATTTCCAAGGCATTTTCACACTGGAGGCATACTCTACCTACCAAGCTACCTACATACTCATATCGACAGGATCAAGACCCTTGAACTACTCACTCTATGGAATATATAGTTAAGCTGCCTACATACTTGTATCGACGGGATCAAGACCCTTGAACTACTCACTCTAAGGAATTTATAGGTATGGTTTCTAATTGTTTTTATTTAGTTGTATTCCTATAACCACTAGTGAGCTTTACTCACCAAATACAACTCTTCACCATCATACAACCACTCGGGTGAATCAAGTAGTTTTCTATAATTACAATATTGTAATACCCCGGTGCAACCTTTGTGTTGTAATTTACAATCAATGTAAGGTTAACCTACATACATCCTAACTTACTCCTTATATAGTTATGTTTAGAAGCTTGCGACAATACCCGTGGCCATGCTACCTATTGAGTGAGCTTTATTATTATTTTATTGTGCCAAGAGCTCTTTGTTTATATACATACATACATATACACATATACATATACATATGTATAAATACATACATACATATACAGAGATCACAAGGGCATGACAACGAGATGTAGAGATCACAAGGGCATGACAATGAAATGCAACGATTACAAGGGCATGATACCAAAATCCTAGATCTCCACTAATCTCCAAAGTACACAAGATCTCTCTCTATATATATACATGCATAGATATATACATACATACATATATATACACACACATACATACATACATGCATCTGCTTATGTAATTTTATCACCTTGGAAAACTATATTTGATCCTCCTAGATGGGAACAACTGATTGTTCATTTTATTGTACCTAATTTGATGACAATTCTACAAGAATTCGTAATCAACCCAACTAATCAGCAACTAGACCAATTTAACTAGGTTATGGCTTGTTTCTTTCTAAAAATATCTGCTATGATATGTTTTTCTAAAATTTCTTGCACATTTTTCCTGGGCTGCATTATTTTTGTGCAGGATCTTGAGCTAAGTCAGTTAGCATGAGTTGAGTGAGTTTTATTGTTTTATTATTTGGATTCTAGAATATGGGCTTTGTTTTATCATTGGCTTTGTTAAAGTCCTGATTTTAATGAAGTAACAAAGTGGTTTTTAGGGTGGGAAGGACTATATAATGAAGAGGAAACTCGAAAATTTGAATGTTGAAATGTTGAAATGAAAGCTATTGAGGATTAAACACCTATGAAAAAGTTACATAATAGTGTGAAGTTGATTTTAGATATTAAAAAAAAAAAAACACACACAATATAAATCATTCCCCATTTGTTTTGATTATGGAGAGTTGTGTGTGAAAGAGGGTGGAGAGCTTTAGACGAGGGTGAAGAGATTTGAATGTTGGTGTAGATTTCATTATCGTGCCCTTGTCATCATTGTATTTCATTTTTGTGCCCTTATAATCTTTGCATTTCATTGTCGTGCCCTTAGTGGAGATCAGTGAAGATCTAAGATTTTGTTTCCATGTCCTTGTGATCTTTGCATTTCATTGTTGTGCCCTTGTGATCTTTGTGCCCTTGCTTTGTGATTTCATTGTTATGTCATGCCCTTGTGATCTTTGTGCCCTTTGCAACACTACGACATATGGGGTCAAATTGTGATGACAATTTGTGATGACAGTGTAATTTGTGGTGTTCGGGCCAAATATAGTAGTGCTCGCTCTATGATTTTCTTCAAGGGGAGAATAGGTACCTATGTATATGTTCTTTTCTTTTCCTTCTAAACATATATCTCTTTATATTTTCTTTAGTAGGTGATTAGAGAAGCTTCTCTTTATGTATATGTATGTCTATATATACATACATACACACATATGTGTGTATGTATGTATATATATATATATATATATATATATATGTATGTATATAAATGTATATACATACATAAACATACATATACATAGATCACAAGGGCACAACAATGAGATGCAAAGATACATATATACATACACGCATACATACATACATATATTTGCATATGCAATTTTATCACCTTAGAAAACCATATTTGATATATACTCAACTACCAAGAGATAATATAATTTGTAAGTACATATTTCATTGTACTTAGTTAGGTATGAATAGTTTCAATTGAATTCATCTTAGGAGAGTGAGTCTACTCATGATGATAATGGCTCCATGTATTGGGTATTTAGAGGAGAGAGACTTATAGAAGATTAGATGTTGTTTATGGATATGGGATGATTCATTTGTGTGAATGGTTGATTAGGCAAGTTGTAGAAAATTAGGGTGTAAGTTGTAAGTAGTTTCATTAATTTGATAAGGGAATCAACTTTGAAAGAAAGATGAACAAAATTGCCATGTCCATCCTTATAATATATGTCTCTATCTCATAATAGAAAATTACCTCAAATGACAAGCAACAAATTATTAAAGATATGAAAAATCGGAAGTACATTCACCTATAATATTTTTGAAGGACAAAAATATAATAAAAGTATAATTTTATGGAAAAGGCCATGAGCTATGTGGCTCCACATTGTGGCTATTCCACTGTCCAGTAGTGGAAACACTTCATGTTAAATATGAAGATCTTGAAATTAAAAAAGATAACTATCAAAGATCTATATTTGTGTTTTAGGGATAACAAATATACTATCTAATTTTGAGAGAAATAATAGTCTTAAATGTATATGATTAAATAAAATAAACAAGAGTACTAGATGTAGCTATATAATTCTAGTATTACTGATTATGTTAAACAAAATGTTCAATAAAACAAGTATGAAGTAACATAAATGGATCATCTACTCGATCCTATTATGACTTAATGTGAATGCATCTGATCGTTACCTAGATGATATTATGCATGAGATCTTTACTCAATCACCAAGAGATAATATAATCTGTAAGTACATATTTTTGCATACTTAGTTTGGTATGAATAAATTTGATTGAATGCATAATTGCTTGTGTGAATACAAGACATGAATGATTAATTTAATTTAGAAAGTACTATGCAAGTGTCTATGTATGCATGTAAAAAGGTTTACATAATGAACTAATTTACATACATACATGCACATATGCATACAATCATCATAATCAATTATCCTTGAATATGACCAAAGCTATTATATATGAACAAGAGATACATGTTTAGAATGAAAAAAAAAGAACAATTAGATAGGTGCCTCTTCTCTCCTTGTAGAAAATTACAGAGCAAGGGCACGCAGATCACACAGGAATGAAAACAAAATCCTAGATTTGCACTGATCTCCACCAACGTTCAAAGCTCTCCACCCTCGTTCAGAGCTTTCCACCCTCTTTCGTGCACAACTCTCCACAATCAATCAAAACAAATGGGGAATGATTAATGTCATGTTTTCTTTTCTTTTTTTGTTTATAATCCATAATCCACAATCCATGAGATCTCTCTGCACACACACACACACACACACACACACACACACACACACACACATATACATACATACATAGATATACATACATACATGAAAACAAAAATGCACTTTCTAAGAGTTTACAATTGTTTGACAAAATTAATGTTCTATAAGAAATGCATTTAAAGAACTTTTAGGTCAAAAGCAAGAACATGGTGTTGAAACAATACAAAATGTGCTTGATATGAGAGGTCCACAAGTGAGGGTGTTGACCAATCTTAAAAAATTGAATGCTAAAATGGAAGCTATTGGTGATCAAACACCTATGCCAGAGCTACAACACACTATAAAGTATATTTTAGATAAGGTAGAGGCAGATATTTAGAAGTTTGATAATCAAAATTTAATGCACAAGAATGAAAGAGAAGGGGCGGTTTTAGAAAGAGAACGAGAAGGAGCAACTTTAGAAAAAGACTGCACGGCAAAAAAAATAGCTAGACAACATAGAGAATATTATGAGAGCCACTTGTTACAATCCAAGAAAGTGTTGCGGTAGGTACTATGACATTGGAATCACTTGCAAGTGTCTTTGAGAATTTATAGTCCAAATATCAAAAAATGCTTACAAGAGTGTTTGAAGGTTGGGAACCACTTCAACATCTTTTGCATGGTTTAGAGATAATATCATTGTGGTAGAGGGTTTTGGAAGGGAATGAGCCTCGTGATTATGACATCTACACAGAAGCAAAACTTGCTTCTTCAACTCCTTATAATCAACTCTTTGCTGAAGTTATTCTTCAATTCCTTGCATATGCAATTTTATCACCTTGGAAAACTATATTTGATCCTGCTAGTTGGGAACAAATAATTGTTCAATTTATTGCACCTAATCTGATGACAGTTCTACAAGAATTTGTAATCAACCCAGCTAATCAACAACTAGATCCATTTAACTAGTTATGGCTAGTTTCTTTCTAAAAATATCTACTATGATATGTTTTTGTAAAATTTCTTGTGAACTCTGCCCATTTTTCCTAGTCTACATTATTTTTGTGGAGGATCTTGAGGTAAGTCACTAAGTACGGGTTGAGTGAGTTTTATTTTATTATTATCTAGATTATGGGATATGTATGTGGTTGGATCAATTTTTTTGTTGTGTAGCTTAGATGTAATAAGCACCTTAAAAAAGATCTCTAAATATACATATTCAAAAGAAGATATAAAGAGATACCTATTTAGAAGGAAAAGAAACCAACATTTACATACCCTTGAAGAAAATCACAGAGCTAGGGCGTGACAACAAAATCGTAGAGCAAGGGTACAACACAACAACCAAATTGCACAGGAAGGGCATGACATGGCAAAAACATCACAGAGCTAGGACATGACACTGAAATCATAGAGCAAGGGCATGACAATGAAACACAAAGATCACAAGGGCACACCAAGCACATATGCATAATCACAAGGCTCATTCCCTTACAGAAGCCATAACCCAATTAAATATGTGTATATATCAACCTAGCTAATTAGCAACTAGACCTATTTAACTGGTTATGGCTTGTTTCTTTCTAAAAATATCTACTATGATATGTTTTTGTAAAATTTATTGCAAACTTGGCCCATTTTACATGGTCTACATTATTTTTGTGCAGGATCTTAAGGAAAGTCACTTAGCATGGGTTGAGTGAGTTTTATTGTTTTATTATTTGGATTCTTATGTATGTAGCTGGATCATATATGTAATGAGCACATTGAAAAATGTCTTTTTAAATATATAAAGAGATACATGTTTAGAAGGAACTATAAAGACATACATGTTTAGAAGGAAATATAAAGACATACATGTTTACAAGGGAAAAAAAAAAACATTTACATATGTACGTGTTCTTGTCATTGAAGAAAATCGCAAAAAAAGGGCACGTAGATCACAAGGGCACAACATGACAATGAAATTGCAGAGAAAGGGCACAACACAACAATGAAATCACAAAGCAAGGGCACAACATGACAATGAAATCACAGAGCAAGGGCACAACATAACAATGAAATTGTAGAGCAAAGGCATGACACAATAATGAAATCACAGAGCAAGGGCACAACAACGAAATATAGAGATCATGAGGGCACAACATCATTCACATCTCTCCACCTCTTTCGTGCAAAACTCTCCACCTCTTTCACACACAACTCTCTCCAAATTCAAAACAAATAAAAAATGATTGGCATGTTTCTTTTTTGTTTTATGCTCACGAGGGTGTCACAATTATGACACAGACATCAGTATTGTGATGATGTTGAGGACAATTGCAAAAAAAACATGAAAATGACCACAAATTGCATCGCCATCACAATTTGACCCCAAATGTTGTAGTGTTAATAATTTTTTTGAGCTCTCTTTTCTCTTTTCCATCTCTTTGTCATTGAATCAACATATTTTGAGAAGGATGCTCCAACTAGTGTTCTTTGGTCTCTTTATTGAGCACCCCCCAATTCCAATCTGGTTATTTCAAAATCAATAATGCTTAAGTTTGTGGAATCTCATTTGAATTTATAATTAAAAATCTCAATAGTGACCTCCTCTATTTTCAAATCTAGGAACATTGTAGTGGCATTTTTTGTTCTTTTAGACCTAGGAGTCTTGGTGTTGTACTTGCTCATAATGTCCTTAATTGGAATGGACATAGGTACTATGATACACATTTTAGTTACAAAATTAGTCAACTAATTCGACATCAATTTTAAAATTCTTTCATTAATGCATCTTTAAATGGGGTAGCCAACATGCCCATCACCTAACAAAGAATATCCATTATCCCTTGAACCTAAACTTCACTACCTATGGACACACCATTGTAATCTTTATCTTGGTCCAAATCCATTACGATGGACTACAAGGCTTCCTTTCCTATATGCTTATGAGCTTTAGTTTTGTATCTAGATCTATGAACTATAGGTTGGTTACTAATTAGTTCAAGTTTTGTCTCACTTGAACTCTCTTTCTCACATGCATGATCAACTGAAAGAATTACATTAGCTATAGGGGAAGACTATGAGTTTTTCTCTACTCTTTCTAATTGTGTGCTAGGTGTTTTCTCTTTTCTCTTTTGTTTCAGCTAGGCACTTGTGCATTCAATAATGGGTTTAATCTTCTGGTTGATGTCATCCTCTTCACCTTTTGTCCAATCAATAATAAGTAATATCAATTTTTTTTTTCAAATATTATTTATTCAACAACCACTGAACCATCTTCTTACAATCCATGTATATTCATTTTCAATTGAAAAAGGCTAATTCAATATAGTGATAGTATTGAGTGATCCCTCTTATCAACTTCTCTTTCATTGAGATAATCCTCCAAAAAATATTTAATATTAGGAGATGGTATTATCTGCACTTCTAACTCCAATGTTCTTCTTGTGAATCCCTTATTATCAAAACCTTCTCTTTCCTCATAGAACTTGAAATCAAAATTACACAAATTGCAACCAATACTGAGTGCATATTTCATTAATCCACATGAGAGTTTACCCAATTCGATAGGAAATATAGTCTCCCACTTATCCTTATGAAGGTATCTATTTACTACAAAAGTAAGTTGTCTACACACCTTTTCTAGTACAAAAGAATATTCAACATATCTCGGTAACCTTATGGGTTCATCTTTAAAATATTCTACTCTAATGTATGTGAACATGGGGTACTAAATCTATATGCTACGATAGATTCAAACCAATTGATAGGATTCAAGAAAAATCCTTTGTTCTGATATGCCAACTAATTCAAAACTTGGTTTACCCATGAACAAGGATGACATGCTAGGGACCAACAACCTTTTTGTAAGGAAATTGTGATGAGCGCAAATAGAGTTTGATAAAAAACTGGTAGTGGATGTTACCATTCCTTAATGATCATAACTATCACAAAATTCACCTCCCAAGAATTTGAGTTTCATATTAGCCCGAGAAGTGATGGGTCGACCATTATTCAAGTGATAATAATTCACCTTTTTATTATTGGCAAGAACATGATCTTTCTATAATTTGGCATAGTAGTTGTGGCTAATCATGTCACTAATCCAACATTCATGTGGGAGTCTTGTGAAGTTTGTGTGCATGCTAAGCAATACATCATATATAAAGATGTAAAGAAGTCCTTCTTAATTATTATGGTAAGCTTTAATAATTTTCATAGTGAGCCAAAAATTAACCATCCCCAATCTTTATACTATTTTACATCTAATATAATCTATGTATAGCCATACATCCATTCCTCAAAAAGATAAGTTTCAACAGAACCTTAAACCTGTGCAAAAGTACCACCGAATTACATATATAGGGTTTTATATTATCTTTATTTGAACTCTTAGCAAAATGTGAACCTCCCTTGTGGAAATTATGTGTCCAAGTCTTAGCTATAAAACTATTTTTTTATTAGGAGCTTCATTGAACAAGGCTAGGGATTGTGTAGGAGTTTAATCCAAGGTCTCATTTGGGATTTTGAGACTGGACATAAGGGTTTCCCAATTTACCCAGAGTGATACTTTATCATCATTTCCCCTAATTCATTTGGATTTGATATTATAATGTCTTACTCATTCTAAAATTAGATTAGGGCTCACAATGACTAGTGGGAAAGCAATGACTGACAATAAACCACTGTCAAGAGGAATCACACCAATGAAAGGCTTGTTGGAAATATGGTCAGTTAGATGTCTAGAGTGTTGTCATTTATGGCAACATGTATTCAACATTTCATTTATGCATTTAGAGTTAGAATTCTTTTTAAGTGTTAGAGACAGATGTGATTTGTACAGATGACAAAATTTGAATTAGCTCATGCACAAATGGGGATAGCTTTATGACAATGTCATAATGAAGTATGCCAGTGCACAGACGTTAATGGACTGTATGATGCAAGTTACAATTAAAATACTAGTTTGGGTATTGAACATAGCATAACAGAGCTTTGTGTTGTATGACTTAACGAATTATTTTGGTAACAAAATAATTACTTATTCATGGTTAGCTGACATCCTAAATTATATTTGGGCAAGCTTGTGAGAGCATGAAGGCTAAAACAGCATAGTTTTATAATCATCAAGGTATATATGAAGATCTTATCTTGCACAGATAAGTGTGCAATGTGTATGAGATGTGTGAGCAATATATGTTGATTTGAACTATTGTGAAGATAGTGTATGTGATGTGCGAACATATATGATGTGAGATCTAAAGTGAATTCAAAGCAAGTGCAAGATACAATAGTAAGAAAGTATTGTGTGCATATCTAGTCTTGTGGAGGAACATTATTGTATAATTGCATGTTAGGGTGGTGGGCTCTTCTTGCATACATTGTAATTGATCTACTAACTCATAACAAGTTTGGAGAAACTCCTAACAAGGTTAAGGCTTTTAGTAGGGCCTAGTCCTTTAACAAGGACTCAAGACACTATATGTACTTTATAGACTCCTAACATGATCAATATCCTTGACATGATTCTTTTGTTTAGTGAATCATCATGATGTGGGTATCATCCCCATTGGGGTTTTCCCTTAAACAGTGTTTCCCTAGTTAACAAATAATGGTATTATGAGATTTCTTTGTGTGTGGTTATATTTAATGTTTTGCATTGTTGGTCTACTTTCATATCCAAGTTATAAAGTAATTAACAATATTCATTTGTGGGAAAAAGTTTGTAGAATATTGATTCAGCCCATCTCTCAGTATTATATATTTCTAACAATTGGTATCAAAGCACAGTTACTCTAAAGAGGCTTAATAGCTTGAGTAAGATCCCTATGGACATGGACTAGTTAAAGAGAAATCTTGAAGAATCTCTTGAACAGGTTGATCTTCTTACAGAAGAAAGAGATAACCTGAAAGATATGTATGAAGATGCAAAAGTTTACATTGGCAAACTGAAAGACAAGATTGATGATCTAAAACTTGGTAAGGAATCAAATGTGCAGATTAGAGACAATCATGAAGTAGTAAATCTCAAGAAAGAAATTGAAATCTTGAAACTTGAGTTCAAAATTGTTGAACTTAAGTTGAGCCTTAAGAAAAATGGTAGTAAGAATGAACCTAATCTAAAATTTGAGAATGTAGACCTTAGATCCCAGTTGAGTCAAGTAACATCTGAATTAGACTCTATTAAGATAGAACACAGTTGACACAAGCCAAACAACAATTAGAGAAGCTTTACTCCAATTTTGAGAAAATTGATGAGCAAACTTTTTATAGAGACCCTCTTATGAAAAAATAGGTCTTGGATGTCTTATTGGAGAAAAATCAGCCAAGAAAGTTGAAATTAGGAAAGAACCAGATCCAATTGTAGAAACCCCTAAAGAAATTGATTAGAATAAGATTGAGTCATCTAAAGGAATTGAGCTAGTTGATTTGTCTGAGAAATCTAGTGAACCTAAGATAGCAGAGCAAGTTGATCAACCTAAATAAGTTGAATCACCCAAGGAAGTTAGGCATGAATTTAGAGGTAAATGTTTCATATGCAATGAAGTTAGTCATATGAAGAGAGATTTCATAGGTAAGTCTTTTAAACCTGTTACTAATTTCTATTTTTATAATTATCATGGTTATGTACATAAAGCAGTAGAATGTAAGAGACCTAAATTTAATGGTAATAATGGGAATAGTAGAATGTTTAGGAATACTAACCTTGTAGGAAATGAAAGAGGAAGATCCCAGAGTAGATCCAATGATGGTGAAAGACCTAATGGTGAAAGAAAAAAGATTGTATGTTACAAGTGTAACAATCCTAGACATATTGCAAGGAATTTAAAAGTACTTGATAATCATAATAGAACTAATCAGAGGAGGAATGCACTTGTATGTCAGCTATGCAATAACTTTGGACACAACAAGATTTTGCAAAATGGAGAGAAGGAACTTGAACAAGAATCCTAATCGTAGAAGAAGCAATAACATAAATAACATAAGGAATGATAATGGCAGTAACAACAGTTAGAAGGAAGCAATCAAACAACATGTTGATGAATTCAAAGAAGCATTTGTGAAAGCTTTTAATCTAGAGATTTATTGTATCATTTTGGAAGAATGGTATTTTTGTGCTCCTAAAGGGAAATTGAAGTAAAAAATTATTTGTGACTCATCCTATGTGAATTAAGTAGTTTCACCAAGAACAAAGCATTAGTTAATTAGAATTGATGGTAGAAGGTGAATTAGAAGTTGTACAGTTAACAATAGGTAGAAGATAGAGAGGAAGCTATGGTCGAGTGTGCAAGCTTAGATATGATCCTAGGAAGTTGTAAGACAGAAAACAAGTTTACTGGTGATTAGTGACATTATTTAAATTTGTGGTAGATGTGCATTTAATACAAAGTCCAATTTGAAATAATTTAAAGATTGTGAACAATATTGTGAGTATCATTTGTTCATGTGAAGTGTTTAGAGAGATTTGAGAGTGATTTGATAGCGATTTCAAGGGAGAAAAAAGGTGTTTGAAGTGTAAAGTTGCAGAAGCTCTAAACACGACATTTTAAGGAATTTTACAAAGCTTGAATTGAATTTCTAGTGTATACAGTTAAGAATTATGGAAAGTTAGATAGTATATGATGTCAGTGATAGGTTGAGGTATAAGTTCAAGAAATACCCATTTGATTCTTTAATGGATGTCCTGTTAGGCATGTTTTCACAAATCTGATGAATGCGCTTCATGTAGAGGATGTTAGAAGTTATATTCATTGCAACATTGAAAGTATTGGAGATGAGGACATACCTAAGGATTTCAGAGTTATGTGTAATAGTGACCTAACCCTTAAATCTAAGTACGTGCACCTCAATGAGTTAAGCCAAGTAAATTATATGTTCTACACAGAGTTTGACAATCATGAGTGGACCAGAATCATTCTGAGCGGAGTTGATGATGAGATTTTTTGGGTAGGTGATGTACCAATCACAATTGACAATGATTTAATTCACAAGGTCACTGGTCTAAGTAATGAGGGATGCAACCCAGCGAAAGATAGAAATGTAAGGAAGTTAGTTGAGACAAACCTATATACTAGATTTGATGGATGAAATATGAAGGTGGACATGATTCAAGACAAAGGAGTCAAGGTGTTAAATAAAATTTTAGGATATACATTTAACCATAGTTCAAGGGCTAACTTGGTTTCAGTAGGATGTATGCATACATCCTATGTAATGGTAGTTGAGAGAAGAAAAGTGAACTTTTGCAAGATAATCAAAACTCAATTACTGGACAACATTGTAAAGTTAAAGAAGACTAAGAATGTAGTTTTTAGATTTGAGTCTTTACTGACACATCTATTGTTCTATGCAATCAAACAATTCTCGGGTATGACTAGTTGGGAAAGTAATGATTGTTCTACGAAGATGGTAACACAATGTTATAGGGATAGATTGGGGATTATTAGATATAGTGACATTGGCAAGATGATGAAGAAATTTCAGACTAAGATGAAGCAGAGGTATGGAATCCCTCCCTCCATGGTGGAGAAGTATAGTAATGAATTGTGTTTTATGGTGGAAACTGGCAATACCTATATGGAAGTAGTTGAACCAAGGGTGAAATTCATTAAGCCCGTGGGATATGAAATGAGTGTAGAACTCATAGAAGGGTTGATGAGGCCAATTATTGCCTCTATTTTATGTTAATTTTAATACTCTATTTTTAATACTGGTAGGACATTTGTGAACTTATAACTAGTTGAACCTATGATAAAGTCCAAATAGAACTGTTAAACCATGGGTAGATAATTATGTCATATTTTGCCAATATTAAACATAGAATGCAGTATTTCATATAACCATCTGAATGTGTGTTCTAATATTTGGATTTAATTTGATTATTCTTATTTGCATAAATATTTCTACATCACAACTAAATTGCTAAGAAAGCAAGAAGCTAGAGAGTGGTCAACAACATTCATGAAGGAGCATTAAAGCCTAGCTACAATGGAGGAATCATTATGGAACTAGAAGACACAACTACTACAAAGGAGAAACTATTATTCCAAGAATGCAAGGATGAAGTGTTGTTATATTCCCTCTATGTTTACTATTGTACTGAATTGGTCGCCCAAACTTTAGTGCTTATACCGCGAGCTGTTATATTTCCCTCTTCTTCTCTAGCAGATTTTTAGTTAGATTGTTTTCTTTCCTATTTTAGAATAAGTGTCGATCATCTATTTATAGTGATTGGATTGATAGTTTTAGAAGGTTGGAAAAAGTTTATGGAAAAACATTGTTGTCTCTTGTAGCAAGTTATCTGTAGTTTTGTGTATTCTTCTTATGTAAGGAGTTTTTTAAATATAATGAAGTAATTCTTGGCTTACATTCTATGTTAGTAGATTAGCAAAATCCAACTAAGGGAGCCCACTTGGGAGGTGGATTATATTAGAGCAGTGTAGATTTACTTCCAACATTTCCAATATTTTAGATAGGAGTTATAAGTTTCTTCCTACATCATCATACTTTGTGAATGTTCCTACAACATCTGCAAGAGAAGTTATAGTAGATGGCCTGGGTTGAAATATAGGTTAGCATAGAGTTATATTTCCAACATTCATTTCAGTAAGGAGTTAAGTGTGTTGCTTTCTTGCAACACTAGTGTAGATTCTTTATATGCATTTTACTTTTTTGCAACATAAGCATAATGACTCTTCACGAAACCTAATGCACATACCGTGTCAACCATTTCAAGTATATGTCCTTGGGTTGACAAATTAAATGCACCTCATGGTGGGAGAATTAATCCTTAGATTGGATAAACTGTTCCTAAGTAAGGCCTTGGGCATAATTATCACACACCTATTGTGGAGCGGACCAAGGGTATGTGCATATCATACTCCAATAAAAAAAGGACACTAAATTCCCTAGATGGGGTACCTATGAGGAGAAGGTAAGGGAAATTCATTCAGAACTTCATAGTAAGGAAATTAAGAAAAATGTGGAGAAGAAGATAGATTCCATCCTTAAGGAATCAACCATGACTCAAGAGGAGTTTAATGAGCTCAAAGGTATTGTGTTGGAAATGAAAGCCAGTAGATACTCTGACATGATAATAACAACACCAATTGTTGTTGTAGCACTAACTGAAGGTGTAATAATTGCAAAACCTAATGCACAGGTACCCTATGTAGTAATTACGCAAGAGAAACCAATCAAAGTTCAAAAACCTAAGAAGCAATAAGAGGTTGAACCATTAGTTGCGTCTAGGAAGTTTGAAACATTGGTGAAAGTAAACTAGGAACTTACACCATCCACCAAGAAAAGGGTCAAGCAAACCACTAGTGGACCCAAGAAAAGGAGAAAAATATTACAAATCAGTGATTTAGAGGAATCAAAGGATAAAACTAAAGACAAGCCAATAGAACAAGTTGCACAAGAAGGAAGAGCACCAACAAGCAAGAAGACATGGAAACCAGAGGTAGAAAACCTAAACATGCAAATTATAAATGATGAAAAATTTGTACAGTTGAATAAATATTACAGCTTGCATAATAATATGGATAGATGCCAACTAGAGAGTGCCATAGTAAGAAATATGATCGTGAGAAACAAAAGGTTTGATACCATTCAAAACAAGATCCTAGAAGACCTATACAATAGATTATTAAACATGAAGAAAAGAGTGGTAGAAGAAGACACTAAGTTGAGAGAAAAAATGATTAACAAACTATGTGAAGTTAACTCTAAAGAAGATATGGACATAAATTTGAAGGGTATTGAACCCTTTCTAAGGAACAAAAGAAGATAAATTCTTCTGATGGGAGGCAATTACGAGGAAGTAAGGAAGGAAATAGATGAATCCATAGTGAAACATATGACTTTAGTACCTCTAGTCATGAAGGAGAGTGCACAACCACAACTAGATAGTCTGGTGTATGTGGAAGCTAGCACTCCCACTGGTGATGAAGAAGAAGTTGAGGAGACACATCAAGCACCATCAATGCCTCACACAATTATGGGTATTGAATCCATAAAAGTAGATAGTAAACACATCATAGTAGATGCAAAGGAGAACCCTTTCACAGCTTATGGAGCAACAATTTTTGGCAACATTACTGCCTACACTAGCTCTGACGAGGAAGATGAAGAAGAGGAAAATAAGAAACATGTAGAAGAGAAGAGGAAGGAAGAGATTAAGAGAAAAGAAGAGAAGAGAAAATAAGAGAAGGAAGAAAGATGTAGAAAAGAAATAGAGAGAAGAAGAGAAGAGGAAAGAAGAGGAAAGGAAGAAGAAGCTAGAGGAAGAGTTGGAAGAAGAGAAGAAAAAGAAAGAAAAAAAATTAAAGAAAGAAGAGGAGAAAAGAAAAGAAGTTGAGAAAGAAATAAAAATATTAGAAGACGAGAGGAAGAAAGTTGGAGAAGAAAAAAAGAAAAGAAGACTAGAGGAAGACAAGAAAAGTGCAGAACTAAAAGCAATTACATTGATTCCAGCAGCAACAACAGTAGTATTATCTAATGATGATGATGATCAGAAAGGACTAATGAGTTCTTTGAGAAAATTGCTCCAAAAGAATAAATTAGTTAAGTTTTTGGAGAAGATGTTATCAAAAGTCTTGGATAGGATACAACAAATAGTTACCACAACTATCACAAATCTATACTTGCGGTCAAAGGCTAAAGAATTGGTGAAATCTTTTGATGAATAATTCATAACCTTGTTTGAAGTGACTTCAACACAAGTGTAAGCCAAACATGACACATCATTGTTTGATACATTATGCATGAACGTAAGGAATGACTTGAAGGCACTTGATGTATGTATCAAGGAATTGAGAAAGAATATTGATGAAGGTAAGAAGTTGTATGGAAAATGCGCACTATCATACAAATACCTAACAGATTTTGAGAATTAGTTAAAGGGTTAGATGAGTGAGCTTCACATACTCACTACAAGGTTATAACTCCCTAAGGCCAACATTGAATATTTTTGAATAGAAGTAGAGAAGATCCATAATGTAATCAGAAGCCTAGAGACTTATAAGGATAAGATAATAAAAAGGTTCTCTACTCTTAGAGAGATTTTGTCACCTAAGATCAAAATCTTGTAGAGGCAATTGGAGGAGTGTCTTACAGCTAAGGTCTCCTATGATAAATTTTCCTGTACTCACTTAAGCATAGCAGAAGTGGCATCCTATGCATTTTGTGCACTCATTAGTATATCTGATATAGTCAAGGAGAACTGGAAGAAACAAGTTGAAAGACTGAAACTTGTTTATGTAGATTATTTTGCCAAGATATAAAGTTGATCAATATAAGGCCATACAATTTTTGTATACAATTTTTGACACCTTTTCCATTGATGTCAAAGGGGGAGAAGTATATGTAAGGTAAATTGTATATATAGGAGAAGTATATATGTATATGTAAGGGGGAGTACACTTATGTATTATTGTAAGGAGCGATAAGGAATGTAATGATCCATCAAAATTGAATAAAATAGTTTTTTTTTTTTGTGTAGTTACTTTTTTATTTACTTATGTTTTGTATGCCATCATTTTGTGACATAGCCAATTTTTTGAAATGTTGCCATCAATTCCAGAGAGGAAGATTGTTGGCATTGTTAGATGTCTAGAGTGTTGTCATTTATCGCAATATGTATTCAACATTTCATTTATGCATTTAGAGTTAGAAAATTGTCTAAGTGTTAGATAATTTATAGTAGTACAAAGATAGATGTGATATATATGGATGGTACAATTCGAATTAGCTTATGTGCAGTTGAGGATAACTTTATGAAAATGTCATGATGATTTATGCTAGTGCATAGACTTGTACAAACTGTATGACGCAAGTTATGATTAAAATACCAATTCATATATTGAACAGAGCAAAACATAGCATAACAGAGTTTTGAGTTATACGACTTAAGGAATTATTTTGGTAACAAAATAATCACTTATTCATGGTTAGCCAACATCCTAAATTATATTGGGTAAGCTTGTGAGAGCATGAAGACCAACAGAGCATAGTTTTATAATCATCAAGGTATATATGAAGATCTTATCCTGCACAGGCAAGTGTGCAATGTGTATGAGATGTGTGAGCAATGTATGTTGATGTGTACTATTGTGAAGATAGTATATGTGATGTGCAAACATATATGATACAAGATCTAAAGTGAATTCGAAGCAAGTGTGAGATACAATAGTAAGAAAGTATTGTATGTATATCTACTCTTATGAAGGAACTTTATTGTATAATTGCATGTTAGGGCAGTGGGCTCTTCTTGCATACATTGTAATTGATCTACCAACTTCTTTTAGGGTCGAAGCAACTCCTAATAGGGTTGAGGCTTTTAACAGGGCCTAGTCATCTAACAAGGACTCAAGACACTACATGTACTTCATAAACTCCTAACAGGGTCAATATCCTTGACCAAATTCTTTTGTTTAGTGGATCATCTTATGGGTGTCATTCCCACCAAGGTTTTTCCTTGGCTAGGGTTTCCCTAGTTAACAAATAATGGTTTTATGAGTTCTCTTTGTGTATGATTATATTTACTGTTCTGTATTGTTGGTCTACTTTCATATGCAAGTTATAAAATAATTAACAATATTTAGTTGTGGGTAAAAGTTTGTAGAATATTGATTCACCCCCCCATCTCAGTATTATCTATTTCTAACAAGGCTTATCTACCTAATCACATAATTTGGTCGAGATGACTTCTACACTTACTCCTTTTAAGTCTATATCTGTAACCAAGGGCCCTTTACAATTCATGTCGTCATCACTACCAAATAATTGCTTAGATGACCTCATAATTTCTTAATAGAGGATAAACAATAACACTCAACTTATGTATTGATGCACTCCAAGGAAGGAGAATCCCCAAAGAAAATGTCCTAGCCCCCAGCAAATAACCACACAATGGAAACACAATGCAAGAAATAAGATATGTTACCAAACACAACTCTTTATTCATAAAATAATTGATTACATGCAATGTGCCAGGATGTAAGGTCTTCCCGATTATGACCAAATACAAAGCAAGTAATAGTTCTACAAGATCCTTGAGATCCAACCCAAACCCTAGCTAGTCTAGATCCACACTCTAGTAGAAATCTCCAAGGAAAATCTAAACTAATGCTCGCAAGCCACCAAATAATCTCCTCGGTTCCCAAGCCACAACTACTAGCTCTTCTCAAAATTCACTCATTTGCTTCATCCTTCTCTCCAAACTTCTATACAAGAAGAGATCACTCCTTGAGAGCTTGATTACAAATGCTCATATGCCTTGCTTAAATAGGCACTTACCACCCAAGATGTTACAAACACAACCAATGTAGGATAAAAGGTAAATGCAACTACCTTATAACAAATATTTAATTCCCACCCAAATACAACTAAGCACCACCATGTGGGCAACTAGAAAATTACATTGCCTTTGTGGATCATAACAAATATTAAATTCATGATTTAAGGAACTTTGTACAAAATTATAAGATGCCACCTATACACCTCGATAAATGAAATGATAACTATTTCTTATTTTTTCTTTTTATGCCACCCATGCACCTCAGTAAATGAAAAAGCCTTTTCTCTCCATTTTTCCATTTTCTATTTTTTAAATTATTTTTTCCTCTAATTTATGTCACTTTCTCTCTTAATTTATTTATTTTATTTTATCATAGCCTCTTTTATTACGTGATGCAAGATGCTCCTGCATTAGATTCCCCAGGTAGATAGAAAAGTATGTCCCATACTTTGATGCCAAAATAAATTTCTCCAACCAACTTCATCTTCACCAAAGGTTTCCAATCCATCCCAGACAAAAGAAAAAACCTATACACCAACCATTTCATCTTCATCCATACAAACACTTGAATCAAATGAATCGCAACAACCTAATCAACATGCTCACTTATAGGAACAAACTGAACATAATAGTTCACCAACAATCCTTGTAACTTAAGAAAATCAAGAACACACAGATCCATAGTATCTTATAGAACCTCAACCACATCAAAAACATCCAACTCCACATCAGTAGCAACATCCATATCAACCATATCAGTAGTAATCAGTACATCCTCAATCATCTCATTAGCAACATATGAATGAATGCAAATAGATATCAATAAACCATATGCAAATCCCCATCCATATGTAAATCACCATAACCAACAATCTCATCATCCATAATAAGATGATCTAAAATTTTCATGTCAGATCCAATAAATTGATCATGAAAAGAAATCTCGTTTCTAGTCTCAACAAGGTTAGGAATCTCTTCTGTAAGCTTAGGTATCTTAATGACAATCGCAAGTTGCTCTACAGGTTTCATGTCATATTCGACAAACAGGTGAACAAAACCAACCATACATACCTCTTTAGTTTCAACAAAGTCATTCTTTACCTCTTCCTCAACAATAAATTGTCTTCTTCTCTATACAATCTTCTTAATCTTTCATACCTTCTAGATCGGTAGACTTCAACTCCATAAATCTTTGTGAAACTCAACTATCGCTTCCTTAACTCAATTGGTCAATCTAGATTCCAACCGAGTAGACATCTCTGAAATCTTCTTCTCCATCACATCACAAAGATTTGCAATCATTATGGGGTCCAATCTTCTTAGAGGTATCTTCAAAGATCTTTGCAAACCCTCTGCAACAAATCCACTCTCTTAACAATCACCAACCAAATCAAACTTTTAGTCAACAAGATCAATTTTCCATCTTTGTAACCATCAATCCATCCAAAAGTCCTCTACAATTTTTAGTCAGAACCACAATCTGCCACCTCACAACAAAGATATCTAGGACTTTAGAAGGAACAATCCACTACAAGATCGATTAGATCTAGTCACGATAAGATAATCTTCACCCCAGGTCCTGGTGCAAACTACCTCGACTTCGACAATTTGTCTAAACACTTAGGAAAGCTTCACTTTGATACCACTTGATGCAGTCCAAGACAGGAGATTCCCCAAGGGAGATGTCCTAACCCCTAGAAAATAGCCACACAACTGAAACACAATGCAAGAAATAAGATTTGACACCAAACACAACTCTTTATTCATAAAATATCTTATTACATTCAATGTGTTTGGCTGTAAGGCCTTCCCAATTTCTACCAAATACAAAGCAAGTAATAGTTATGAAAGATCCTCAAGATCCAACCCAAACCCTAGCTAGTCTAGATCAACACTCTAGAGAAACCTCCAAGGAAAATCTAAACTTGTGCTTGCAAACCACCAAACAATCTCCTTGTTTCCTAAGCCACAACTACTAGCTCTTCTCAAACTTCACTCCTCTACTTCATCCTTCTCTCTACTTCTATACAATAAGAGATCACACCTTAAGATATTGATTACAAATGTTCATATGCCTTGCTTAAATAGGAACTTACCACCCAACATGTTACATGCACAACCAATGTGGGATAAAAGTTAAATGCAACTACCTTACAATAGATATTTAATTCCCACACAAATATAACTAGGCACCACAATGGCCAATAAGAAAATTACATTGCCTTTGTGGATCACAACAAATATTAAATACATGATTTAAGGAATTTTCCACAAAATTCTAAGATGCCATCTACACACCTCGATAAATGAAATGACAACCATTTTTCTTATTTATTCTTTTTATGTGACCCATGCACCTTAGTAAACGAAAAAAGCATTTTCTCTCCATTTTTCCATTTTCCATTTTCTAAGTTATTGTTTCCTCTAATTTTCATCACTTTCTCTCTCCAATTTTTTTAAATTTCTATTTTAAATTTTATTTTATAATACCCTCTTTTATTTTGTGATGCAAAATGCTCCTGCATCATGTATAAAGGAAATTGCAGAAAAATAATACCAAGTATAGCTGTAGAAGATTACCTTGAATCATTCAAAAAGGCCCAAAGAAAAGTCCATGGAATCTCTATACTTCACCTTTTGAGTTGACGCCTTCAAAGTTTAACAAATTATCACCTTGAAAATGCAACTTTTAAATTGAGAAGGTAATTTTTGGCAAATATTGGGGAAGGAAAGGAAAGATTTACTTTTTGTGAAGGTTAATAGATTTGACATCTTATGACTGGTGAAATAAATACTTGTCTTTTCACTTTATTTGCCTCTTACTTCATAACAATTAGCTTGCACATAAGAATCCCCTTTCACAACCCAAAGCACCTAACATGCATTTATTACCTATTACCTCACATTTTAATGATTGCCTTTTAAAGATTAACACCATCAAAATGTCCCATCTTTCATGAGGTCCTACCACATCATGGTACTTTATCACATGTTTCTGTAAACCCTTATCCATTTTATTTTTGATAGTACTACACCTATTAATCAAACTTAGAGCATGGGGTCCACCACTATCAATAACTTGGATCATATTTGCACCGCTCAACTCGTTTGAACCATTTTGAACCCAGTTCAGAGTGGTTCAAATGGTTCAAAGAGGTTTGAAGGTTCAACACCTTTGAAGAGATAACTCAAAATACAATGGACACCATGTTAGAGTGATTAGAATACCTAAGTGGGGAAGGAGGGGGGAATCAATTATCCTTAGATCTAGATGCACCAATTCAACTTTTAACAACTTCAAACAACTTATTCAAACTCATAAATCCACTTGGCCAATATAGCAATTCATTAGTAATTCAACTTATTCATTACATCGCTAGTTCTCTATTAAGTATATGTCAAAAAATAGAAATATATAACAGTAAATAACATGCATCATGGAAATAACATTCACACAAGTATGACACTAGAATTTAATGTGGAAACCCAATTTGGGAAAAAGCACCAAGTAACATGCTACCACTTTTCAAGTTCTTTTGAAGTGAGCTCGGTTAAGAGCCAACCATGTTAAAGGTTATAAAATACACTATTAGGTGGGACCCTATTAAAGGATTTAATCACCCTATTAGGAGTGTCCTTGTTAGAGGTCTTTAGATCATTCCATTAGAATGTCACTTTGATCAAAGGATTTAGAATATGTATATTCGGTCAACCTTGATTAAAGGATTTTATTGCCACAATGGTTAGAAAGTAATAGCTAGGTTTGACTTGATAAAATACAACTCACTTTGCAAATTTAGATCTCTAGTTGACTAATTCCTAGTTCATTGACTAGACTTCATCACATTCTCCATCTCTGATCTACTTGGCAGCTCTTCAAAAAATCACTCTTCACCAACTTCTCACTTTCCTTTGTTGTTCTGTTCTTCACGAATTTGTCAGTCTAACAACCAACATAAAAAAACATCTCTTATGCCTCCTTAAATAGACGGGTTTAATCTTTTTTCACTTAAACATAATCGTAGATCTTAGGGTTTGATCAGATTCATTGAATTTGTTTATTATTTGCCCTTCTTCTTTCTTGAAACTTCTGGAAACTTCTCATTAAATCCTTGTCTTAGACCACTTACTTGATTCATGCATTAAATACACTAGCTCATTAATCCTTATCATTTACACATTTTAACTCATCTGTAAATTCAACAGTGTCAATCTCAAATCTTGATTCTTTCACAAACTGTTATTTTGTTGACACTTGGTCATTACTATGTTCTTCAACTCAGTCATCACTATTCTTTCTCTCTTGTCTTACACTGACTCACTTGACCTTCATGGTGCTCGGTCAACACTACAATTTTCTCTTCATCTTGCTCGGCAATTGCCAACACTCATCTAATAGTATTTGCTCGACAATAACTTAAGTTCCTTAATCTACTGCTTCAACTTCTTCATTGACCTAGTGAACTATCACTCGATCAAGCTTAGTATTTTACTCAACATCTTGTCTTCTAACAATCATCTCTTCTACAGTTCAACTCATCTTTCTTCTTCACTTTATACAATAATAAAATAATACATTATTTTGTCAAATACTAACTAATCAAGTGTTCATTGTAATTTCATCATACTTACTCCTCTTTACTTGATAACTTTACTAGTTCACCTTGTTATCTCCTCTTTTCAAATTCTCTTCATCACTCAACTGATATTACATTCTACACTATTAGAAAATGTATTACCAATAAGGTTTGACATCAACGACAACATAAAAATTGTAGTTTCCAACACACGATACAAAAAAGAACAAACCAACTCAAAGAAAAAGTTTGACAACAACCATAGACGAGAGCTGATTGATTTGAAGGGCATTATGATATTAGGAATCAAATGAGTGGTTCTGAACCATGAGTTTGATTAGACACATAAATAAATTAAAAAGGCAATTACTAAAAGAAGGGATAACAAATACAGAGGTAGAATACTCTTCTTGGTAACTTAAAGTGAGTAGAGCCCCACTTGCCTTAAAATTATGTCCTTGCAACATGACAAGCACCATGGTATATCTTGCTAGGGTAGTTTAGAAAACAATATTGGCAGCCCCTCAAATTTCAACCACCACTTCTCATATGGTTATTGCCTCGTATGATTGAGGATGTTAATGAGTACAACATGGAAGAGGAAGTGTAGTGGGGGGAGAAACTGAGGGAAAACAAAGGATATTTCTAGAGCCCACATAAGGAGGCATTGGATAATCATCTACTTCAGACTTTAGGATGAATGACAAGATAATAAATTTCTTTGTTGTTAGAGGACCAACAAGATTTTACTTGTCAGGGGAAATGATGGGTTAAGAATAGGGCTATGTTTTCATTTAATTTTTTTTTAATTTTTTTTTTTTGATATGTTTTAAGACTTTGTTGTTAAGTGTGGTGTCTCATGGTAGTCACTAGAAACTATTTTCCATGTTTTACATTCAAGACTATTAATTATGGTAGTATTGTATGATGGTTTATATTTTACTTATTTTGATGATAAGTTTTGTTTATAAAACTATAATTACCTTTATGAAATTCATTACGAATGGATGATTTGTGATATAGGTTTTGGTAGCAAAGCGATTCATTTTCCTATAGCCATGTGGTATGTGCACTATTAATTAGAATTGGTGTAATGAGTGGATGGATGCAAATAAATGAGTTGTATATCTTGTGTTGCTAATTTCTTTGTACAAGAATGAGTGAACATGGAAGAAAGATTATATTCAACAAATATATAGTGAGTAGGTAACATCCTTGGAAGACCAGTTCAAGATATCATAAAGAGAAGAGTAACAATTGAAGTGTAGTTCCAACTTGGCCACCATGATTCCTTGGGTGACTTGGTCATGCTATCTTTATTGACAAAAGATCTAGGGACTTAAGTTCTCTATATTCTCTCATTTAACTATGCATGATAAACTTGTTCTTCCTTGCTGAATCATTCTCATGAACTTCTTAATGTAAATAAATTCCACCATGAAGGAAAAACAATAGTCAATAGTAGTTGTAGGTAGTTTGTTAATTAGGTGTATAACTAAATTGTGGTACTTTTCTGCGAGTTAGCAACTAGAGATAAATCATACATTTATACTGTTATGCTATTGTGTTGTTCGACTTTGTTATCAACAATATAGATTGATTTCAGTTGCAATGTGTAATAAGTTCTTTTGTTATTAATAAAAGAGCAAAGCTTATGTTGAGTTCACATATTGTTAGTAACTTGGCTTTGCTCAACTACGAGGGCCCACTTGGTCAGTTGACCTTAACATTTTTCCTACTTTCCAAGTTAGTCTTCAAAGTCTTGTCGATTCTTCCAGCCACCTGAAAACAAAAGAGATAACTATTCCTGTAGCAGAGGCTTGAAGAGTAGTTCCTACATGTGAATTCTATTTTTTTTAAAATTTAAATTTCTTGTAGTTTGTTCCTTATGTTGGTATGTTAAGAATTTAATTCAAGCATTTACTTTCTACAATTTTACTTATAACTTGCCAAGGCTTCAATGAGGAACTTGCACATATATCTTGTAGCACCATTTCAAGTTTGCATCCCTAGTCTGACATTTAAATGCACCTTGAAAATTTGAAATAGGCAATTAGTTGCTTAGTGAAGCCAACTCCTTAAATACATGAAGTTCTCCTAGTTATTAACATGTTCTTGAGGCCAATAGTTAATTAAATATAATTCAATCTAAAGTACACAATTCCCTCCCTAAAGAACACATATTTAGTTCTATGCCACTTTATGAGTGTATTTATAGAAGTATTTGTTGTTCGTAGAGTTTTAAAAAGATTTATGTCATAAGGTGTACAATGAAGACAAGAGAAAATGACAAAAGCCTTAAAATAGAACCCCAATTATTTAAAAATAAACCCCTTGAAACGATAGAATGATATATCACTTAAATCTAGTACGTTAATATACATAATACAAAGTGGTGCTAATATAAATTCTTTAAAACTATTTTTCAAAGAATGGTCCAAAAAGGTGTTCAATTGAATTCAAACCAACCTTATAAAATTTAGAAAAGAAAGTTATATATGATATTAAAAAAACAATATCTCAACCTTGTAATAACAAAATAAATTTAAAATGTCAAAAAATGATATACACCTTTTTGTGACTTTTGTGTAGATGTTATTCTCACCTTTGATATAAAAACATAATTAATAGAATATATATATATATATATATATATATATATATATATATATATATATATATATATATATATATATATATATATATATATATATATATATATCACTTCTAATGAGACGTTCCTGACTTTTGTGTGTGCTATTCTCCCACATTTGTTGGCTATTAAGCTCGATCAATTCTTTAAGACTTTGTTTGGTTCGTGGAAGATGACAAGGATTGACTTTTTCAAAATCCGGATTTGAAATTTTTTGCATTTGTTTCAAAATTGACAAAATGAAATTAGAATACGAAACTTCCAATTTTGTCTCAAAACTAGATGTTTTAACTTCCTATTAGCAAGTCGTAATTGAAAATCAAAATCTGATTATATTTTTTGAGGAGTGTAAAAATAATAGATTGGACTACTTTTTTGGAATCCTCTTTCAACTCAAGTTTACGCGTAAAAATTTGTCTTGACACTCATCTTCACATGAAACAGACGGTCTAAAATCCCAAAAATAGAAATGAAGATTTGCAAAACCTTGATTTGATTAAATCAAAATTTATAGAAATCTTGATTTCTACAATTCTACTTACACGAAAAGAAGTGGTTTTAAAAGTTAGAGCAAGCAAAGTTGGGGCGGACTGCTCCCCTAGTCATTACAAAATTAGGCGGCTCCATATGATATGCTGTTATACAATACACAGGGTCAACAGTCCTGTTCGTTCTTGCGGTCTTCCTTTTTTCCTGCTGCAGGTGGTGTGCTGTTGGCTTTTTCTAAATCTTTTATTGCTGCATACAATTCAAAAATAAAAATATATAAGTTACTGCAATTTTTCACTGGGCGAAATCTTTAGGTTTCCTTCAATTGGAACTGGTTGATCATTCTTAATTAAAGTTCATATTCTAGCTCATTAATCGGAGAAGAATGTAATGCTGGACATATATCACAAACAAATTTCTCACTGATAAATTTTTACATTTAAGCACATCAGGGTATTCTGAAGAATGAGTGGAGCGGGTAAGTTGTGGAGTCTAGGAACAAAGATCGTTGCAGTGGGCAGAAACTATGCCGCCCATGCCAAGGAGCTCGGCAATGCTGTCCCTAAGGTCTGCTCATTTAACCACATATGATTCTTACTTTTTTTATTCGTTCACTCTCAAATGGCCGTCAGTGTTTAAATGCATACCCATTAGAAGGTTTTTGGTGCTTTTGATCAGGTAACAGTTGCTTTGTGATGTAATTCAAATGTTTGTGCATACTGTTGCATGCGTAAATTCGACCATGATTTTTACCAGCAATGGAATATGAATTTGTTCTTGATATTTATTCCCTTGCTTTTCTAATGGAAACACAGGGTTAGATAGAATATCAGCATCTCTTATACAGGTTGAAGTCTACACCTATATCAGGAATTTCTTTTGGTTACACAGTTTATAAGATTCATTCCATCAAAACCATCCAAAGATTGAACCTACCCCCGCTCAACTTCTGGTGATTTGTACGTTGGTGGATAGCCAAACATATCATAATCCTCACCAATTAGAAGGCAACCCTATAGTGCTTGCCTGGTATTTGACTATTTGTAGGTTGCTAAGATTTGTTTTAAAATAATTAGGATTTTCTACATTTTATGTAATACCGTGATTATGTTCAAGCTTTTTGGTTAGGAGAGAGGATCCAGTAGTTTAGCACCCTAACTTTGTGCTTTTCAAAATCTTACATGGAAATTTTAGGTCACATTCAGTTTTGTATAGCAGCTTACTTTGTAAGTCTCCTGTTTACAACTCAGGTTTTAAGGCCAGATCATCCAATATGATGCCACATCAAAATGCTTTGACAAGGTGTCCAAAATAGCCCCCCAAAAGTGAGACCAATCATAGTGCATTAGGGACACCCACACTTGTGCAGCCGATGTGACATCACTTTTTAGAAAAAGGCGCACATTTCATTCAATAATGGGTTATCATTATTTAGCTAAAATCATCATTTTTACAAAAAGGGACACATTTCATTCAATTATGGGTTATCATTATTTAGCTAAAATAACTTTAAAGTCACAACTAAACAATGTTGTCAAACACATTGAATATTAAATCAGCAAGTGTGGGTATTACATTCACAACTGCTATCACAACCATGAGAATGTGTTCAGATACTGGATCATCTCCCCTAACTTTATTTGGGAAGTAGGATTAGAATTTTGTCCAGGATCGTGAGAAGTATAGTTGCAGTCCTTAATTAATGTTGAAAGTTCTCTGTTTCGACATTAACATGAGAACAGCTTACAAGCTGTGCAGAAATCTGAGAAATTGGCTCTGCAATCAATACGTTTTCACTTGTAAAATCATTTTCTTTTAGCTTTTGCGGTTGAATATTTTCCTTCGGATATTCGTTAAGCAAAGGTTATTTATTCAATCAAATTCACTCGTATTACTTGCTTTTTGACATTTATCGAGGTAAACTGCACACCAAAAATTGAATGCCATAATTTACTCAATTTTATTATGAACAAGTCTTTTGAGGGATTTCAACTTAGATTTTTGCGATAAAAGTCCGTTACTCTACAACTTGGGCCCATCTCATTCAACATTTGTGCCAAATTGCTCGTCTGATTTAGGTCTTCTATTTTTCTGCTCTGGGGGGAATCCTAGGTGTAATGAAAATAAGTGAGAAATGAGAACCGTGTGGAAACTTTCTAAAGACATATATGAGTCTTCTAGGTGCTCCTCAAGGATCTCGAAGAAAATGCCATACCATGACAAATACTAATAAATGAATTAGGTAACATGCAAGATTCAGGTACAATAACCATGAACATACAGTGCACATCATAGTTAAGATGATTGGATTGATGAGAGTCCGGTCCTCCTGTAGAGGGTATAAACATGATTGATGATTGAGTTGCATATGTGGACTCATGCATATCCATAGAATTTGCCACTATAAAGCAAATGTACGTGGATTCAGTTTTGAGTGTGCCCTCATGACATTCAAAGAAGATGATGTAACAATATAGAAGCTGTGATAAAAAAGGAGACGGATGTCCTTACTGTTTTGTCACTTTTCCTTCAAATGTGTAAGATGGGATTCACAAAACAAACTTGCTATATTTGCGAGTGGTCATCCCAAAAAGTTCTATTTGGAAGACTAATGTGAACCTATTTCAAGGAATCATTAAAAGCCATGGATGAAGCAACACTAGATTTGATTGGAGCAAAAGGTGATAGAGATGAGATCTTATTGCGTGTCATTTGACTACATTGTTCATGCCTAATTGATGTGTGTGCACAAGATTGATGAGTATGAACACTTGATATATTTGCTGATGCTGAATTATTAAAAATCTAACAAATAAATGTGATTATTATGAATAAGTTGCTTTAGTTCATCAATTTGACATAGAAGACATCCATTTTCGTCATGATTTTTCTTCCCCATACTAACCACATTTGCTCATCCATGATTTAGGTGTTTATGTAAAATACTCAAATGGAAAGGAGAGAGAGAGTAAGAGACATGATCAGCTCCTCCAAGATTACTTATTCTCTAAATCAGCAAAAGCAAGTGCAAAACTACAAGTTCACTTCCCTAAAGTCACACAATCATGAGACCCCCTAACATATTATGATGATGACACTCTATAACTAATGCGATCACAATTGCTACTTGATAAATTAGTGAAATGGTCTTATTTTAGTGTAATACATATGCCAAATTAGACCACATTGCTAAAAGTACAATTTTGGCATAAATGCAATAGATTTGACTGCACCAATGAGAAAGAAGTACATGAAAGCTATGCACTTTCCATAAAAATTACAGTAAAAATTGTTAGTGTGAAACTCAAATGAAGTTGGGAAGTTCTTTAAATGATAATTGCTTAGCATCACTTGTGAGCATCTACAACATCTAGAAAATGAGACACCGAAAGAAAATAACCTTAGTTATCCTTGCAAAGCTTTCAAAAAATTAGCTCAAAAAAAGTAATTTAGTTCAGCATCGAACCAAGAGTACCTAGAGTGAACCCTTTGAAATTGAAGTTTAAAAATTAAAACATTGCAGAGAGATTAAGACTGGGGAAGAAAAGTGATGATGTCATGTTGATAATGGCAACAAAATATTCCAGATGCCATTGGAGTATTCTTTGATGTTAGATAATGCTATTAAGGCCATTTGTTTGGCAAGAAATTACCTTTTTACTTGAGAATTGCTGATTTAAAACATTAAAACCACCCACTTAACACAAAAATTTGCTTTTTATAGAAAACTATGGTTTTGGTTGCTCATCTTGTTGCAAAGCAAGGCATTATTGGATAAGTGACATTGCTACGAATGGTGGTGGTAGGGATGTGGGCCACCACTTCATTATTTTCTGTTGGTAGCTATTGACTTGGTGGTAGGACTTTGGGTGGTGGTGCTTGTGTAGGAGGTAGGGCTGTAACAAAGCCATTGCTATACTACCCTAAAAATTGTCCAATATTTTGTTTTTTAATATTTTTGATGGGAAAGATTTGTAGAAATGTTTAAAAGCATTCTTTTATGGCTATTGGTAAATGGTTTTGTGTCAATGATTTCATAGTCATTCTATGCATTTTTGTGCCTTTTGAATGTGATAGTTAAGTTAGATTTCACCCAATATGCTCTCAAGGATCAGGTATCTGTTGATCTAGCATACACATCTCAACTTTAAACAATTGTAGACTTGGCTTATTATATTAAAATAATGACATCAAAACAAATATTTGATTTTCTCAAACATTATGAAATCAACTATGAGCTTTGATGCTTCAAGAATTGCACAAACCTACTTATCATCGTTTTTAGATCGCTTAAATCATGGGATTATCCATACAAAACTTGTTTGTTTTGTAGTCCACATCCTTTGAGCATGCATATTGAGACATTTTATAAGTGTCCACCCACAATTTGATTTCTCAAATTGTCCTTTCAATTGGATCTCTTTTCTTTTTCTTCATTTTTGGTAACTTTGTTGGGGATAGGAATATGTGTCCAGAAGCCTCAGCTTTTCTTTGAAGTATACCAGTATCTTATAGCTTTTGGTTTCTTTTATTGTTGTTTGTCATGTTATCATTCCGTAAGAAAGATGTTATTAGGCATGTGGTAGGAGCAAAGGATTCATAGATCCTACCTCTAAGTTAATTGCAAATTATTTACCCAATAGACAACTGCTTAAAAAAAGTCACAAACAAAAAATTCTCAAGTATGGTGTATCAATCAAGTTTTTTTGATTCTCTAGACCATTTGATGCAAGAGAAAAGTGTTGGCAATTTGGCTAAGTAGATAAGTCGGAGTTGTCATTTATGGCAACATTTATCTTGTATAAAGAAGGTACAATGTACAAATAAAGATACAACAGTTAGACTTAGAAAATTCTCTAAGTATCAGCTAAGTTATCTGGCAGAACAGATACAACTTTGGTATGGGCAGTTGACTGAGGCATTATGGACATGTGCACGGTCAAGTACGGACGGTACACAGTGTCAGGATTACATGTTCAAGTGTGTGAGTCAGTATAGAAGAAGATACAACCATTTTACCAGTTGCGGCAGTATACAGACATAATAGAGCATGGCAAGAAAAGGTTAATTGTGAGTCAAGGAATTATTTTGTTTACGAAATAATTACTTGACTAATTAGGGACGACATCCTAGATGTTAACCCTAAGAGGGCAAGAGTTAATTTGATATTTTGTCAAGCGTGTGAAAGTTTAAAAGCCGAATGGATTGTATTTTGTGAATTAAGGTATAAAGGAAAGTTTATAAATGCGAAGGTAAGTGTGCTTCTAAGGAAGACTTTGTGAACTTTATGTGATGCGAATTCTGATGTATCATTAGAGGATAGCGAGTTTTGTGAAGAGCAACAAGTGCTATATCAGATATTGAAAATAGCAGCAACAAGCAAGAGGTTTTTGTATCTATCTTTTTGTATCAAGGAATTACATTGTAAGTTACATGTTTAGGCAGTGGGCTTAGCTTGTACAACATTTTGTATATGTATATGTATCAACTCCTAATAGGGTTGAGGCTTTTAACAAGGCCCAGGTCCTCTAACAAGGACCAAGCCACTATATGGATGTAATAGACTCTTAACAGGGTCAATATCTTTGACTAGATACTTTTGATTAGTGGATCATTTTGTGGGTACCATCCTCATTGGGGTTTTCTCTTGGCCAGGGTTTTCCTAGTTAACAAAATATGGTGTTATGAGTTCTCATATTGCATGGTTATGTTTACTGTTCAGTATAATTAGTTTTCTTTCTTTCATATGCAAGTTATAAGGCAATAAATAATATCTAGTTTTGAGCTAAAGTTTGTAGAATACTGATTCACATTCCCCTCTTAGTATTCCCTATTTCTAACAATTGGTATTTGAGCACAATTATACAACTTGCGTAAGATCCCTATGGTTATGGAACAGTTACAGAAGAACCTAGAAGAAGCTCTTCAGCAAATTGACATTCTTGCTGAAGAGAGAGACAACCTGAAAGAAAGATATGATGATGCAAAAAACTACATTGGGAAGTTGAAAGACAAGAATGATCATCTCAAATCCAGAAAGGAACATAAAGATTAGACAAAAGATAGTGATGAAGTATCAAGATTGATGAAAGAAATTGAGATTCTAAAACATGAGTTGAAAATAAGTCAACTGAAGCTAAGCTTGAAGAAAGATGATAACAAAACTGAGTCAGATCTAAAATCTGAGAATGCAAATCTAAGATCCCATCTTAAAAAAGTTACATCCGAACTTGAATCCACCAAGCTAGAACATGCAAAACTTGAAAAGTGCAATACTATTGTTAAAGGATAGTTAACCCAGACTAAACAACAATTAGAGAAGTTATATTCCAGTAGTGAGAAAATTGATGAGCAACTATATTTTTAGAGACCTTCCAATGATAAGACTGGTCTTGGATACATTATTGGAGAAAAGTTAGCCAAGAAATTTGAAGTAAGAATGGAACCGGATCCAATTGTTGAGCATCCTGAACATAAGAAAGATGACCAAAATAAGATTGAATCCAGTCAATCTAAAGATACATCAAAAGAAGTTGAGCAAGCAAATCAACTTGAGAGAATTGATGAACCAAAGCAAACTGAGCAAGCTTAATCATCCAAGGAAGTAAGGTATGAATTTAAAGGTAGACTGTTTGTATGTAATGAAATTGGTCATATGAAAAGGGACTGTACAAATAAGTCATTCAAACCTATTTCTAATTTTTATTGTTACAGCTGTCATGGTTTTGGTCATAGAGTAGTTCATTGTAAGAAACCTAAATTTGATACTAATAATAGCAATTGTAGAATGTTTAGCGATACTAACCCTGGAGGAGAAAGGAGTCCACAAAGGAACTAATGGAGCAAGGAGCAATATCATGTGTTACAAATGTAACAACTTTGGACACATTGCTAGAAATCGCAAAGCAACTGTTAACTAGTCTGGACCTAATTACAGAAACAATGCACCAGTATACCAGCTGTGCACTAACTTTGGTCAGATATTGTAGAATGGGTATGAGGAACATCAACAGGAGCCCAACTTTTAGAAGGAACAACAATATAAATGTCAGAAGAAATGATACCAGCAATAACAGTTAGAAAGATTAGTTGAGAGAGCATGTGGAAAGATTCAAAGAAGTATTTATCAAAGCAAAAGATCCATAAAGATCACATGTAGTATTGGAAGAACAATCATTAGATGCACCTGAAAGAAGATTGAAGTCAACAATCATTTGTGATTCATCCTATTTAATTTGAGCATCTTTTATAATTGAATTACAATCAGAAAAACAAAAAAGATAACAGACGACCAGTTAAGGTTTGCGTAGTTAGTATGAGGTAGTACATGATGAGACGAAGATATGGTTAAGAGCGCATGTCATTTGGAGATCATGTGTGAGTGCGCCAAAGAAAACAAGTTTATTGGTAATTAGAAACAACATTTTTACGAATTGCATACTTGTGCAATTTATGCGGAGAACAATTCGGTGAGATTTAAGGGATGCGAATGAGATCCTGTGTACCATTTGATCGTATGAAGAGTTAAAGAGTAGTAAAGTGTGAAGTGAAAGCGAATTGAAAGCTAGTTCAAGGTGAATTGAAGTGCGAAGTTCAGAAAACCCTAGTTATGCATTGAATCAAGGTATTTTACTTTTACGCAAGCATTTGAGTAGTGAATTAAGTTAAGAATTCAAGTGCTAAAATGGACAAATCTCTGATTCTTAATGTTGAGGAAGAAGCAAGACCTAGGTTGAAGATAAGCCCTGTGAAACCCCTGGTAGATGACCCTAGTGTAGCATTTTCAAAAATTTCGAAAAACGTCATTCACCTAGAGGATGTAAGTAGTTATCTCAGAAGCAAGTTTGAAAAAGTAGGAGAAGAACATGTCTCAGAGGAATTCAACCTAATTTACATCCAGGACATGATTTATAAACAAGATTTTCTAGTGAAATTGCTGTTTTATTACGAATTTGACAATGAAGAATGGACTAAGATTATACTAAGCAGAATTCATGATGGAAAGTTTTGGTTGGGAGACAATGTAGTAGAGATTTCAGCCAATCTAATTCATGAAGTTACTGGTTTATGCAATGAGGGTAGTGTACTTGTTAATGAAAAAAATGTCAAGAAAATAGTTTTGGATAACACAAAGTCAGTTTAGAATGGTATAGGAATAGTCATTAGCAAGAGCAAGCAAGATGATGTTAAATTTCTGAGTAGAATCATTGCAACAAGGATATGTTCTAGTTCAAGAGAAGATGACATGGCAGCTAGATTCATACAAGCAACCTATAAGATATGTATTGAAAGAGAAAAGGTTAATTTGAGTGAGATTCTTAGAGCACAGTTGGTTGAGAACCTTGAAAGAATTAAAAAGGCCATGAACAATTAATTTAGATTCCAATCCTTAATTACACACATGTTTTGCCACATGATTAAGAGGTTTCCATTCATGCCAGTATCTGAATTGATTAGTAGTGACAGATGTACAATGGAAAAGATATTGCAAATTCACAATATGCACCTTAGTGAAAAGGTCAACAACAACGCAAATCTTATTGTGAAGACAATTCAGAATGAGTTGAAGGAAAGATTCAGAATTCTACCCTCCATGATAGAAAAGTTTAAAAATGATATTTGTTTCATGGTAGATACTGATTAGTCTTACATTTAAGCAGTAGAACCAAGAATGTTGTATGTTGAGCCATTGGGCTATGAAGTTTATGAGGTAGAAATTGAAGGATGTGTAAAGGTAATCCTTAAACCAAATAAGGATGAGGAATTTGATAGATTTGGGACTTATGAAGAGCTGATGCAATCAGCCAACCAAGCATAGATTGAGAAAACAACAAAGAAAAAGATTGAAATAGTGATTACGAAGACCATGCAGCAAGCAAGACGACAACAAAAGAGGCGAGTGCAGTAAGGCAAACCATCACATGTATGAGGCAGACAGGTTGGCAAGGGATGATGTATGTACCACCTTTGGCATCAGCAGGACCATCTGAGGGAGTCACGATTGCAACACCATCTACAACAACACTTATAGCACAATATGCAATAGTGTCATAGGAGTAGACACCTATTACACCTTATTACGATACTAGATAATCGTCTATTATTAGTTAATGGTAATCTATTGTAAATATCTAGTTAGCTTTGAGTTCGCTTTCACTATTTTAGCTTTCTCTGTTAGAATAGAATGTTTCTATTCTTTACGATCATTTCCTAAGGAAACATTGTTTTATTCTTTTGTATATATTGACCTTTCAGTCTCTGTTAATAACAAGCAAGTATTTACCAATTACTTCATACTATGGTATTAGAGACAATACTTTAAATTTTTTTCAAAAAAATTTATAATTTTTTTTTGAAATTATTTGATAAATTTTTTTGAAATAATTTCAGAGTTTTCTTGTTTCAAAAAATCTCGGCTAGGGTTTATGTTCGAATTTTGGAGAATCATCAAAAGAAAATCATCGAATTTGTTTGAAGATTGCATGGTCTCTAGTTTGTGAATGAAAACAAGCTTGCATCCCGTGCGATTTTAGTTTTTTCGCAGAGCAGTCTGCCCTCAAAATCGTGACTTTAAACAACTTGTGTTTGTTGCTTATTGCTCCCGTTTTCGCTGGCTGAGGAACTTGGTGCTGCTATAATCCACAAGTTTTTGCTTTCTCGACCTTGTTTTTGCAGTGGTTGAGGGGCTTGGCGCTGCTACAAACCGTAGGCGTCTTTTTGCATCACATTTTTGAAAAAAATGCTGTTTTTTGCTTTCTTCATTTGAGTCTTCATACTCACACCTGCTACGCCATTTCTTTGGTGTTTGTTCAACATTCTTCAACCATGTTCGTCCATACTTCTGGGTTTTTCGAGCTCTCTTCTGGGTCACTCCAATTTTTTTGGGTCTTCCATTTTTTGTCTCGAAGAACGTGCTTTCACAGATTTTCATTGAAAAACGTGCCATGGCATCTCTGACAAAAATTCTACTCAAGCACAACTCCAAATTCAATGGTGGAAATTATGGCACTTGGAAGCAGCAGATCATCGCAATTTTTGAATATGGCAACACCAATCAACTTGTACTGGGCGTTACGAAGCGTCCGACTACTCCTGGTTCTGATCAGGATACATGGGATCTGAATAATCAGGGGGCAGTGATGCTTCTCAAATTATTCATGGCTGATGGTCAACTTTCTTAGATTCCATTCGACAAGATAGCTGTTGAGATCTGGACACATCTCAAAGGTCTTCATGAGACTTCTCAAAAAGTAGAGCTTTCTTTCTGAAAAACACTTTGTTTTCAATTGTCATGGATGAGCGCACCTTGCTCCAGGCACACCTGAATCGGATTTAGGAAATCCTTGATCAATTACTTGGCATTGGTCGCAAGATGGAGGAAGAGGATATTGTGGTTATCACTCTTCAGAGTTTACCAAAGTCCTATGAGAATTTTATCGAGACTCTCAACATTACATCTTGTGATGATTTGAAGTTCTCTGATCTCTGCACATTGTTGCTTTAGCAAGATCGGTGGAAACAACAATTTAGTATTAGCTTCGGCTCCACCTCCACAAAGCAAGCCTTTTCTACGAAATCCTTTTAAATTGATAAAGGCAAGTTTCAAAAGCCATCTCAGCAGAAGTCTTTTGCTCCACCATCAGATGGTTTCCGAAAGAATATTCAATGCAATTATTGCCAGAAGTTTGGACACATGAAGGTTGAATGTTGGAAACACTAAGCTGCACAATCTAAGCAATTAGGTTCGCAGTGTAATTATCCGTTCTAGAGTTTCCTTATGAAGTCCTGCAGTATGCTTCAGGTAGTCTTGTCATGTGCTTCGAGTAGTCTGGTTGTGTGCTTCAGGTAGTATCCCTCAGTGCTTTGGGTGACCAGTGCTTTAGGTCAGTGCTTCAGGTAGTTCTCCCTTAGTGCTTCCGGTGGCTAGTGCTTCAGGTAGTTCTCCCTCAGTGCTTCAAGTGGCCAGTGCCTCAGGTCTGTATGGTAGTACTTTGATGACTGTACGGTAGAGTGTATGGCCGTACGGTGTAGAGTCGAGAGTATGGAGTGAAGATCAAGTTGTTAAGTGGATGGTGTACGGATTGTAGGAAAATGACTAGTAATGCAACTAAAAATTAAAGACCCAAATTCATCAAATAAAGCCAAAACATGAATGGAGATAGAACATATATAATCTTCAAATAATATTTGCCACAAGATGGTGCTCCAATTTGCTAGATCTGAGCGAAGTATTACTATTGACGGAATAGGTTGAGGGTTGAATCCCATCGAAACTGGAAAGCTAAGCAGGGAAGATCTTTCACTTTTGAAATGGCAAAGAACGGAAAATTCCAATAGAAATTTGCAGTACAAAGAAATATAATCCAAATCGCATACCTATAACTACCTACAAGCCGTGCTTAAATATTGGTCAGGGAAAACCTTTTTGAGGGTGTACACAGATAGCCGACAACAACACTTACCAACAAAAACTAAATTAAAAATAGGTCCGAGATATATTAAATCAATCGGAACCACAAATACAAATATTAACGTGGGCCCCATATTAATTAATTAAATTAACTAATTAAAGGTCCTTTTATTATATTATTTAAATTCTGGGACTAGTTAATTAATTAATTAAATTAAATTATTACATTAAAAATTGGGGACATTACAAATCCTTGCTGGCCAAAGATTGCTTGTCCTCAAGCAACACGCAAACTCTACGATCCCAAACCATGTGCGAATGCAGATTGCCATATCTGCTGAAAACTCCATGCTTCTTCAGGATCACAAATTCAATTGATATGAGTAGACCGCCATTCGGGCTCTGCTGTGCCACTTTGATATAAACATTGTTATATCCAAAACCACCAGGATCCCAAGGGCGCTAATCATTAAACACATTGATGTTGAGATCCATAATCTTCATGTAAGCATCAATCTCCTTAGGAACTTCACAACACATGTAGATGCTATTATTTTTATGAGGAAGCACTTCGCATAGAAAAATTGGTCATGCACGACTTGGGCAACATTGAAGGGTAAATTTCATATTCAACCAACTGTGGTTGCTTGGGCAAGGAATCGTCCAAAGCATCTCCAGGAAATTGAACAACCACTGATGGAACCTTCTCATTTGGAGGGCCATTGACGGAACCCAAATTTTCATCGAGATGATCATTGTGTGTTGGTTTGACAATATTTGTGTTGGTATCTTCCTCCAGATTCTATTCCTTCATCTTCGATTCAGGTACCAAATAGATTATGTCTTTGTGGTAAATGATATTGCCAACCACCTTGCATTTGTCATCTTGCACTTGTCCATCCAATAGTTGGCACACAAAAGTATTCTTGGAGTATTTGACTAACAAATGTGCTCTCCAATCTGCTGGAAATTGAGCCATAGTGTCATCGAAGTCAAAGCTCTCCATTCTCTCAATAGGCTAACAGAATCACTAGCTTTGATACCACGGTAATGTTCCGTTCTAGAGTTGCCTTATGAAGTTCCATAGTATGCTTCAGGTAGTCTTGTCGTGTGCTTTAGGTAGTTTGGTTGTATGCTCTACGTAGTATCCCTTAGTGCTTCGGGTGGCTAGTGCTTCAAATAGTTCTCCCTTAGTGCTTTGGGTGGCTAGTGCTTTAGGTAGTTCTCCCTCAGTGCTTTGGGTGGCCAGTGCTTCAGGTAGTTCTCGCTTAGTGCTTTGGGTGGTCAGTGCTCCTTTAGTGCTTCGAGTGGCTAGTGCTTCAAGTAGTTCTCCTTCAGTGCTTTGGGTGGCCAGTGCCTTAGTTCCATACGGTATTACCTTGATGATTGTACGGTAGAGTGTATGGCCGTACGGTGTAGAATGGAGGGTATGGAGTGAAGATCGAGTTGTGAAGCGGATGGTGTACGGATTGTAGGAAAATGACTAGTAATGCAACTAGAACTTAAAGACCCAAATTCATCAAATAAAGCCAAAACACAAATGGAGATAGAACATATATAATCTTCAAATAATATTTGCCACAAGATGGTGCTCCGATTTGCTAAATCCGAGTGAAGTATTACATGCGACGGAATAGGGTGAGGGTTGAATCCCACCGAAACCGGAAAGCCAAGTAGGGAAGATCTTTCACTTCCGAAATGACAAACAACAGAGAATCCCAACAGGAATTAGCAGTACAAAGAAATATAATCCAAAATGCATACCTACAACTAATTACAAGCCGTGCTTAAATACCCATCGGGGAAAACCTTTCTGAGGGTGTACACAGGTAGTTGATGACAACACTTACCAATGAAAACTAAATTAAAAGACGGTCCGAGATATATTAAATCAATCAGAATCACAAATACAAATATTAACTTGGGCCCCATATTAATTAATTAAATAATCTAATTAAAGGTCCTTTTATTATATTATTTAAATTCTGGGACCGGTTAATTAATTAATTAAATAAAATAATTACATTAAAAATTGGGGACATTACATGCAGCCCAAAGCGCAATGTAGAGCACATTGAGTAGACGAAGTCTGTCTTTTATGCCTTTATGGCTAAAAGATTTGCAGATCATGTGAAGTCGTCTGCTTGGTAAATCGATTCAAGTGCCTCTTGTCATTTCACTCACCACAGAGATTGGTTTACTGATTGCCAACCTTATTTAGACTTTGTTATTTTTGGTGTCGGAGAAGAGTACACGGTTGTCAGCAAAGACAATATTCAGATTCATTCTGTTGGGAGGAACCTCATATTCCTCAATGTGTATTACGTTCCAGGGATGGAACTAAATCTACTTTCAGTCAGTCAGTTGCTATGACATTCTCCACACTTGGATGTCACCTTCAGTTCACATTAGTGCACCATCATTGATTGGGCGACTCAGTCTACTGTTGCAGTGGGTCTTGAGGATCATGGCCTTTTCAAAGTTACTGATTCTGGTGATTCTCTGGACTTAGCTATGGCTGCTCAGTGGTCTTCTGTCAACACACTTTGGCATCAGCAATATGGGCACTTAAATGTGCATTATCTCTCACAGCTTGCTCGGGATGAGCTTATTCTTGGATTGCCAAATATTCAGACTCAACAACTTGGAGTTTGTGATGCATGCCAAGCTGGGAAGCAACATCACACACCTTTCACCAGTGGTGATTCATGGCGAGCTTCTCAGGTACTTCAACTTGTTCAAGCAGATATTTGCAGTCCTATGGCCACTCCTATTTTTGGGTCCAGGTATTTTCTATTGTTTGTTGATGATTTCAGTAGAAAAATGGGAGTGTATTTCCTTAAAAAGAAATCAGATGCATTTCTTGTATTTCAAAAGTTTAAACCTTTAGTTGAAAAAGAGTTTGGGAAATCTATTATTACTCTTAGATTAGACAATGGGGGGGCATTTTGCTCTAATGTTTTCTCCAGCTTCTTGGATACACATGGCATCAAACGCCAGTGAACCACACGCTACAAAAAAATAGTGTAGTTTAATGTCAGAACCAGACAATCATCGAGATGGCTCGATCTATGCTCGACCATAGACATGTTCTGAAGAAGTTTTGGGCAGAAGCTATTAACACTACAGTTTATCTGTTAAACCGGTCACCCACAATGGCGGTCAAAGGTAAAACGCCGGAATTAGTCACTTGAAGGTTTTTGGCTTCCTTGCTTTTGTTTGGATCCCTGATGCGTCACGCACCAACTTGGATGCCAAGAGTCATAAACTCATGCTTGGTGGATACAATAGTCTTCAAAAAGCCTACCCCTTGATTGATGTTGAGACATCTCGTCTCATCTATAGTCGCGATGTAGTCTTTGATAAGCAGCGAAGACCATTCATGCCTGTTTCTCCTGTTCCTGATCCCGCATACCAGCTTATGAAGGCTCATGATTTGGGAGTTCGACTTCCATTAGGTCCACCTGATGGGAGGGCTCCAGTAGCTCCTGCATCTCTAGTTATACCAGTGATACCTGTACAGACACCTCCGGCTTCTCCTGCAAGATCGCCTCGCTTTGTAGATGCTTCACCTGAGTTTGATCCAGATTCTTTTGATGAGGAACTTGATCATCACGCATCTCCTGATACTAATGTTGGTCATTCCCCTAGCTGGCTTAAGTGGTGGGCTAAGACACTTGCTGATCTTTGTGATAATGAGCTCATCGATGAGAGAATTGCTCAGAAAAAGAGCAAAACTACTGAGTCTATTAAATTTGCTCTCATGGGCAATATTCATAGTGTGTTTGAACCTCAAACATATTTTGAGGCTAAAGGAATTCTAGAGTGGGAACAAACCATTACATCTGAACACCAGAGCCTACTGAAGAACAATACTTGGGTCCTTTCTAATCTTCCACCAGGGTAGAAGCCCATTGGCTACAAATGGGTTCACAAAATCAAAATACAAATCGGATGGTACTTTGGATAAGCCCAAAGCTCGTTTAGTGGCAAAGGGCTTTTCTCAGCGTCAGGGCATTGATTACGAGGAGACCTTTGCTCTTGCTGCAAAGATGAGCACCATTAGATTAGTCCTAGCCATGGCGACACAATTTGGTTGGAAGGTCCATCAGATGGACATCAAGAGTGCTTTCTTGAATGGTGATCTCCATGAAGAGGTCTACATGATGCAACCTCTTGGTTTCAAGGTTGCTGGTAAAGACCATCAGGCTCTCAGATTGGTAAAAGCTCTCTATGGCTTGAAGCAAGCCCCTCGGGTATGGTACATAGAAATTGATAAGTAGCTTAGTGATCAAGGCTTCAAGAGGAGTTCTTTAGACTCAAATCTGTACACCAAGACTACTGACAGTGACATCATCTTTCTGGTTATTAATGTGGATGATCTGATCATCGCTGGCAATTTGACATCTTTGATTCAAGGAATCAAACAAAATTCATGCCAGTCTTTTGATATGACGGACCTTGGGCTCATGCATTATTGCCTAGGTGGTGAAGTTTGGCAACAATCTTCTGGTATATTCATCTCTTAGTCCAAATATGTTAGGGTCTTGTTAGACAAATTTTGTATGTAGGATTGCAAGCCTGCATCTACACCTATGGAGAAAGGTCTCAAGTTATCAACAAAGTCTGATTTTCCTTCCATTGATGATACTACATACATGCAACTAGTAGGCAATCACGTCTACTTCTTTACTACTAGGCCTGATATCAGCTTCACAGTCAGCTATATTTCCCACTTTATGACAGCTCTTAAGGCTGATCATTGGATGGCAACAAAGCATGTGCTTCGTTATGTGAAGTGCACTTCAGATTTTGGAGTTCTGTACTTTCAAGGTTCTAATCCTAAAGTCAGTGGGTTCAGAGATTCAGATTGGGTAGATTCTATTGATGATAAAAAGTCAACTTTTGGATATGTGTTCAATTTGGGATCCGGTGTAGTCACATGGACCAGCAAGAAGCAATAGGCAGTTTCTCTCTACTCTACAAAGGCTGAATACAGAGGGACTATTAAGGCAGGATATGAAGCTATTTGGCATCATCGGATGCTTGGGGATATGTAGATGTCACCAGCAAGACCGACTACTCTATTTGTAGATAACGAAGGCATTTTCAAGTTAGCATGAAACCCAGTCTTCCATGAACGAACCAAGCATGTTGATGTTCACTGTCATTACATACGAAAGCTAGTTGAAGACAAGACTATAAATTTGCAGTATGTTCCTATCACAGATTAGACTGCAGATATTCTCACCAAGCCTCTTTGTCTTGATAAGTTTGTCAAATTCGGAGGACAACTTGTTGTTCTAGATAGATTAACCATTAAGGGAGGGTATTACGATAATAGATAATCGTCTATTATTAGTTAATGGTAATCTATTGTAAATATCTTTTTAGCTTTAAGTTAGCTTTCACTTTTTTAGGTTTCTCTGTTAGAATAGAATGTTTCTATTCTTTACGATCATTTCCTAAGGAAACATCATTTTATTCTTTTGTATATATTGACCTTTCGGTCTCTGTTAATAACAAGCAAGTATTTACCAATTACTTCATAATACATCTGCTATTCCACTAACCAAGCCATCGAGGGAAGAAGAGGAAGTGGAAGTGGTCGAAGTCAAGAGGAAGTCAGTCAGATTGGCTGAGGTAAAACAATAATCCTCTGATTCTCCTAGAAAGAAAAGGATGAAAGCTATGGCAATAGGACTTGGAAAAAAGGACAAGGAAATAATGCCAAATATACCTAAGAAGAAGATGCAAGGTCAAACAAACCTTGAGAAGCCAGCAGAGAAGTAACCAGAAGCTGTGAGCATAGGAAGAAAGGCATGGAAGCCTAAAATTGAGAAGCTAAACAATGCAATCATTGATGAAGGTGATTTTTTGTAGTTAAACAAGTTTTATCATCTCTACACTTTAAATGATAGATTCGATCTTGAGAATGCCATAATTAGACATAAGATAGTCTAATAAGAAATTTGAAGATGTTAAGGATGAGATACCTAAGGATCTCTATGAGAGACTAATGAATAGAAGAAAGAGGGTAGCTGATGAAGACAAAGGCATAAGAGAAAATCAGATCAGAAAGCTATGCCAGTTTGACAATGCTGAACACTTAGCCAGCCTAATGAAGAGTCTTGAACCTTATCTTAGGAACAATACAAGAGTTATATTGATAATGGGAGGTAATTATCAGGAAGTCAATGAAGAGACAAAAAATACCATTGTACGAATGATGATAGATCTGAATAAGGCAGTAGCAGCACCACAGGTCACCATTGGAAAGGACACAATGCAGATTGACAGCACAAAGGTGACTGTTTACACTTCTGAAGATCCATTTAAGGATTATGGCCGTAATGTTGGCACTTTGACCAGCTACACTAGAGGAAGAAGATGAAGATAAGAAAAAGGAGGAGGAAGAACAAAAGAAAGAAAAAGAAAGAAAGAAAAAGGAGGAAGAAAACAAGAAACAAGAAGTAAAGAAAAATAAATAGAAGAAGAAAAGAAAAGGAAAGATGAAGAGAAGAAGAAGGAAGAGGAAGAGAAAAAGAGAAAAGGAAGAGGAAGAGAAGAAGAAGAAGAAGGAAGATGCAGAGAAGAAGAAGGAAGAGGAAGAGAAAAAGAGGAAGGAAGAGGAAGACAAGAAGAAGGAAGAATAGAAGAAAAGAAAAGAAGAAGAGGAGAAGAAGAAAAAGGAGGAAGAGGAAAAGAAGGCAAGTGTACCTAGTTCTTCTAGGACACCCCTCACACTTGCAACACTGACAAGTCCTGATGATGATGATCAGATTGAACTTATCTCATCATTAAGCAAGATCATTGCCAAAAACAGAAAGGTGAAGGGCTTGCAAAGATCTCTGATGGAAGTCACAGAGAAACTTCAGAGCACCTTGACTGTAAAGTTGATAGAATCAGACCTGGAGGAAAGAGAAAGAGCTGCAGTCCAAGCTTTTGATGCCGAGTTCACAAATTTGTTTGACATTACATCCATTCAAGCTTAGCTAAAGCATGATGCGCAAATGTTTGACATTGTCTGTTAGAACATCGGAAATGACCTTGGAGCTCTTGATACATGCATCAAGGAGCTAAGAAGATGTGAGCAAGAAGGTAAAATACTGCATGCTAAGTGCACAGTGTCATTTAAGTTTACCATGGATAGCAATGATGAACTAAAGAGAAAAAATGAAGAACTACATGAATTGGTAGATCAACTTCAACAATAGAAGATTGAAGATATCAAGGCACAGATAGGAAAGACTTATGATGAAATAAGTCTTATTGAGATAAACAGAGAGAGGATTACCAAGAGGTTCTCACTTCTAAGAGAACATTTATCTTTGAAGACAGCAACTCTGGAACAATAGATAGAGGAATGTTTTAAGACAAAGACATCTTTTGAGAAGTTTGTCTACTCAGACTTGGATGTAGTGGAAGTAACGTCTTATGGACTGTGCGCCCTTCTCAACATATTTGAAGGAGTAAAAGAATAACGGGAGAAGAATTTCAATAGCCTAAAGACAAGTTTTGATGACTGTATTTCACGCCTATCTACCTAAGTACAAAGGTATAGATCCAGAATTTTAACTTGTATATAAGTTTTGACACCTTTGTCATTGATGTCAAAGGGGGAGTAATATAGGAAAATTGTATAATGAAAGGAGGAGTAATAGTATGATGCATAGATACATGTAGAAAAAGAGAGTAGTAACCATGCAAAGTATTATAGTCAAAGGAGGAGTTAAAATGTAATAGGAGATATAAGGAAAGATGGTTATAAAATATGATGATCCACAAATTTTGAAGTTGTGTAAATTTTGTTAAGGCCAAGTTTTTGTAAAGTTTTGATCAACATTTTGTGGCTTAGCCAATTTTCCCATATGTTGCCATCAATGCCAAAGGGGGAGATTGTTGGCAATTTGGCTAAGTAGATAAGTTGGAGTCATCATTTATGGCAACATATATCTTGTATAAAGAAGATACAATGTATAGATGAAGATCCAATAGTTAGACTTAGAGAATTGTCTCAGTATCAGCTAAGTTATCTGGTAGAGTAGATACAGTTTTGGTATGCACAATTGACTGAGGCATTATGGACACTTGTGCGGTCAGGTATGGATAGGACATAGTGTCAGGTTTACATGTTCAAGTGTGTGAGTCAGTACAGAAGAAGATACGATAGTTTTACTAGTTGTAACAGTATACAGACAGAACAGAGCATGACAAGAAAAGATTAATTGTGAGTTAAGGAATTATTTTGTTTATGAAATAATTACTTGACTAATTAGGGATGACATCCTAGATGTTAACCCTAAGAGGGCAAGAGTTAATTTTGTATTTTGTCAAGCGTGTGAGCTTGAAGGCCGACTGGACAGTATTTTGTGAATTACAAAAGTATAAAGGAAAGTTTGTAAATGTGGAGTTAAGTGTGCTTCTAAGGAAGACTATGTGAACTTTATGTGATGCGAATTTTGATGTGTGATCAGAGGATAGTAAATTTTGTGAAGAGCAGCAAGTGCTATATTAGATATTGAAGATATCAACAAGAAGCAAGAGGTTTTTGTATGTATCTTTTTGTATCAAGGAATTACATTGTAAGTTACATGTTTGGGCAGTGGGCTCAGCTTGTACAACATTTTGTATATGTATACGTACCAACTCCTAATAGGGTTGAGGCTTTTAACAAGGCCTAAATCCTCTAATAAGGACCGACCCACTATATGGATGTAATAGACTCCTAACTAGGTAAATATCTTTAACCAGATACTTTTGATTAGTGGATCATTTTGTGGGTACCATCCCCATCGGGGTTTTCCCTAGTTAACAAAATATGGTGTTATGAGTTCTCTTATTGCATGGTTATGTTTACTGTTCAGTATAATTAGTTTGCTTTCATATGCAAGTTATCAGGCAAGTAATAATATCCTATTTTGGGCTAAAGTTTGTAGAATATTGATTCACCCCTCTCTTAGTATTCCCTATTTCTAACAAAGAGTATACTCAACTTTTGTTAAGAGCAACCATTAATCTCTACTCCAAGAAATGGACCAACTTTTAGGAGATCATGACTCTAATACTATGTTGAAATTTATTTTGAGTAACAAATCTATCCAAAACCTCAATGCTAGTAAGATGAGATAAATTTATTAATGTCCAACAAGAGACCACAAGGGTCAAAGGGACTAGAAAAAGTACAAGGCAACAACCAATAGTGGGAGCACCAAATGGTGCCCACAAAAAGAACTAGCAAGAAAGCAAAAGAACAAGCAATAAAAGACTAAATACTCCCCAAAAGCGAGAAGTAGCCCTAAATTGAAGGATACAGTTCAGGGTGAGGTTGTGTCTTGAACCGTCTTAAGGAGTCATTCGAGAAAGAATGAAGATGCTGAGTGTGGCCTGTGCATGGTCTCACAGATCTGGCGTGGTTTGAAGAAGTATCGAGCAATTGTGTTTGCCCCTAAGTGGGTGACACATGCGTGAAGAAGGAGGTGATGAGCTGGCTTGAAGTCTGCCTCGATTGGAGCAGGAGCTCCAAGGTATGGTTATGAAGCTGTATGGTCTCCTAGAGAGGCAAGACACCACTGATCAGTGTATTTGAAAAATTAAAAAAAGGTACTTGCACTCCCTGAAAAAGGTAGTAGAACATCCCCCTGATCTCATAGTATATGGGGCAACGAAAAACAAAATGGGCCTTCGTTTCCACCTCCCCTAGGGGGTAGAGACGGTAAATCCTGTCCTTCCTATCAATCTAGTGGTTGATCTATATACATAATCAATGAGAGCCCACTCTAAAAGATCCCAAGGCGATGCAGAGGGCAAGAGTCTAGTGACGTGTGAGGTACCAAGGGCACAGAGTAACCTTGTCCTTGATATCCATGTGGTGCCCAACATAGAAAGCCATCCTTGGGCAGAACCCCTCCTGAGGGTTGCTCTTGTAAGCTAATCACAAAACCAAGAAAATGAATAAAGAATTGTTTTATTTTATATTATGGAGACAAGTTACATAGAGTAACATATAAATATATAGGCATGAATCAAGGAGATGACAAGTCCAAGTGGATTGAATTAACTCTCAAGAACTTCCAATTAGGTGAGTTAACTTAGTTTAATTGAGATAGAGGTGGCACTTGTCATATCACCTCATAATACATTTAGTTGATTAATATTTATCACTTGATATAATTACTAGGTTAATTTATTATTACCAACTGATATACTGTTTACATATTTAATATGTTTTATTGATGATTGATATTTAAAGCAACATATAATTGATCGAAATATTAACTAAATATAATTGATTGATTAATATTTAATACTAACTAAATGCTGACTACATATTTAACATATTCCATATGAAGCATGTGATTTAATAAAACCATCACAGCTTTAAGATACTTGTACGAAGCATTGTGTTTTAGAGGAGTATGATTTAGATGGGGGAAAGTCTCCAAGGGGAAGTATATGCCTCTTCGCCAACTAAAGGGGACTATAAGTATCTTGAATGTTTACCTCAATCCCATCATTGAAAGAAGACAAAAGACCACCGAAAGGATACAACAAGGAAGTCTAAGGCAAGGGCATTGAAAGGTAACAAAGATCACAAAGGTGAGAAATAATTCATCAATTTCTGAACACAACCACAAATATTTATATTGTTGTTTATATACGGGGTTGCACATTTGGTCGTATCTTGTGCATAAACTATTTCTCTTGACCTAATATGAATTTGGTTAAAATATATACACACACAAACAAATGGATACACACACACATATACACACACATATACATATACATATACATATGCATATGCATATGCATATACATATACATATACATATACATATACATATACATACACTAAAGTAACGAGAATCGGAATCGGAATTGGAATCAGAATCATACCAGAATCGGCAAGGCTGAATCGGATCACGAATTGGCCATGAATCGGAATCGAGTCATCCACCAATCGACAAATTTAAAGAACCCTTGAAATTTAGAGATTTTAACAATTTAAAACTTACTTCATGCACCCTTTATTTTAATATAACTTAAACAAAACATCATCAAATAGAAGCTAAAACATACATAACTATGGAACATAAATGATAAATCCATCACATACATAAATATGTTACATGTAAAATGTAACTTGTAGCTGAGGTAAATAGAAATCATAGGATCATAATGAGTCAGATCATAGAATATATGTAAGATGAAGATCCATGAAACATATGTCTATCAGTATCTGTAATGTCCCCTATTTTCTTCTAATAGAATTTAATAATAAGTGTAATAAAATAATAATAAAATGGATAAAGAATGCTTTACTTCAAAAAATGAAATATTATGATATATTATTATTATATTATAATAGATTAATAATAAAAATGATTAATCTTATTGTATTGATACAATAAAATACAAGGCTATAAATGATTATAAGAACATCATAGTTGTTATATTATTATTAGGACAATAATATATATATATATATATATATATATATATATATATATATATATATATATATATATATATATATATATATATGAAAGAACCCTGATTAAGATAATAATACTCTAAGATGACTAATTACTTCGGAATCAGACATCATTAAGATTACAAATAATAACAATACCCAAAGAATGCAAGGAAGGGACGTGTCTTTCACCAGGGAATTATGTTCTAGATATATAAGGAGGAATAGATGGAGAAAGAAAGGGGGGAAAAAAGAGGAATAAGCAGTGAATAGGAATAAGGATTATCGTTTGGAGATCTAGAATAAATAAATAAATTCGATGGTATGACAAAGTGGAGGAAAAGGAAAGACGGGGAGTAGCCACCATTGACAAAGGAGAGACCACCCCAGACTACGGGCATCTTATTCCGCAACGGCAGAGAGCTTTTCGTCAAACAGCAGAACAGTCAACACGTGCACAGGATTTGACTAGAGGGAGCCACATACTGAGAACGTGGGCAAAGACCATTGATTGGAAACTAGACACCCAGACATATGAGGAATAGTTTCAGACGGGCAAGGGAATAGAAGGCATCATAATAATAGGACAGAGCTATCTCCCAAATCGATAGTAGTATTGATATTTCTTCACCTCTCATCACACGAGAATACTAGGGATAGACAAGTGTAATAACAACTAAGTCTTTCACCGATAGTTCATTAATAGTGGGAGGGATTACTGGTCAGATTCCAGGATGCAAACACTTCACAAAAGACAGATTTGCAGAACAAAAGTCATTCCTCCTATATTCATGAGTTAATGATTATTCCGCATGAAGCATTGTAGATACATCTATATTTTATCGATTAAAGAGAATACAATTGAAGATTAATTATTTGGGAAGTCACAATAAATCATATTTTTCATCCTCATCATTAAAAAGGGCCATGACGGAATCAAACATATCTGTAGTGAATGCTCAAGGTATCTATGCAAAGATATAAATTCAACATAACTATCAACAACATATCAAAAGACATTAGTATTATACAAGGAAGACAATACAACAATGAATTCCTTATCATCTGAAAATTATAGAGCATTGATTCTTCTTTGAAAAGAATTGATGATATCCATTACAATATCCAGTCTGCATTAGGAGACAACTTTATATAGGCAATCAAACATAGAAGTATCGATAATAATGGATGCATATAATGGTATTGAGAACTTCCAGATTTACAAATGTACAAAGAACCGTCAAGTGACAAACAAGGTATGATATCCAACGATAGCTTGGAATGGAATAGCAACGTCAATGCCGACAGTTCCTGATTTGGAGTATATACAGAGGCAAGGAACCACACCATAGAAACTAGGAACTAACTATTTCAGGTTTACCTGGAACATGAACTAATATGAATAAAGGGAGATTGCAAAAGAGGAAAGTAGAGTATATAAAAAGACAATCGATTGTAAGATACTGTAGCAGCAACATCACATTTGGGAAGCTTGCTAGCAACACACATTTGATACATTACACTCACGATCATCTCGGTAGAAGCAATATCAGAAATTAAATAGTGGTCATGATTGGTATTGGCAGCTTACATCAAGAATATCATCAACAATCAGTGTTAAAACATTAAGATCAATTAATATATACAGTGAAACAAAGACAGTGCTATATATTTATATGTTGTGAATAATCAGATCTATTCTACACCAAAATGATACATTGCAACCATACCCCATATTTGTACCAAAATTAAGATGTATTGAGACAAATAGGTGATGTCTCATTATATGAGTCACTCAATAAGAAAAGTCTCTCATAGTGTTAAGAGAACTAAATTCATATCTTCGAAGGCTTAATGGGGAAAAGTATCTTTCACTTTGAAGTTCAGAGAACATTGTCTCTATATTCCAAGTAGTCTGACAAGGGACATTACAGTATCTATAAACAAAATGGAAAAACAAGCCTCTAGCTCAACCCTCATCATCATCCTCAAGCTTGGCTGGGTTGCAGCCTTAGCCTCAGCCGATTTTTGGCGATTCACAAGGGTGATTTTAGCTATTTTTTGCATGAATCGCATGAATTGGCGATTCATGCAATGAAATCACTGATCTGGTTCATGGGTTCAAAAACAAGCACAAACCATGAATCGAATCACCAAACCGGCGATTCAGGCGATTTTATGGCGATTCTCATCACTATGACATATACACATATATATATATACATATATTGGGAAAATTTATAGGCATACATAAACATAGGACTTTGTATTTGTTGCCCTTGTTTTAGTTCACCCTTTTTTGAAACCCTCCATCCGTAAGTATGTTAAATCCTGAGTCTAGACCTAAGTATATGTCCAAGTCCAATGGTCAGTTCATTGGGTCATGTCATTTCTCATCGGGCCTATTTCCTTTAATTATGCAGGTTTCTGGTTTTCCTTGATCACACTACTCCATTTGTGTTGTGCAGGGATTGGCAAAAGGTGGTGTGCGCGGGTAATGTTGGGTAGTCAGTATGTTTAATAGGTAGGTGAGTCTTAAGAGTTTCTCCCAGTGAGAAATAAGTCCAAACGAACAACATACTTCATTTAGTTGGGATTTTGGGTTTTCCCATCCTGTCTACTACTCTGATTGGAGAAAAAACAAAACAATTACTACCTTGCGGGTAAAAGCATGATCATCACCGCAAGAACTTAAGTGAAAGGAGCGAGAGTATTCCTTGAGATTCCCCAAATATACTTCTCCAAAGAAGAGGCTTACCCTTTGCACCCCCACAAAGAAGAGAATGCAATGAAATAGAGGCTTGTGGAACATTGAAAGAGTGCCCACTCCAAGCAAAGCGACGCACTAAAGGAGCATTTAAAGAACGTGTTCGGGTCTTCCACCAACAAGAGGAGTCACCGACCTATGCCATAAAACCAAGAATTGAGAATTGGAAAAGCTGATGACTTGAAGTTTAAAGAGGAGAAGGAAACAAAAAATCTAATGCTACGAGAAATAAAATAAATTTAAAAGGACTTGCTAACATAAGATACAACTGTTAACAATTGGGCATTAAATTCAAATGTACTCATTAACAAAGGGGTCATTTCCAAATTAAATGCATTACCCTTCGTTCGTGTGGCGTGGAAAACCTGGCTCAAGGATCACACAGGAAATCCATAAAAATGGATTTGGGGAGGATTTTTCCATTATAATTCTCAATCAGGCATTTTTGATTTTCGTAGCAGAATAGAGCCCTAGCATTCTTATATAAATTATTAGCCATGGCAATGAAATTTGCTGGATATGATAGTCTGAGTGGAATTGACTGCAAGTGGATGAATTTGAGCGACACCTAGTTTAAATTCTACAATTTGGGGGATTTGCACAGGAGATTGAGATCTGACCCAATCCATCCCATTAAACAAAGACTGAAAGAAAACAATTTGGTAGAAGCGACAGGGTTCTTGTGGATGTTCAAGCCCCTGCGCTGATTTTGGAGTGCATTGCTTGCTACGATTCCACCACACAACAAATTAAGATGTCGAATGATCAAGTGCTACTTACAATCAACAAGGACACAATGCATAATTGTTTCTACCTACCCACAGAGAAGAATTCAATGATATGGACTTATGGAACTTGGCGGGGTGTTATAATGAGAAGAAAATGGCAAGAAGGGCTGACCTATTAGAAACATGGTTCCAGGTGCCAAGGAGAAGCTGAAGTAAGTTGCCTAAAACACTTTATGGCATTGACCTAGAAAGAGAAGTTGTTCATATGTTGGTACTCCTGCATAGGGTTAAAGGAAATGAAGATGCCCTAAATTTTGTAGAGCACTATTATTATCTAGTGTAAGCAGTGTGTACTGAGGGCAAATATGTTGATTGGGCCCAGATCTTGAGTGAACAACTATCTAGTTGGCTCCAAGCAGAAAAGGTACAACCATTTCTTTATGTCATCTTATTTGATATATGCCTTAGCTACAATTCAGCTATGACCCAAGCTTCCCCATGTGAGTGAGTATGATGAAGACATTCAAGTGCATGACTTATACCCCTACCTCGAGTTGCACAATATTTATGTGGTGTTCATAAAAGTGAACGATGCTTTCACAATGAGGTTGTATAGAGAACTATAGGGATGCTAGGTGAGAAGATTATCTCCAGAAGTTGTCTTTGTTGTGACCCAATTCGATAGTTCATTTAGTTTCCCTCATTCACCTGAGTCAGAGTAGCTGGGTTTGACGAGTTCCCTTGGAAGTTGTTGAGGTATCTGGATGACAAGATCATCCTAATTGAGCTTTATCACCAGGTTCTAGAGGTAAACACTATTTCTGCTGATGTGTGGAACGCAGGTTATTTAATTCCCTAACACAGTTAGAGCTTACTCCTACATGTTGCGTTCCAATGCAAAGAACATGTTAAAAATGTTTAGTAAGAAGTTTAAGGTTGATTCATATGAAGTGATAAGATTAAAGTTCGACCTTGTCTATTACATTAAGGATCATCTGCAGCTAGGCCTAAAATTTAGGCACATTCTAGATTTGGAGGATTATTGGGCAGATGAGTTCGAGAGTAGAGAAAGGTTCTACTCTAGGCTAATTGTACAACAAATTAAAATGTATAATGTGAATATTGATGTGAATGGTGTTGAAGATGATACTTCGCATATGTAGCCATCTACATATCAGAGCAAGATTAAGGGCACTCCTATTGACTTCGCACCATCTATAGAGCCCATAGTGGAAAATTTGGACGAGTTGATGGTCGACATGCTAAAGAGAATAGAGAAGTGGGTAGAATGGACCAAAGCGAGAAAGAAAAGATTAGGTGCTTCACTAGCGGCCACGAATCCAACACAAGCCTCCCCTGCCACCGCTTCTAGCTCTGTTGCCGCTACATCCACCACATTAGGGCCCTTTCAGACCGCTAGTAGAGGAGACCAACCTTCAGAGAAAAATGTCCAGATTCAACCTACCTGCAAATGCTCCAAAAATAAGGTTGTCTAAACAGGCAAAAAAAGAAAAAGGAAGAGATAAGGAGAAAGAGACGGAAGTGGAAAAGGAGCAAAGTGTAAATGTAGAGGTGATCAACCTAGAGGGCTTGGATGGGAATCAACCTTATGATGGGCTTGACAAAGATCGACAACAACATGATACAACACAAGACCAAGGAGGTCAAGATAATGCTCCTAATATGGTGGCTTCTTCTAAGACAATTGGTTTCCTATTTTCTTCTAAGCATAAAGATACCCCTCCCATGGAAAGGAAGCTTTTGATGCAGGCTCCTTCCAATCTTCCCTCAATGTTTTGACCATTGAGTCATGGTTGGAGAATACCTTGTAAAAGAAGAGAAAAAGAGCAGAGGAGAGTGCTTCTCCCAAGGATCTAATTACTCAAGCAATGAAGCAGCGATTCCCAACCAAGAAGGATAAGAAAGCTCATACCCTAGCTGCCCTAGGAAAAAATATCAACATGAGGAATGTTGTGATGGAGATTTGCTCAAGTCCAGGGTGAGGGGAATATAGCAGAACTTTCTCCAACAGATTTTAATATTCAGACATGACATGGGGCTCGCAAGGCACAATACCACTGTGGAGATGTGGAAGTTTACGAACTTGTAGGTGGTAGAGGAGCTAAAGCTATTAAAGGCTCATCTGAAAGAAACCAACTTGGAGCTGTCCGAATATATTAGGCAATTACTAACACCACTTGCCACTCTGCTAGGAGAATCTTCCGTCTCCAAACCATGTGTTACATCCCAAATTTTGACCTAGTTTTAAAATTGCGCATAGCTGTTGGATTTAACAGATTTTTCTTTCATGATCATGTGAAGTAGGTAGTTATTTATACCCATAGTATTAACTGTTAATGAAGATGGTCGTTAACCATTATTTTCTATATGATGTTTAGTAGTTGCGTAATTTTGGAATTATGGTTAATAATTTAAAGTCTTTTAAATGTTTATCAAAAAATTCCTATGGAATTGTTATTATGGTGGAAGTGTTTCACGGGTGATTGCAGGAGAAGATGAAGGGGGGGAAGCATTGCTAAATGGGATCATCGGAATGGGATGCTTGCTTAGTCCAGTCAACAGGATTGATAGGTATGACCTTAAACTTCTTTGGTAAGGACCTAATGACTTGAACACAGGATACATCCGTGGGACCCGCGTGAGCTATGAAATAAATAATTTAAGAAACATAAAATAATTTAATTAAAATATAAAATGTACCTCGAAGGATTTTAAATGATCTTTCACCATATTATTATAATATATATGTATATACGTACCTATAGATGTAAAAATGAAGTGGCACCATTATATTATAATAATATAATAAAATGATGTCACCACACTAATATATTTACATGTACGTATGTAAATATAAATTATAACAATAATCGAATTATAACTTTCCAACCCTTCTTCCATCCTTTTTATTTTTCTTCTTGTTGAAACCGATTGAACACTTGGCATTTTTAATTGACAAATAATCTTTGAGTTATGGAGGCCAAAGAGTCTTTTAAGACCTTTTTATATCTTGAGTCGAGTGAGACAAAAGATGCAAGAGTACTCGTTCCCGCTTCTTCCTTTTATTATTGCATCTCTTCCTTGCTTATTCAGTTCATTTCCTAGACGATTCTCTGCAATAGACCTAGCAGATACCCGCAATACCATTTAAAGAAAAACTTGATCAAAGCAGCGTCATTCTGTACTCCCTACCGTATATGTATTTCCTTTTGAGCATATAAGTTTCTATACACTATGGTGACATCTTCAAGCAACTGGAGCGAAGCTGATTACAAATCGATTTGTAAACTTCAGAGAGTTCCAAATTTATATCAGGTCATGTGTTAATCATTCCAGATTGTGTTATTCCAATGTTTTAAATTGATTTCCATAGTGGCCAGCTAGGCTCAGAGACTTCTTTCCTTTCCATGATTACTTTATAAGCTTGCTGAATATTCCATGTCATTTGTTATTGATCCTTTTTTAAAACTTTGATAACATCTAGAATCATCATAGAAAAAATCGAATAGTATCTCTTAAGAGAGAGCTTTCAAGTGCAATACAACCTGGATGAATTATATTGTATGGAAAACATAATTCAATAATATTTTCAACTGGTCTCAAGAACATATTTTTTTTTCCCAAGTCACAATATGTGATAAGATATACTTAATGAGTCCTTGTAGAATAGAGCAGATTGCACAGAATTTCCAAACACTTGGGATTCACCGGCTGTAAAGCCATGTAAGGTGAAGAGGTGGAATGGATTTGCAATAACGCAGAAGAGAAATTAGAGATGATTAAATAAATAAATTAAACATACTTCATAGTTCATGCTCATCCCTGTAATGTAACCTGTTGTCAAGTCGAGTGGTGGTGAACCCAACAGAAATCCTTGGCCAAGGTAGTTAAAAGGCATGTTTTCCATCTAATGATCACTTGATGTCAGTGGTGTCAGTTATGTAGACATGTTCGTTTAATAACTGTGCAGACATTCTAAACACTAGGATGCTCAAGTGGCTGGACTAAGAACATCCCAAGCCCGATTCTGAGGTAGGGAGGGCCTTTCTGATTCAATAGATTTTGTGAGGATAAGTATGGTCCGAGGTTGGGAGGTTAAGCCTATGTCGATGCTTCTCCTCTTACCAAAAGCCGAGGCTTGCACAACTAGCTAAAGACCCTCCGGATAATACTTGTATGTTTCTTTTCTTCTTTTCTTGATAAGCATTTACTTGTATTTAGAAAAAATAGTTAACTTAGTTATTTCAGTTAATCATAGATACAGTTATTTTCAGTTGATCATTAATTTTTAGTTGATCGTTAATATAGTTATTTCAGTTAATCATAGATACAGTTGTTTTCAGTTGATCATTAATACAGTTATTTTTAGTTGATCGTTAATCTAGTTATTTCAGTTGATCATAAATACAGTTATGTTATTTCAAATGATCATGGATACAATTATTTTCAGTTAATCGTTAAGCTAGTTATTTTCATATGATCATTGATATGGTTATGGTTATTTCAGTTAATTGTTAAAATAGTTAATGTCATATGAAAAGGATTTCAGTTATCTTTTCAATGAATGTTGGAAAATCTTTATTTTAACTGTCTTTGTTTTTGATATGAAAAACCGTTTGTTACAATATGACTCGTTACTATAAGAGATCAAGGCTTTACCTGCCAGATTACATGAAGAGGGGGGTTTCGGGCAAATTGGGTGAGGATGGGTCAAAGATATGAAAGTCAGAGGGCTACCAGTAATTGAGAAGCTCAACAATCTCTACAAGGAAGTCTTAAGGATAGGAGAGGTAATGCTTGCTATCGAAGCATTGAAGAAGGATATTTGTAAGTATAAGGAGATCATTTTGTTGTTGCGGGAGGTTATAAATTTAAAGGTCAAAATTGCCATTAGCTTGGGAATATTGAAGAAAGGTGATGAGCCCTTGACGCATTGTCTGCATTTGCTTGAGTTTAAGAGGGAAAGTATAATCAAGGCTGAAAAGCATTGGAGGAAGGCATACGAGTTCGTAAAGAAAGAGGAGGAAACACTTTTTAAGTATCTCAAGGATCCACAAACAGAGTCACATGTGAGCAAGAGAGGAGAGGTCATTGACATTGAACATATGAAGCAATCATTTCAGAACTTCATTGACAAGTTAGTGCATCCTTCAAATTTTCAAGTTTCAAAACTTCACAAGCTCACTGCTTTGTATGGGATGCTCACAAAGACCTTAGAGAAAATGCAATCACGATTTGACAAGGCCAAGAAACTGGCGGGAGATCATGAGTATTGAATGTTTCGCGCTAACAGTGTGCAAATCCATAATGTGGATGACCTTTCAATTATCTTGGAGGTCATGAAAACTCATAAGTTGAATCAAGAAAATGCCAAGAAGGTTGATGATGGGAATGTAGAGACTTCGCTCCCTAGTTTCTTTTGTAATTATTGCTCTATTGTAAATAATCTCCACACGATGTCAGGTTCGATGTATTTGTGCTAGATTAAGGATCTTACCAACTGTATCTTCTCCTTGGAACTTGTACCTTTTCTTGGATCTCAAAACTCTTTTCAAATCTTTGCCATCTATCTTCTTTCAATTATTCTTGCCATAGATCTTTCTAACAAACTTCGTCCTTATCTTGGAATCTTCTAGAATAGTCTTGATCTTCACTTTATGCCATCCCTTGGTAAGTCTCTCAAAAACTATTCATCATTTATTGAATGGTGTTCTTCTTTCTCCGACCTTCTCCATACGCGGTTAATACTACACTTGGTTAACACTAGAAATGCTCAGTTAACACTAGATATGCTCGGTTAACACTTGTCTTGCTCGGTCAATACTGTTTTAACTTCTATCACTTTTCATTTGCTTCATTTACCGATCACTATTTCTAGCTCGGTGTACTTTATCCTTTCACTCTCCAATTTTATTCCTTCTCTTACCTGTAAGGAAACTTGCAACAAAAAATATAACCGTTTCCACATAACCCATAATAAATATGAAATAATTATGGAATTAAAATCCACATGCAAGAGAATAGACAACATACCCACAAAATGTGACACAAGATATATTTTGGGAAACCCTATTAAGAGAAAAACCTGACCTCCAAAAGCATCCATCACCATGTATTATTCAACAAAATACCATTGCAATATAACCATGGAAGCCTTCAAAGCCATAGCTACAACCAAACAATCTATGTGAACAAGCATGAATCCACACATCACCTTCACAAATACTTTCTTGGCTAACTTGTCTTGCGACTCTTTTCTTTGCCTTTTGCCCCATTTTCATAGAACAACTACCCTTGTGGTTGCTTATATAGTAGCAAGCGCCCACAAAACCACCAACATGAACCATGTGCTACCTAACCCTTTGACCCCACATTTAATATTGGACATTTAATTTTTTCCCCAAATTTAGATAAGTACAACAAATATTATCACAATGTCACAATACAACTCATCAAGAATATTCCATGAGAATCTCTACATGTTGCACGTCCATCTAGGTGCTTGTAGGTGCAATATTACATAATAAAATAAAATAATTAAATATAACAATATCATGCAATGTGTGCAACACCCATTATCTCAACATTAGCGACCAAACTAACTTATACATGATCTTAACACTTCATGAAATCATGTAAAACAATCAAGTCAACATTATACTATCATACATTGATTCATCAAATTCCTAATTAGGTTCACATACTTCACTTGTCATTCTCATCTTCATACTTTGTCTTCAACTTTGTTATTCAACATCACATCCTTTTGATGATTGCAACTTATATGAATTTGCAACACTCAAATAGCTTGACATCAATGACAATATAACAACTGATATGACTCTTTCACATATATTTTGCAGCTCTAATCAGACCTTCATCTTCATCAGCTTTACTTCTGTCCAACAATCTCACATCAGCATCAGTTTTGTCCAACAATCTCCCCCGTTGGCATTGATGGCAACACATTATGAAACATACCATCCAATACCTAACATCAGTTTTGTCCAACTTGATCATCTATTTGCAGCTCTGTTCTTCATTAGGTTTTCTTCTTTGTCCATCTGCAACTTATACTTTCTTTCATTCTCTCCCCCTTTGATTATGCTCTTCTTCTTCATCAACATTTCACCCTTTTGCACTTCAATCTTTTGAACTAATCAACTCCCCCGTTGACAACAATTATCATCTTCACTAATCAACTTTCCCTTTTTCTCATTCTCTTCCATACACTTATATTCTCTGCCTTTGAGTTCACACATCTATCATACATTCTCTCCCCCTTTAACAACAACACCAAAGGTAACAATAAGCTTCGGTTAGAAACTTATAACATCTTGTAGTTATACCATTTTCAAATAAAACAAAAAGGAGACATAAAGGTAGGTTCATACTATATTATGATTCCATGATATTTATAATTGTCTTGCACTAATCAATATGTTAATGTATATGATAGGTCTTACTAAGGAAATAAAATGTTAAAATATCTATATTTCATTATAATGGTCTTATTATGGAGAACCATTTAAAATTCTTGAGTATTATGTTTATCTCTCTTATTTTTGTAATTCATTATGTACTATAAGAGCTATGTGCCTTGATCATTTTCTCCAAGAATGTTATGGCAGGAAGAGGGAGATTGAGATTTAGAGGGAGCCTGACATGTTATTAGAGGCAACCTTGAAAGAGAAGATTGAGGATGTTATCAATCATCAGTGATCTCAGTGTTATTGATTAAGAGGGAGTGATCCATGATGAGATGGATTCTCCATTGATCAATAAATTGTCACAGTCTAGAGAACCTTGGTTCATACATTGTGACCATGCGATTTTAATGGGCTTACCCCTTGTGTATATCATGAGGAAGTGATGACTTTCAAATGATCTTCACTTGTATTTGGAGAAGTTGTTGTAAGGTGACGATCTTACAATAACTTGTATTATGAGATCTAACAATGAGTATATGGTGAATGTCCTGCATCTCAACATTCTGGGAGGCCATTACTCAAAGAGTACTTGATGAATATCATTGATATTCTGGGAGGCCAATACTCTTTATATCAGATGTGATATCAAACCTTATTTTGAGTACTTGGTGAATATCATTGACATTCTGGGAGGCCAATACTCTTGATACCAGATATGATATCAAACCTTATTTTCAGTAATTGGTGAATATTGTATGATATTTTGGGAGGCCAATGCTCTTGATATCAAATGTGATATCAAAACCTTTTGAGTACTTAGTGAATATCATTGATATTCTAGGAGGCAAATACTCATGATGCCAAATGCAATATCAAATGGTGGAAAAGTTTTGAGGTATCAAATGATATTAAAATTTGTAATTCTACTAATGGTGTAATATTTGTCTTTTGTTCATCCTCCCTAGCTAAGAGGGAGTGTTAATGTTTGATAACTTCTGTCGGATGAACATATGTATAATTATATAATTGAGTTATATATGATTAAATATATTATTAATTATCTTATTAACAAATAGACATGTTCCATGAAGGGATGTGTTTATTCATTTACCTATTCTCAATATATATATCTAAAGAGGATGTTGCATTTGGAACACACATACAAAATATATTGGCAGTGCTATCACACTTGTAGCGATCCTAAGAAAACTAACAATACACTTATATTCTCTGCCTTTGAGTTCACACATCTATCATACATTCTCTCCCCCTTTAACAACAACACCAAAGGTAACAATAAGCTTTGGTTAGAAACTTATAAAATCTTGTAGTTATACCTTGTACCTTGCATGTACTAATCACTTTTGTTTCATTCTAGCCTAAAGAGTCAACTTCTGCATGAACTCTGTAAATAGATTTTCTTCTAGTCCTAAGGAGACATGTCTGATTGTTGTGAAGAGAATCTTTAGATCTATGAAAGGAATAAAGGATTATGGTTTATGGTGTAAGAAGGATGGAGACTTTGAGCCGAGAGTTTATATTGATGCTGATTGGGCTAGAAATGTTGATGACAGAAAGAGTACTAGTGATGGAGCTTTCTTTTTAGGAGAAAGACTTGTAACATGGATAAGTAAGAAACAAAGTTGTATCTCACAGTCCATTGCTGAAGCTGAATACATAGTTGCTGCTATTAATTGTTCTAACGTTGTGTGGATCAAACTCGTATTAGAAGGAGTGCAAAAGGAAGTGATTGATCCAGTGACAATCTACATTGGCAACACAATTGCTATTAACATTTCAAAGAATCCGTTGATGCATGCAAAGACAAAGCATATATCTATCAAGTATCATTATTTGAGAGAACAAGTTCAAGAGAAACAAGTCAGATTGGGCTATGTGTTCTCAAAGGAGGAAATATTAGAGATATTTACTAAGCCATTACCTAAGGATGCATTTGAATATCTAAGAGGTAAGTTAGGGGTCCTTCCCCTATCTAATGTTCACTAAGTGAAGATGTAGGATTGCATTGATTCGTGGTTTATCATAATATCTATTTATGGAGTTGATACTGGTGTTCACTCTTTAGACTATCCTAAAGTTGTGAAAAGGATGTAATGAAACATACGTGATCAGTACATGCAAGGTGCAAGGTATGAAAGAAAGGCATTTTGGGCGAATTGGGCGAGGATGGGTCGAAGATATGAAAGTTAGAGAGCTACCTATAATTGAGAAACTCAACAATCTTTGCAAGGAAGTCTTGAGGCTAGGAGAGGCTATGTTTGCTAATCTCGAAGCATTGAAGAAGGATATTAGTAAGTATAAGGAGATCATTTTGTTGTTGCAGGAGGTTATAGCTTTAAAGGTCAAAAGTGCCATTAGTGTGGGAATATTGAAGATCGGCGATGAGCCCTTGACACATTGGCTGCATTTGCTTGAGTTTAAGAGGGAAAGTATAATCAAGGCTGAAAAGCATGTGAGGAAGGTATATGAGTCCGTGAAGAAAAAAGAGGAAACTCTCTTCAAGTATCTCAATTTCTACAGACAGAGTCACATGTGAGCAAGAGTGGAGAGGTCATTGACATTGAACATGCGAAGAAATCATTCTAGAACTTCATTGATGAGTCAGTGCATCCTTCAAACTTTCAACTTTCAAAACTTCACAAGCTCGTTAGTTTGGATGGGATTTTGACAAAAGCCTCAGAGAAGATGCAAACACGGTCCGACAAGGCCGAGAAACTAGCAAGAGGTCGTGAGTACTAGATGATTAGCTTTGACACTATGCAGATCCCTAACGTGGACGACCTTTCAAATATCTTTGAGGACATGAAAAATCATAAGTTGAATCAAGAAAACACCAAGAAGTTTGATGATGGGAATGTAGGCACTTCGGCTCCCTAGTTTCTTTTGTAATTATTGCTCTATTGTAAAATGACAAGTATCACTCTTCTTCTCACATTTTTTGTTCTCTCAAGAAATGCATTTTTTGTAACGGCTGGAAGATAAAGGGCCTATATATACTATTTTGAAAGTTAATTGAAAGGATTAGCAAATTTTGGTGTACATTCTCCCCTATTGCTGAGACAACTGAGGGAGTCTAAAGAATCTTGTCAAGATTTGTTGTTCATTTGTGGTTTTGTTTTCTCTTTTGTGTAATATATGGAATGTTGATGGAGCTGGTAGTAGTTGAATTTTAGCAAAGTGGAATCGTTTTGAAGTTTAATGATCATTGGGTGATTTGAGAATTATTGTGGATCTATTACATTTGTACTCAGTGTTGTTCTTGTTTTAGAGGTTAGATAAGTTGCTGCGAGTTACTCGTATAGGAGTATTGATAGCTGCATATAGAAGGAGGAAGAGGAAAGATTGAAGCTTATCATATTCATGGTTGTGAGTAGGGTAATGCTACAAGTAAACGAATTGTATGCCTGAGTCATTCATGGATATGTGGGACTTGGTAATTGCCTCTTCTACTCTCAGGTTAAGAGCATACCCATGTTAATTAGGAAATACAAAGAAATTCATTGCATATTCATTCACAAGGGAGCTATACCTTTATAATTCAGAGGGGAGTTTCAGGAATAAATATAACTTTCCAACTGTTGGGAATGTTTGCTCTTCATCATTTGGGCACAAAAGGGTAAAGGCGAGAGAAGAAATAAGAAGAAAAATCTTTTAACAAACAGTAGTAAATATGGGTATTCACAAAATGCAGTAAGACCATATAATTCATATGCTGTAATCAGATCTATATTAATGACGTTGTATTATATATGTAATCACATCAAAAGAATTAAGAAAATATATTTGTAAGTTATACTTGTATGACGTGAAAGTATTTTTATCAAACAAGCATCGTCCAATGACAATAATCAACCTTATGGGATGGGAGAAAAGGACAATATGAGAGAACGGTAAGGGCTGAGTTAGGACACCTATTGTAATCTTTCCCCTAATCCATATGGTAGAGTTTATATGATAGTTAAAGGACCTTAGCCATGTGACGGGAATAAGATAGAATAATGGAGGAGAATGACATAATGATTTTACTAGGTACACCAACCCCATAAGGTATGGAGCCAATGGGGATAGAGTATCCGCCTTTGGTCTAGAGTAGTAACAAAAAAGGGCACCTCATCATGTCTTCTTATTCAGTTCCCACTATGGTTATGGCCGATAAAAGTTGAAATGCTATAAGTACAACTATCTTTTTATTTACTTACAAGATACTAACAATTATGTATGTACTTATTTCATGGTTGCTAGATTTATATTCAAGCATAATGAGAGGGATTTCCTCCTTGCTAAGATAACTTTCTAACCCTAGATTTTACATTTTTGTTTGTAGAATCTTAACTGGGGCACGTTCTATAAGGGACATTACAAGTGGTATCAAAGAAAAATACAAGTATATGATTTTGACATTAAATACATGAAAGTTAAGAACGATGTTGTAGTTGATTCCCTATCCTGTAGACCTATATTGATACCATATCACCAGTTGCCATAGAAAGGAAAATTTCTCTAATCATTGAGTATGCCAAGGATCAATTCTCAAGAGATATAAAAGAAGGAAGGCTACAGGATGAGAAGTACCGAGTCATTGATGACCTCATTCTCTCCAAGGATGGGATATAGATCACTCCATGTTTGAGACTTAAGATAGAGATTTTGATGATGACCCATTATCTATGCACCAATGTACTTCAAGGACTTGAAGAAATTAAGAGAAAGGTTCACATGGAACTGACTAAAAAAGGAGATCTTAAAGTATACAAATGAGTGTATGGGTATGCCAAAGGAATAAAGAAGAGCACTCGTACACAACAAGTTTACTTCAACCACTACCCATACCTTGCCAGAAGTGGGAATGTATCTCTATTGATTTCATCACAAGACTCTCCAAGGTACAAGACAAAGATTCCATTTATATGGTGGTAGAACGCTTGACCATGCATGCACATCTTATGGCCATATTAATAGACTTCAAAGCCACTCAAGTAGGTGAGATATTTTTGAAGAAAGCTTTTGGACTCTATGGTCTCCCTTGAAACATTGTTAGTGATAGAAACCCCAAATTCCTCAACTTATTTTGGCAAGAGTTATTTGAATTAGCAGGAACAAAATTAAACACCAGTACTAGTTATCACCCATAAACAAATGGGCAAATAGAAATTGTTAACAAATGGTTGGAAGGGTATTTAAGAAACTATGTTACAGTATGATGAGGAGGATGGGTGATGTGGCCACATTCGGGAGAATATTGTTACAACACCACTCACCATATGTCAATAGAATTGATCCACTTGAAGGATCTATACGGATATGGGGCAACATCCTTTGGAGATTTAGTCCGATTTGAAAGTCGTGCATTGAGAGTTAGAGATTTCATACAACAAAATGCAAACATCATGAATTCACTTAGAATCAACAAAAGATACATGCCTATAGAAAAAGAACCAAGCACACTTTTGAGGTTGGGTATTGTTGATGTGAGTTTTGTTCCACTACAATATGTAGAATCAAATACTTAATGTTTCAAGGAGAAACACCAAACACTCAATCCTCTCTTGATATAAGGTCATCTCTCATGCTAAGCTTGCAAAGTAAGATCATGAAATGACTTAAAGGTTCCTTCTTAATCGTGGGCTTTACTCAATTTTATAATGTGATATGCTGGTTATCACAAAGGAACTTACGTAGTGTTTGGGGTCAACACCACAGTGATATTGACGACTTGAAAGTACTCTGATTTGAGAAAAAGAATATAGTGGGGACCTTGGCCCTACATTTTGCCACAATATATATAAAAAAGAAAACTACAAAAATATTCAAAAGAAATTCCAGTGATCGGATGATTCTAATTGATGAAATCAAATGTTTGAATGACCTATTGGCCCAAAATATATGATATCTATCTTTCTCTATTATTTTCACGAAGTTTCTCTATTATTTTCAAGAAGCTTTATTATTGATAATATTCATTCAATGGATATAAACTCTTGCACTTCTGAAGATTTGGCTTCACAATGTGCAATGAAAATATAGCTTTTGATTGTCCAATTCAACTCCAACTTAAACTTCTACTACTACTTCTATCTCTAGCTAAAAATGCAAGGAATTATGAATGACTTGAACTCTACTAGACATGATCTCACCAGTGGTTACACCCACCTAGTGAAAGCTTCTAAGGAATACACAAATGATTTTCACATTAATATCCTCTCTCCAATGATCCAATCCCATCAATGGATGGAAACCAAAGATACATCAATTGAATTAAGTGTTTTCATCGGCTTACCACGCACGACACCTTTACCATTGGCAAGAGGCTGGTGGCCCAGATTTGTTCGAGTCAAACAAGAAAACATCCACAATAACTTCCATTCAACTAAACTAGTTCAACATGAAAAGAAATCTGCTCTAAGTGAAAGATTAAGGAAACCATGCAACACTCAAAGCAATAACAAGTAATTCACTATGGAGAACCAACAATGAATTATCAATTAATTTGACAAGTATTATAGCAACAACTTCATCAAGTCTCTCCCTTAGCTATCCTACTCTAATCACCTAGATCTCTACTACCTCCAATCTCTAAGCTAATCTCCTCTATTTTCTAAAACTAATTCTAATGAATTACAAATGGGAAGGCTTCAGCCTTTTATAGCAGTTCCATTACAAGAGAGGGCCAATATCAATTCAAGATTAAGGGTCGAGATTTCTTCCCATAAACCCTAATTATGGTTGCCAAATTTGCAACCAATTACATGAAGGCACCTCTTTATGGGCCAATAAGGAAATTACAATAATTTTGGTAGCCAATGAGAAAATGTGACACTTGGCATGATTTGATTGACTGTGCTTGGAGTCTTGGCTTGTAGAGTATCCCCAATTTTTGTGATTTTCTACATCCTTTGAAATTTCCTCATGGACTCGACTTGAATCACTTGCATCTTTATGAACTTGTGATTTGATTCTTCTTGAATATGTCTTCATGTAGTTGGATCCTCTTTGCTTTCCTAAATTTCCTCTTCAATGTAATTTGGATTTGCAGGTTGATAGCTTGAACATGAATACTTCCTTCTCACTTGAGTCCTTGGGTTTTAGCCATCATCTTGTAGTATCTTCTTGGAGTTTTGAGGCCTTGATCATCACCTTGCCCTCTAGGTTCTCCTTGAATTCACCTTGTCAATTTCTGTTGGCATGATGATGGAGGGTATGTGCACCAACAACGCTTAGAAATTTTCCAAGAATGAATTTTGATTCAGTCCTTGTCAAATTCATCTTATAAAACAAAGGAGAAGAATTAAGCTTGTGGGGAAAAAAATCTGAAAATTTAATCACATCAATAAATAAGATTTATTTTACTTTAAAACCAACCATTTTGCAAAGTTGAGGCAAATTTTAATCTCATCCCAGTCCAAAGCATTTATTATTATTTATATTTATATTTAATTTTCTAGTTTTTGTCACTTTCTCACTCAATGTTTTTTTGTTTGGAGAGGAAAGGTAGGACAATTTTGGCGATTAACAAAGGATGATAGTTGGTTGGGGGAATTTCTGAGAGAAGGGAAATTTTTGAAGATGGGAAATTTCCCTAGGACATGGCATTTTTAAAATTTCCTCAATTGAACGTTCCTTGGTGCATCCTAGCTCTATTCTTGTTCATGGTGTTGCCCTCATGCTATAAATTGATCTTCTACTGCCTTAGGGGGTGGTAAAATCTGGGAGACTCAATGTGGGGAAATTTTCGAAGATGCGAAATTTCCATAAGAGGAAAATCCTTCGGAAAATCATCGATTTCTACCCCTCATCACCCTAAAATTGCAATGCCTTAAGCTATTATCGGATAAAGGCCTAAGTTTGAGATTTTTTGGAGAACTGAGGTGGTAGGGAAATTTTCGAAGATGCAAAATTTCCCTAGGAAGGAAATTTATGAAGATGCAAAATTTTCCAAGGAGAGAACATTCCGAAGATGCGAAATTTCCCTAGAAGGGAAAATTCCAAAGATGCAAAATTTCCCCAGAGGAGAAAATTCCGAAGATGTGAAATTTCCCCAAGACTCGGTTCTCTCACAAACTTTGTCAAACATGCAAACTCTTCTCTCTCGTACTAAAATTCCAATCTACACTTGGACTTAGGCTATGGAAATTTCTCTAAGTGGCACCAAAATGCCCTCACAAACTTGAGATAAAAATTGCTTCTCGATGAGCCAAAATTGCTCAAACTCATCTTGGACTTGGAGACTTGAAAATGTTTCCAACTAAAACCACCTAAGAAAATGATTCCTACCTGCTAAAACGAAAAGAGGAGTCCCCATTTGCAATTGAGCGCTGAAAACCACACAACAGAGATATGGTCCTTTCGAGATTGTAGCCATATAAACAATCATTTGTCAAAGTTAGTGGAGCTGAAAAAATCAAGCCTCAATTTTATGCTCCGTACAAAATAATAATGAGAATTGGGGAAGTAACTCATGAATTGGAGCTTTCCTCCAATAGCAGAATTCATAATGTGTTTCATGTATCATGCCTGAAAAGGGTGTTAGGGCAACATGTCATTCCATGCCTAGAATTACCACCAATGGGCGATGAAGGAATATTGATCCTAAAGACAGAGGCTATCCTCAACATATGAGAGAAAATGCTAAGAAACAAGACTCTTGAAGAATACCTACTCAAATGAAAAGGCCTAAAGACAGAGGCTATCCTCAACATATGAGAGAAAATGTTAAGAAACAAGACTCCTGAAGAATACCTACTCAAATGAAAAGGCCTACCAATGGAGGAAACAACTAGGGAAGGGCCTGAGATATTTGATCATCCAAACTTAAAATTGCTTGAGGAAACACAATCTCGGGAATGGAGGAGTGTCATATACCCCTCATATTTGTTGCTAAATAGATTTGTCACTTTGGATTTCTTGAAAAAGTTCACAATTATAGAGTGACAAACTGCCTACAACAATTGGAGAGATTGTTTCTTTAGATACAATCTTCCTTTGCATTTGAGAGGGGCAGCTTACTTGTAAGATCTAGTTATTTGATTTTTGAATTATAAACTTACAAGGAAAAAAAAAATCCTTTGTTTGGGATTCTTGATAACAAATATACAAAAAGCTATCAAGATTTTATTGAAAGATCACTATTCTATGTACTTCATTATTGAAAACCAAGGACTACACACAAGTGAATCCTAATAATGAAAATTAGATTCCTATGCCATACATACTCTTCCAAGATACCAAAGAACAAAAGAAAATTCAAGTGTTTCAGTTGTGGAAAACTGGGACATTATGCATCAAAATGCCCTCTAAATATCAGTGACTCCACTGATGATGAAGAGGAAAAATATAAAAATAAAAAAGGAAAGAAGCATGCTAAGAACAACTATAAGAAGAAGAAATCTCACAAGCACAAGAAGAGTTTTTACTCGAAGAAAGAAAATTAGAAGAGAGCCATGATGAATACCAAAGTGATGATACTGAAGATGAGATACTCTTTTTAGCCATGCCCAGTGAGCAAGTAGAAGATACTGATGAGGTTTGCAGCGAAGATGAAGGTGTTGATGAGGCAAGTAGTGAAGCCGAAGAAAACGTTGAGTCATCTAGTGTGGAAGAAGATGTAGATGTTATGGAAGAGTTACACTATGCATACAAACAAAAAATAAGAAACTGAAAGAGAGAGTTAATAATTACAAGGATGCAAATTAAAGAAATAAAGACTCAACTAGAAAAATCCAAACAAGCTGAGAATGATATGAAAAATAGTTTAAATGCAAAAAGAAGAGGAGTGTACCAAATTGAGTCAAGAGATTGAAAGGCTGAAAAAGGACCTATAAAAAAGCAATATCAAATTGAATAATAGTCTCAAATTTGAAAAGAGTTCTGAAATTCTATCCGATGTCATTGATAGTTAGAAACCATCCACAAGCAAGATGGGACTAGGCTATGAAGGAGAGTCAAATGATCAAGAGCATACATTCAAAGGCTTTGTTGAACAAGGATATAGTATGGAAGATTCATCCTTGAAATTTAAAGGAGTTGAACTTAAAAGAGATTATACAAAGCAAGGATTTAAACCCAACTTTTATGGATATTGTTATACATGCAACTATTTTGGTCACAAGGCGAGAGAATGTAGAACACAAATGAGAAATGCTAATGAATGGAGAAGCAGAAACTATAATCCATATTTGAACTATAATATTGTATGCTATAAAAGCAATAATCATGGGCATATAGCAAAATATTGCAGACTTGTTGATGGAGAGACTCATATAGATGATAAGAGATGAGTTGCCAAAGATAAGCACGAAGGAAAAACTATAATAGTTTGGAGAAGGAAGATAACCAGAGAAGGAGAAGCTAGTAAAAGTGCAACTTGCAATCAATACACCTAGTTTGAGAGGAGATGCATGAACTCAGGGGGAGATACACATGAGATATTCTTTAGTCCCTTGGTGAAGAAGAGTGAGATGGTTCAAGAATCAAATGATGTAAGACGCATTGATGTTTTGAAGATTATATTCAAGAAAATTGAAAGTTGATTGCATTGATGTCAAAATTTGTTGTGTAACCTTCAAGAGGCAGATGCAATATAGAAGCGTTGAGGAATTCTTCTCAAGGGGAGGATGAGAGAACTTTCACAAGGGGAGTTGTGATGGTTATCCCTTTGCCATTGATGTCAAAGGGGGAGATTGATAGAAGTATTGTCATTGATGTCAAAGAATTTCATGAGGATGAACAAAACTATAAGCATCATCAATGTCAAAGGGACGAAAAGCCAAAGCCATATCCAGAAGAGTCTTTTGTCAGTGATGCATTGGATAATGAAGGAGGTACAATAAGCAGCATAATGGTGGCATGAGTATCATTGATTACGATCTGACCATGATTAAAGCATGATTGCAAACTACGTTTTGTTTAAAACAAAAATCTGTATGGGGCAATTTATGTAACTAAACAAAAATATTTGTTTAGAAATGAAAGGGTGTCGTTTAGTCAAGAGTCATGTTTAAAATAAAAGAAGATATCCCTCTATCCGAAAGGTTGCCACTTTAGAGAAAGAAAAATGATACAAGTAGAAATAAAGAAAGACTGAGGATAAGCTGTGTGAAAAGTCTGCAGTGAATTAAGTATATGTGCTGAAAAAGAAAAATAAGATGATCTGTGCAAGCAATAAAAGATTAAAAGAGGCTGCATATTAAAGAATAAATACATATACTTCTAGTTTCAGATTCAGTATTCTGAAGTATATATATGTATATTTACAAGGGGAAGAAACTAAACAAGAAAAGAGCAGTGGGTAAGTGTGTCAAAAGCAGTGATAAAGGGATATACACGTGTATAAAATAAATCCGATATATTTATATCAGAATTATATATATTTGAAAAATATTAAGAAAAGGGATTATATTATATATCAGTTTAACTATTCCAGACTTGTGGAGAAATATCAACTTGTTTTGGTCATCTTGTGAGAAGACTTATAGTAAATCTATAAGTGAAGGATATTGTAGAAGTGTGCAAAGCAAAATAACATAAGAATTGTTGTGCTCAGAAAGCATCCATCTGCAGTTGAGTAACCAACATTGACAAGGTGGAAAAGCAATTTGTACGTAGTGGGTTGGTGGTCACAAAGACAGCCATGGGGGTTGGTGCTTCTAGTAGGTCGGTGCTTGTGAAGTGTGGGAGTTAGAGCTTCTAGTGAGTTGGTGCTCATAAACATAGGGGTTGGAGCCTCTAGTAGGTTGGAGCCTATAAATCATTGTAAAAGAACAATTTATATTTAAAGAAATTATTTTGCCGTGTTTTTCTCCCACATTTGGTTTCCACGTAAATCTTTCTGTTATTGTGTTCAAGCACATAAATGTTTATTTCAGCATTTGACGTTGATTGGATAAAAGTTTTGAATTGACAAATTTGTTCATATACTAATTCACCCGCGATCTCAGTATAATTGTGCGCTCTTCATATTCATGCAGGAAAAACATCCTATCTCACAAAAGGGGGTGCTTTCATGTGGACATAAAGTGAGGGGGTGATATTTGACAAGGTGAAACAAATGATGAGTACATGCCCAGTGTTAGTGTTACCAGATTTCCCTAAACTATTTCTCTTGGAATGTGGTGCCTCTGGTGAGGGGATAGGAGTAGTCATGCAGGACAAATACCCTATTGCTTATGGGAGTAGGAAATTGAAGCATTATGAGAAGTTATACTCCACCTACGATAAAGATATAGACATCATGCATGCTCTAGCTAAGTTTAGGCAATATTTAGTGGTCGACGATTTGCGGTATGAATGGATCATAACAATTTGCGTTTTTTCTTGGCTCAAAATGAACTAAATGAGAGACAACAAGAGTGGATCAACAAGGTTCAAGCCTATGACTTTCACATTGAATATTTCAAAGGTAAGAATAATGTAGTAGGTGATGCACATTCTAGGAGACCAGATAATGCTACCTATTGTGCTATGTTGGAGATTTCAACTGATTGGAAGTCTCAACTATTAGTTGAGTACTCCAAAAACACATTTGCATGTGAGGTCATGGATGGTCAAGTTTAGGATAATAGATACAAGGTTATTGACGATGTTATCTATTTCAAAAACATAATTTATTTGACTTCTGAATCCAAGCTTAAAGAGCAAATTTTGCTAGTAGTACATGACGACCCGATAGTAGGTCATCTTGAGTACTTTAAGACTTACAGGCAGGTTAGAGAGATTCTCTTGGAAGGGTCTTAAGGATGATGTCTGCAGTCATGTTAGAGGGTGTGTCACTTGTGAGCACAACAAGTTAGAGCATGTATATCTAGCTGGTTTATCCATGGATTTCATCATAGGGCTTCCCAAGGTGTAGGGTAAGGACAACATATTTGGGGTAGTGTACAGGTTGACGAAGTATGCTCACTTCTTTACAGCAGCAGCTGATTGGATTGCCTCTTAGGTGGCAACATTATTCTTTGGAGAGGTTTTCAAATTACATGGTCTTTCTAAAACTATCATCAATGATAGGGACAAGTTTCTTAGTATATTTTAGCAGGAGTTATTTAGTCTATTTGGGACATAGCTGACACCTAGCACTAGTTACCATCCTTAGATGGATGGCCAAATGAAGATAGTGAACAAGTGGATAAAATGGTATCTCCACAATTACGTTTTAGGACACTAACGAGCATGGGTATTGGTTGTACTCGAACGAGTATTGTTATAACTTGACTCATCATATTTTCATCAACATGTTTCCCTTTAGAGCATTATGTGGCTACGAGCCATTGTTTTTCATAGACTTGGCTTGGTAGATAGCAAAATTCTATTGGCTAAAGATTGGTTACAGGAACAATAGGACATCCTTTTAGCTCTTGCGGCAAGCTCAAAATCAACAAAAGATCTATGCTGGTTGTTACAGGACTGAGAGGTTGTTCAAGGTTGGGGACATGGTGTTTCTGCATCTTTAGCCCTATAGACAGAGTTCTTTGAAGAAGAGCGACACAAAGAAGCTTAAACCTAGATGCTATGGGCCTTACACTGTGTTGAGAAGGATTAGGGAGGTGGCTTATGAATTGGAGCTACTTGTGGACAACATGATTCATCATGTTTTTCATGTCTCATGCCTTAGGAAGGTCCTTGGGCAACGTACCCTGAGCTTTCTAGAATTAACTTGTCTAGATGAAGAAGGAAAGTTAGAGTTGGTGCCCGTTGATGCGAGTTTTGTGTCACTTACATAACATATTAGGATTTGAATATTCGATATGGAATATCAAATATGCAACTCCTCTCTTGAAAAGTTAATGCTCATGAAGACATAGGCAATAACTCCAATGTTCCTTACACCGTTGGATACTCGCTCAATTTTATTGATGTGATTCGCTAATAATCACGTAGGTGGCCTTACGCAAATCGTTGAGGATGACTTGGACTTTGGTGGGATGAAGGTGATGGTGGTTCGGTTTGTGAAATGTGCGGGTGGCAGATAATGTTGATGGTGGTGGTGATGGAGGGTGTGTTTGCCGATCATGATGTTTATGGGAAAACAGTGGTGGTGGAAGGTGAATGGATGTGCTCTGATATTTGACTAACTTCCCTAACTTCTCTAAGCTTTGACTACCGAGCTACTCACTATTCTACTCCTATTTCTATGAATGGAAGGTTAGCAAATGGACGGGGATCAAACCTAATGAGAGCTGACTAGCGGCCTCACTTCCACATGTGCAATAATTCGAAGGAATAATAAACTAGTTTACTGCACAAGGCTTCCCAACCAGCCGCTAGGATGCTAGTGGTCTAGTATTGATCCTTATCAAACATTTACCAATGCTACCATACAACTATCCATCTACTTTAACCTCACTTAAACAACTTCAAATGCAATTTACTTCAACAACTTGAAAGGAAATCTAACTATATGGAAGTAGAAAACATGCAATAACACCCAATGTTCTTAATCAACATGCAAATCACAACAATGAAAAAGAGAGCAATTTTGGTATTGTCTTTGCAACAATTTCTCCAACACTTTACAAATGAGAGCAAATGGCCTTATATAGGGGCCAGAAATACAACGAACAGTGGAGATCAAAACAAGATCAACGATCCAGATTGGATCCTCAAAACCCTGATTAGGGTTGCCACCCCATCGGCCAATGAGAAGCTGCCACCTCATCAATGGACCAATGAAAAAAGTGCAAAAAGTGGCAACCAATGAGAAGGCACCAAAATGGTGGCCAATCAGAAATAGACACTTGTCCTATTCTAGAAGAAAGAGAAATTTGCCACTTGGGTTTACATCAAATGATCTTCTAATATAACTCTTCCCTTTTCTTTCATTTTCTTAGCTAAGGCAATGAACTTAGCTAGCCTCTCGTTAACTTCTTCCATAGGAGGACAAGGTGTGTGCTTTGCCCTGAGTTCTGCTGACTTCGCCACGCTGCTTGCTGCTTGTAGTATCTTTTTGTGATCCTTCTCATATTCCTTTGCAAATTCAATAAAAGCACTGAGAGAGGAAAGGGTGCCCAAATGCCTTTTCTTGATAGCAACCTTCCCCAACTCATCCAATCTCGATCCAAAATCTGTCTCATTGATATCCTCCTCTCTGATATCCTCAAAATCAAGTGCCACCCCAACGTCACTCATCATGGTTGAAATGGAAGTGTCGATGCTTGGGCTATGCCGTGCAATCTTATTTATGTATTTCTTCAAGTGTTCTAAATCTGGTAGCCAATGCAACAAACCAAGATTCAACTATACTCAATCCTCTCTCATCAACCAACCTGGCCCTTTGCAGATATGCCTTTGGTAGCCCAATGAACGCTTGTAGCCTAGGAATAGCCAAATCTTTGATGGGAAGGGAATCTTTCCACTCCTCTTCGAATAATCTGAACTTCTCTCTAACAACCACTAATGATTGGAATGTTGAGATGAAGGAAGGCAAGAAATTTTGCCCATCTTGGATTGTATCATGGATCCAATCCCTGACTTCATGTAGTTGAGCTGATATATTTTCTGAATTGCTCTCGCTGTCTTGAGGAAGGGCTACCTGGTGCAGCTTTTGGATGGGTTGGCAATCTCTCCAATACTTGTTTTCGGCCTCCAATTTTGCTATTCTTTCATTTGCCTTCCTCAACCTTTCTTTGATTGATGCTATACCTTCCTGGACCTCCTCACACTCCATATCATCTGTATTCCTTCCCAAGTTATGTTCCACTATCTCATATTCCTTGGCCACAATCTCATCCACTGCCTTGTTGATTGTTGGAATAGCAATCTGAACCTTTCGGTGACCATCACTGTCATTCCTGATTACCCTTGCCACCATTTTTGCCATTTGTTTTTGGTTCTCGCTATCACCCTTTTCCATTAACCCTTGGATGTCCTCAACTGTATGGGCAGGTACCACCTTGCCTCTTGGCATAAGCATTTGCCTTAACCATAGTGGTGCAGTGCATCTCCCCAAATCTGGATTCGGTTCAACTAACAAAGCATCACCAATGGCCTCGGGTGCCTGACTTGTTGCCTCAATGTCGATTGGCCCATCTTCTTCTCTACTAGTTTCTACCATATCATTTCCTTGTTGGTTCTCCGAGAGAGGGGAGTACTCGGTGCTCTCACTATAGCCACTTGATTCCGAATAAGAGCTCACCTCCACCGCGGCCCCTTTATCGCTTGAATTGACCTCTTGGCTTCTAGCCTCAATTATACTTTATCTTGATGGTGCTGCGTGCTGTCTCTTGGTTGGAGGTTCTGGATGTTCTTTGCCCTTCTCTACCTCCAAAACTTTCTTCTTGCCGTTTCTAACCATCTCTTGTTGCCGACCACTTCCTTCATTCCTCTGTCCGATTGATTCTGCTTGTCTCTCTTTTGGCATCATCATCTCATAGGTAAGAGGAATCCTTTGCCTTTGCAGCTTCCTTAGTCTTTCATTATACCACGACTCAGTATGTAAATCTACTGCCCTTGTAACTGCCTCCAAGGAAGGATCCTAATGGTCATCCCAATCCACTAGATTCAACTCCATTCCTTCTACTGTATCAGAGTCTTCTCTTAGCACATTTCCATCATCCTCCAATTGATCCGAAATATCAAGGCCTCTCCATCTGATAGCCCTCATCATGTTCACCGACAGCCTTGAGAAAGCTAGCTTTCTCACATGAAACTCATCCTTGGCGTTGGCCCAAAAGTCTTCTATGGTGGGAACATGCCTGAATTCATTTTCATGAGATACCTTGATAAGACCCTTAGGATCAAATCCTTGCCTTGCTCTGTACCATCCTAGATGATACCATTCCAATTCCTTCTCCGTAGCTTCAAAGGAGGCGTGATTTGGGCAACTATCATTGCCAATTATGATTGAGAATGTAACGCCTATTTTCCCTTCATTTCTCATCATTCTATCATAGTGCTCAAGTTGCCTAGCCAATTCCATTAAAACTACCTTGTTGGGTGGGTATCTTGGAAGCCTCTTGGGACAAATTGTACTTCCTGCCACTCTAATGTATGTAAATTGAGGAAATTGGATGAACCAACTCCCATACTTATTAATTCTTGCTTCTGCTTCCGGCGAAAGTCTCTTAGCAGGTGTCCCTTGTAATACCCTTACTGTCTTCATGGTGAAGGCATCACAAAATATCTTGTAATCCTTGTTGTTGTGCAAATGGAGCTGCGGATAGCATTCATGTACCAAATATTGCCCTGGCCCACTACCAACTTCTCCTAAGGCCTTAAGTCCCGGACTCTTTTACAATCTAGCAATTAGGTAGAATAGATAGGAGCCCATGTAGAATTGCCTTTGGTTTTGCACGGTTCTGAGTTGCAATTCTAAGTTCTCGCTTATGATCTTAGCCTAATCAAACCTTCTTTTCCCCTTTTCAATCTCATCAATGAAAAAGTACATCCAATTTTCAAATTGCATCCCTTGAGCTAAGCCCATGATCCGGCTGAGAAGAACAACGAGATCACCATATTCTGGTTTGAAATCTGCCATCGTGAACCTTGATGATCTGCTAACACCCTTCTTTCCCTTGTGAATCCAATTCTGCTTTAGGTGCGTGAAATAGGCCTCTTGGTTATCTTGAAATGATTTGGTTACTTGATCCATCATCACAACCGTCATGCCTTTGTACTGGGGAATGTTGAATGTTTCTTCGATTTCTTTTTCGTCGATGTTGGCCAACACTCTCTTCCCTTCACCAAAAATGATGGATTTACTGTTTAGATCAAATTTGGATGCACATTCCAGGATCAACTCCAGACACGGTAATGTGGGAGGAAAAGCTGCTGCATGTACGATTCTGCTTTTGTATATCCTCTTTGCCAAGGGGGATTGTCCTTCCTTCAGTCTTTCCTTCATTTGTATCATGTCCATTGTACCGCAATTGGTGTCGGTTATTCTCTTCATTTTCAAGAAGAAGGGCATTTTGGGCATCATATCCTCTTTGTCTTTCTTAGTGTTTGTTTGTTTGGGATTTTTACTTGCGCTAACATCCTCCATGCTTGTCGCCCTATTACGGGATGGTAGAGTGGTGGACCAGAAGGCAAGTAGAACCAAAGGAAGCAATCCTTAGATTTCACACAAATCGCTCATGGCACACAAATCATGTCTGCTGTAGCAGAAATCGCCAAATAATGGAAGAGAGCTGCCCCTCTGCAAAGTCTTCAAATAATGAGAATTCTGTCCCAGGAGAAAAATCGCCAAGGAGTGGAGAAATCTGCCTTGAAACTAAATCGCCAATCACCAAAAATCTGCTCCTCAATAAAATTCACCTAAGCATGGAGAGGAAGAAATGAAATGTGAGGAAGAAATGAGAGAGAGGCCTCCTCTTATACCCAACTTCCCACTCCCTCTAAGCCAACCGACTTGGTCCTGGAGGAGAGAAAAAAAAATTAAAACAAAATTAAGGCCCACAATTAAATGCTTAGCTCAAAAAATTAATTTTGCCAAAAGGAAAATTGCACTTTTAAATTGCTATTTAGCTCCAAATTGCAAAAAGAAATTAAATGATGCCTTGGAGAAGTTAAATATTTCCATTTAATGAGGATTTAGTAATTAATACGTCATTAAAATTGGCTTTTGGCTAACCAAAAGCCATTTTTTCAATATTAAATTACTAATTTCATTAAAGACTAAAAAGTTTTCAAGGCAATTTTAATCCAATTAAAGCCAAATTTTGCAATTTTTTCTCCAAATCGATTTTGTTATGCCAATTAGAAATTTTTTGACAAAAAAAAAAAAAAATTGCTCCTAGAGCCAAAAATTGATTTTTGCAATTTAGCCCAATTTCTACAAAATTACAATTTTCACCAAAGAAAAATTTGAGATTTTCCAAAACTTAAGTCTAACAAAATTGTTTCTTTTCAAAGATTATTCAAATTTACACAATTATATCCAGATTTTCAAAAGAAAACATCTAAGTACAAATTTACAATTTTATCCTACCAAATATTGCTCTTTAAAATTTTGTCTAGCCTAAGGTTGAAATTGGTGGCTCTAGAAAATCAAGTTAAAACCAGGTGAAAATAAGCTAAGTCTCCCCACATTTGTCCTGAAGGTGCCAAGGCTCAAAATTCTCGAAAAATCAAAATTGTTGGACAATCCAAAAATTTGCCGAGGCGATAAAAAAAAAAGGGGGTCCCTAGAATTTTTGGGGCGATGGTGTCAAAACCTCACAACAGTGCCTACGAAGGTGCTTGAGATAAGGGAGAGGCAATTGCAGAATCCAACTGTTAAGGAGTATTTGGTTAGATGGAAGGATTTTCCCATAGAAAATGCAACATGGGAAGGTGAGCAGGTTGTTTTGCAGCTGACACTTTGGTAGCTTGAGGGCGAGCAATCCTGGGAAGGGAGGACTGTCATGTCCCCTCCCCTAAATTAAGCGTCGAAGCTCCTCCTAGCCTATTCCTTCATCTTGATAGGATAAGGTTGTTATGCAAGGGATGATATTAATAGGGGAAATTTCAAACATTATTTTTGAACATTCAATGTTCTCCATGTTTTGAAGACTTGTCATTATGAACTCTCGCTTTATTACTAAGGGACGTTACTTCAGGCTGGCAGTTAAGACAGTTGGCAAACTTTTGCACTTCTACTATGGACCCGATCCCTATCCCCTGTTGGCAATAACTCCTCCCTATCAGGATTCTTGCGTTTTTGCATAATGTAACACCCCATATTCCCAGCTTAAGTTGGAACTACTGGAGGGGGAGGACGCCATGCATTTATGGAATTTGTTACTTGGGAAAGAAGTTTGTAGTCAAGAATTCCTAAGGATGCCAATCCTGTAGGAAGTTGAGACTAGATGTAGTTCAGCCGAAAGGGAGTTAATCTGTTACATGAGATTCATGGGTGGCTGGTAATTCACACACTTAATGCAATTTTATATAGGGGAATACAAAGTCACTCATAAGTGTATCAAATGCTTGGGCATGCTAGACACTTTTTAGAAAGTCATTACATAAGTAGTTGAAGAGAAAGTTCATCTCAGATTTCGATGGTGTTCTTGGAAGAAGTTAATGTAGGTTCTATTGGTAGCCGTTGGTCTTTCGGTGTGTGAGTCAACCGGATCATTTAAGCTCGAACTTAGCATTATGCATATTCCTTGCATTGTGGGTAGAGGTTCTCGGTGTGTAGGATTGATAGCTGGCGCGGCTTAGCAAAGGCGTGTGGAACAATATCATCATTAACAGGGTGAAGAACAACTACAACGAGACTGCAAATAGTGTGTGGAGTTAAAGATTCAGCATTTTATTACACTTTTGGATGTTTGGGCGCTTCAATAACTTTTAAACAATATATTGGGTCACTGAACGGACCATTTCTGTTAGAAATTATGCGAGTTCCACACCAACCAACTGGGTTGGACACTCCTCTTCCTTCCAATATCGGGCAATCCCACTTTTCACCATTCTTATCTTCTCTTATTCTATTTCACAGTGAATGCCCTTCAAGGATCAGCATATTTGAATAAGTATGGTGTGAATGGTTGCTTGTGTAACTAATTTTTGAGATTCAGAATGAAATCTGTAAGTGCCTTTTATTGTTCTTTAATAATCATTATCTGTATCTGCAAGTTTATTGAGTAGATTGTTCTTATCATTAAAAGTATTAGCTCTTGTTGCATGAGCGGTTCACACTATTTGTGGTTGCGAGATATCAAGCATTCGTGTGAAACAATAGATTTTCTGTATTCCAAGTGAATTGGATAGTAAGCTTCTTGCATAAAAATGATTGTCTCCTACACAGGAAACAACTGCTATTTCAGGATGGACATTTAGCCAAAAATCTTATAAATATAACCAATTCCTAATTAAATGCTGATTCAGGATATAACAGTATCAATGTTTGACTCACAACTCTAGTGAGCAATACTTAATGGAAAGGGAATACCATCCATTCGTTTATTTCTGCAAACCTTGTTAATTTGACTAACTTGTCTGCAAATTTCAATTAGTATCAACTTGTCACTACGACCCTTGGGAACATGAGAGGGTTACCCATTGTAACGTGCTAACCTGATACAAGTGAACTTCTGAAATTGTATAAAATAACTGTCATATTGTTTTATCACAACAACTACTGGCAGTGATATCTTGAGCCCAATGTTTCCTTGGAGCTCCATAGTGGTGAGCATGGTGAAGGCATCATTCATTCTTTTGAAATGATGCAAACTTTGTTCCAACTGTAATTGTGGGTGGTATTCATAAATGAATGTTACATCATCATAAACACCATGTCAATCGTGACAACCTTTTCATTTCGGTAATTGCATAAAAGAGATCGAAAGTCATATACAAGTAGCAGTTTGTTTCAAGCTCCAACTAATGGTTGTGGAAACAATCACTTATAATTTCAGCCCAATCAATAAATTGGACACTTTCACATGTGATATGTTGATGAATACGAACATCCAATCTTCAAAGTCACAATAATCTTTATTTCCTGTTACCCTGCTTAGGAGGATCACCATGTTGGCAATCTTCAATCAATAAGGATATGTGAATCACCTTTGAGAATTGTGATTTTCCCTTTCTTGGTGCCATGTACCAGGTCTTAGCTACGGTGTTGAAACACTAGTCTTTATTATTGACAATGTATTCTTTTGCATATTCTTTATTACCATACAAGGTTTAGCCTCAAATGGGCAATCGAAACACTAGTGCAATGGACACTGGATCGAGTTTGGCTACCACTCTGCCAGCTGCTGCAATTACTTCTCGAGTGTCGGGATAGTATACTCTTATTCATTCTAATATGAGTTTTGGACACTGAACAGACACCGAGTGACCTCTTGCACGAGTTAAGCCACTGCTAAGAATCCTGGTTATAATGATGGCTCTTTCCTGATTCTCCATTGACTTCCAGAAATCTTGGATGCTGACATGCCCTATTGTTGTGCTGCTTATCTCTGGAAGCGTGCACTTGAGTATTAGGGCATAATCATGTCCTTGACATTTATACTTCATCTTGCCTGTCTCTAGTCATTGAATCTTGTCAACTTAAACTAACTTTATCAATATTTCAAATAGTAAGGGCACATGAAATGTTGTTATTAAGAAACAACCTTTCAATCTTCGCCCTACTATAAATAGAGTGATAGTTCCTTTGTTTCCTTATGACTTGCTACTATAAACCTTCATTCAGCATGTTCATACCTGACCATTCATTGGTCCATACTTTTATTGGTGTCAATTTTCATAAGACATACTTTACATTAACCTATTTCTCATCATAATCTTTTCTCCTTTGTCGTTGTGCTTTTAGTCACCATACTCTGCACTTACTGAATACCTCTGTTTGAAGTCTCTCACATTGGCACAAATGATGGTTGCTAGTAAAGATTGAAGGGCCAACTTCAATGGTCTGTTGATTGCACTGGCCTCAAAATTTCTATAGCCTTATCAACAAATCTAATTTATGAATTACCTGCACTCATCACAGTTCCTTGCTACGAGGGCACCTTATATAGCTTTTTGTTAAGCAATTCACTTATCATGTTTATGCTTTCACATTCTTTGTGCATATCTACCTGTGCAACACTTATTATAGTCTTTTTCCTTGAATGCTTCTAGAGCCTATTCAAAAGTGAATTTTGCAAATACCACAGATGCTTTGTTTCATGCCGTCCACAAATTGTGTGCATTTTGTCAAACTTTTTGAGAGCTTTGTCTGTGCTGTACTTCTACATGTATCCGAATGTGTATGTACTATGTAGTGCTTCGGAAAATACTTATGCACATATAATTTCATAGCTTATGAAAATGGAACCATGATTGTGGTAACTTTCTATATGTTCTCATTTTGGTGTATTTGGTAAAACAGTTTATGTGTACTATCCGTGCATCTAATGAGATCATTCTTTCTTAACTAATTTTAGCATACATTTTGAAGGCTTCCCACCTTGTCTCACAACTCACATTTGTGTACATCGGCAAGGGCTGCTAGCAAAGGGTGCGGGATTCATTTCAAAGCAGCATGCATCCGCATATTGCATTGTCTATAGATTTACTAATGCCTCTTCACTCCATTGATGTCACACTTTCCTGCCATAGCATTTGCTTTGACCTTTCTAAAGCTCTATTAAAAAATAATAGGAAATGGTTTGATTGTCTCGCCATGCTTCCATATGCTATTCCACTGCTCCAATCGATGTACACGGACACGTAAAATGCTTGGCAAAGGTTGTGAATTTGGTTTCAAAATTTATACAACCTTTTCAGCATAGACAAATTGAGCAAGCTGCAACTTTTTTGCTGCATGAGATTGGACATTCTGTCAAACAGTTTACAAGCCGCATCTCTGTTTCTTTATACCTCCATGTCTTGGGGGTGTGATTCATATATGCTCTTCAAACACCTAGAAAACATATCTGCACAAATGCCGCAAATCCTCAATCAATTAACCATACATGTGGTGCAATATGTGATTGAAACCAACCCACTTAACACATCATGCAAACATTATATCAAATGGTTGGCATACATTGTCTGTGCCTTCACATGTGCATACATTTCCTTCGCAATCTGTAAATCTTGATAGAAAACTAAGCATTTACATATCATACTTGACAGGTTCTCATAGTGCAAGTTTTACCATTTCATCCACAACATTTCATTGTGGCCTTCATTACAATAGTTTGCACTTTTTGTTAATGATGCCATTTACATGCATAGCCAAGGGGTATTTATGGCCGACGATAATCCATTTCAATATGCTTTGATGACTTGTCCCGAAGCCTTCATTTGCATAGGTTGAGAGGATATTTGCTGAAGTTTCCCAAAAGTGGCTCTTTGCATGCTGATTGCATTATTGCTTCAAGTGTTTCTAAACATTTTTTTCCACAAGTCATTTGTGCAAATCATTTTGTTACAACCCTTGATTTAACATTTAACATTTCTTTGAGGCAGTTGTCAAATTTACTGCTGCATTTTGTTTAACAAATTTATATCGTGCTATAAAAATAACTAAATATTTCGCTCATGATCTTGGGAATAAAGGATGCAAAGTTTAACTCGGAAAGAGGTTAACCTCTTATTTTCCTGTGGTATAAGAATCTTCATTAACTTTTTAGAATATAGATAGGCTAATTAACCTTCTTTCATTTATGGGAAGAGTTAATTAATTCACACATTTTGCACATTTTAGAAAAGTTAAACTTTTCACTGTTCGTAGGTTAGTGAACTAAGCATTTCTGAGTGAGTATAGAGGGGGAAGTCAAGTTGTAAAATTGAGATGGGAAACATATTAAATTAATTAACTAAAAATATCACAATAATTTTGTTAATTAATTTGAAAATTTTGCTTTCAAATTTCAACAACACTTCTTTGGAAAGGCGTTAATAACTTCGGTTGTGGAAAGGTCAAGTCTCGAGATTAGCACCAGAAATTGAAGATCATTGATCATGAAGGGTATTGAATCATAAAAAACTAAGTTAACATATTCGCTCATGCCCACTGGAACTCGATAGTCGATTCGTGCTAAAGTCAGGTTCGAATTGAAATTGTTTCAAATTTCTTTTTTATTGAGGAATTTGCTGCAAATCCGCCAAAATGGACCCTGGTTGAACTTGCAACGATTTTTGCTAGGCATTTGCTGGCGATGACACGCCCAAAATGAATGTAATGCGAATGACCTGTGAATGTGGACCACTTTAAATGGATTTTTAATTCTTTTTAATACTATATTTTTCATTGTTTTTGCTTTTAGGTTATGCATGCGATAACCAATCTTCCAGGTTTTTTGGTGCGCGCACGATAAATTTAAAACACTATTTAATATAAATCTCTATTTTTATTGACCACAGATTTGTCCTCTCACGATTAAGTTGCTGCTAACATGAGCCTTTGATGAAGTGATGACCAATGAACATTTTTCTTCCACTGAAGTCAAACTTACAAATCATTCTTCATGCAGTCCACATGATCCCTGCAGTTTTGTTTTCCATAAAGATTGTAGTCTGTCCATAGATACTGTTTAGAAAAATTATCGGTACATAAAGTTATAAAGACAACAGGTTATAAATTTTATTGGTACTTGATGGCTTTCTGAAGACAACAAAGAGGCTATAAAGTTTATACAACCTAAAAATATTTCTTATATATATATTTCTTTAATTCAGAAGTTCTACATGTGCAAACCTTAATATCTTTCTGTTCACAGTTCAATCATTGAAATCATACAATACTTTCCTAGTCCTCTGCAAGACCTGACAATTTCATTAACAATCATCTTTGGTGCTCTTCTATATATATATATATTCTTGTACTGACGAACCCAAAACGAATCCGAACTCGACCAAAAAAATTGGACAAATTTCGAACCCAAATGTCGAAACCACATCCGAACTAGAATCCAAACCGGCAACTTAGATAAAAAAAACATGTTTATGACACGAAAGTTTAAAATTAACAAGATTTATGTTCCAGAATAATGAAAGAGCTTTCCTACTTGCTAAGATAACTTTCTAACCCTATCTCTTGCAATTTTGTTTGTAGAATCTTAAGTAGGGCGCATTCTAGAAGGGAAGTTATGACACCTTACTACCTTCAATTATGAGTTGATGAGGTATTGGCAGCACTTTGTACCTCAAGTCAAGATGAACACATTCAATCATTCACCAATAGATGAAGAGAATTAGTTTCCTTTTAATATGCAAGTAAACTTATTAATTAGTGCAGTACCATACTTAACATATAATATGTCTAAGGTGGATGAAATTTTAAGGTGGATGAAATTTTACGCTAGTAAGGCTTAAATGGGTTATTTAGATGAAGGTGGAATAGAGGAAAATGTTAAAGAAATGTTGTAGGTCTAAGGTGCACAATTACTTAGTATGGACTTCATCTTTTGAAGTCAATTTTCTTGACAATCTTTAGCTTCCTCCAATGCAAATAACCCTAGTGGCCACAATAGAGGCTTCCTACTGTGAAGGTGCTAGCGATGGCTCCTGTAAAGGTGGGGGAATTCCAAACAATGAAGATAGATCTAGACAACGAGGAAGGCGTGGATCCAAATGTTGAAGATTCCTTGGGCAAGGACAAATAAGAAACACTCCTAGATATTATTTCAAAGATCTAACCAAAGTTTATATACTTTGAGAGATGATGGTCAAGAGGATGCAAAAGAGGTTCTTTTGCTAGTGGGAATGTGGTTGGAGGGCCAATGTTTTCCCAAATGCACTCTATCTCTAACTTGCAAGATGGTTTGAGGAAGTTTTGAGCTAAGTCTACTCTTATTAAGAAGCAGTCATGTGAGCTTGTTAACTTTCTCAAGAGGGGTTTTGTGTTGCCTCATACAAAGACCCTTTTTGAGGAGGGTTTGTAGCTTGTTCATATTGATTTGTCTCCCTTATCGAATTTGATTCCTATTATTTTTGTCCCCTATTTTTGGTGCGATTGATATGATTGCTAAGCTTTCGCTTTGTCTAGGTGTGGGTCTTTGTATGGGGTTTCCTTGGTGAAGGTTCTTGTTTTCCCTTTTTTCTACTCATTGTGTGTTCTCTCCTTGTAGAGTGATGCTACAGGGTAGTGTTGTGGAGGACTTCCATTTTGTGGAGCCTGAGACTCTCTTATTAGAATTCTATTCTTTCTCTTCCTTATCCATGGGTGGATAGATAGAGCTATTATTAGCTTGTAGTCTTCTCTAATTGGGAGAGTGCTTAGTCATAGACCAAACAATGATTATATTTGTAGATGGGCGTTCGATTGTTGGTTTTCTTTAGGTTTGTTGAGTGTGAAGGCTTTGATGAATAAATTGCTCTCCTTCAAGTCCATCAAGGGATGCTCCCAAGTTCTTCAAGGAGCTCCTTGGTTTTTCAATAATGCTTTTCTTCATTAACAAAGATGATTTGTTAGTTTCACTGCTACCAAGATCAAATTTGCTCCGATTCGGGTTTGTCTCCCAAAGCTCCCTATGGAGTTATGGGAGGAATGTATCACATATGATATTGTTGATGCTATTGGTAAATTTATTTTCATTGATGATATCACAAAAGCTAGAATGAGTTTTCTTAATGCTAGTTTTTTGAGTTTCTTTCGAATTCGCTCAACAATGTTAACTTGTCTCCAAGTTTCTTGTCTAGGAGCAAAACTTTAGTATGAGCCCTCTTGGCTGAACCACTTCCACAATGTTGGGAATTTCTCCTTGGTGTGCCAAGATATTCACAAGGATGCAATAATGTGCTAGGAGAAAGCTCATGGGTAACGCTTTAGGTTCCTCATGAAAGGAACAAACTATTTTTAAAAGAGTCTAATTCAAGAACATTTGGAAAGGTGTCGGAGTCTACGAGGAGAGATCCCATTGTCAAGGATGGTGACTATTGTAAGGTTAAGAGGATATTTTATGTAGTGATGGAGAGTCCTTGGATTGAGTTTTCTTCTTCAAACAATGGAAGGGCATTCCTACCCTGCCTCCCTTCTAAATTGTTTGATGAAGTTCGGTTCCAAACCAATTTGTCTATCTGACTTTTGGTCCATTGCTTTGTAATTGCTATTAGTTGTGTTCTTATGCTAGTTCTACTATTGCTAGATACTCTTTATCTTGCTCTTTGTAAGGCTTACTTTGTTTTCCTCTTAGTTGTTTTTCTTTTTTTGGTTCCTTCATTGATTTGTTTTCAGATCATTTAATGGTTTGAGCCCTTTAAAATGCATGCTTACCTCAAAAATAAGTAATGATGATTTGGGAGTGGAGACCCAAATGAGGCTGACTGGTAGTGCCCCCATGGGGGTTTGGGTGCAATGTCATCAGTAGGGTGAAGGTGAAGCACCCATTGTGTAGGTTTGGGAGCAACACCCTAATAGAGTGAAGGGACATTGCCCTTAATTGGGTTGAGGGGTAGTCCCCCTCATAGGATCCAGTGCTAGTGCCCCTGACATGCTCCTTATCAAAATATATGATAGGGTTGAGGGGGTAAGCCTCAACCAACAAGACAAAATTAAGGCCTTTGAAACCTTTACCACCATAGAAAATCACATTTTTGAACTACAAGCAAGAAAAAATAAATTATATAAATTTGGATGGGTTTTCAATAAAGAATTCATGATTTTTGAATTTACTTGCAAGTTTTATAGGAAAAAGTTGCTACAAGTTTTTCAAAAATGCGTGATTTTTTGGGCGAGTAACTCGTTTGACATTCAGATTCAAGAGTATTCACAAGTCAAAAGCATTTTTATCAAGTTATGCAATGCTTGTTAGAGAATCTCCATTTCATGGAGGGGTTTCTTTCTGAGAAATATCATATATAACTAATGTTCATTATTCAATTGTATTGATTTTTATTATACATGATTATTTCCACTCACTTGAACCTTGGATCTTCATGATAATTTTGTAGAGGCTTTTAGGATATGAGTTCCCTTGGTTAGAACCTCAACTTTAGCAAAGGGGTTGTTACTTTTTCTAGCTCATTAGTGACTTTCTTTAGCCATATGTTTTCTATTTTGTTTATAGCTAGGTAGAGAGTCTTTCTTTTTATGTTTGATGCTGTAATTTTTCCTTTCATGGAATGTGTTTGTTTATCATTCTATTCTACGCAAATGTTCAAAGTTCTATTTTAGGTTGATTGTTAGAATAGGCATGGCTCTATTGCTCATAGATAAGACATTGGTCAGCTTTTTTCAGAGACTAAAGATTTTCAATGGTTTAAGTTTGTACTAAAATTGATACCCTTCAGAAAATTTGCATTTTATGGTTTAAGTTAGGTTACCCTTCACATCAATTTGTCAATTTATCAGGATCATGATCTAGTTTGTCTACTAACAAGTATTCATAGATTGTTTGTGGATTAGGAAAGAAAAACTATGTTGAGACAAACTTTCAAAGGATGTGAAGGAGGGACATGGTTGGGGAATTGTTTTAAAAGTTCCTTTGGAAGTTTATTCAATTGAAATAAATGCGAGTGATGATGCCATGAGGGTAAGAGGCTCAAATGGCTATTGTGGTTAAAAATGACAATAAGGAGAAAATGTATTCATCTTAAGGAAGCATCACATCTTTTTAGTGTCATTGCTATTTTTAATTCCAATTTTAGTTGCAATGGCTAAATAAGTATGTCAAAGTGGATAACCTTACTAGACTTATGCACATTCTTGAGGTGTTGTAGGCTATTTATGTCTCAAATTTCCAATGGTATTGCTCGGTGGCAATGGCTATTTAGATAGTAGTCACACCCAAAGTATGACCTGCCAATAGGGAAAGTAAAGTGTTATGTTTGCACTTTTTAATGGGCATAGCTAGTCCAAAAGCACTACTTATGTGGCTGAATGGGAGGAAACATGCGATAAAGAGGAAAGCAAGATTCTACTTAGTATGAAAGTTCCTTCTTTTGTGTTGAATGCTAGTGAGAAATGATGATTCAAGTAGTGAAATCATTGGAAGGCATGTCAGAGGTTACTCCATTAGAAAATAAGATACAAGTCAAGCTTGCAGCTAGAACACCACTAGTCTTGCTGTTGTGGGAAGCCACCATCAGTTCTTTGGGAATCATATTTTGTCATGATTTCCTGCTAGACCCAAGGAAAATTTCCCTGAAATACTATGAAGGCAACCTGGAGGACAAGAAGGACGAGGAGAAGAAGAGTGCGGTCCATGCTAACTCTGTATTGCTCCTAATCATATAGATGTGTGAATGGGTGTACGTGCAATTATGTTGTATATAACATTTATTGGTATTCTTGAATGTCTTGACATGAACTGTGAACATTGTAATTTATGTATGTGATTTATAACATGAATATTTTTTCACTCTATATGATTAGATACCTTGACACTAGTCCTTGCATGGTGTCTAATATCCTGTTGGTGATAGTAAGAGATGAATATGAATATATGCCATCTTCACATATCATAAATCATTTTTCCTTTTATAAATGAGTACATATCATCACAAAATCATCAAGGAGTTCTTATATTAATATCTATTATACTAAAGCGATATAAATCTCCATTTCTGACTTTACAGGTGCCAGTTTTGTTTCTGAAGCCAACATCTTCATATGTAGAAAATGGCGGAACTATTGAGATTCCGCATCCGTTACAGTCATTGGACTATGAGGTAGAGTTGGCTGTTGTTATTGGAAAGAAAGCTCGAGATGTGAAACAGGTGCATGCAATGGACTATGTGGAAGGTATGATGTATTATTAAATTATTAAATAGAACCAAATTGGTGAGCTTTAATTGTACACATTTAAATTCATTCTTTATTCAAATTTTTATTGGCAGATATGCTAGATGCAATGCTGCAATACCTTTTGAGATTTATCTGTTGTGTTAGCGTGTTTTGAGCACTAAATCAATAAGGACATGAAAACCATTAAGTGTTGTTGTTTTGCTGTTATTGTGGTCCCACCAAAACAATTGATTCTATGTTGTAAGGCTCTATTACTTATTTCTTCCACTTTTTAAATTTCTTAACCAAGTTTAATATTTGAGAGTGGTATCTGAGTCATTGTTAACAATATCAACATAATGAGACAAATAAATTTGACCTCAAAAGTTGTACAGCCCCACTATTGTATATGTCAAACAAGTAGAAATCATGCGCACAATTTGACAACAAAAACAATTGCATTTCTTCTCGTCATTTCTCCCTTGTCTTACTCACATGTTTATAAATTTAATGACAAATGATCTAAGAGTATGTCTTGGCAAGAGACACTCGTAAATGGACTGATCGTGTCAGTTTGTGTTTATTGAAATATCAGAAGATATAATGGAATGGGATGAAACAATCATCAAGGATTTTCTTAACATTTTATGAATAGATTGACATTTTCATATGTTACAATTTGGAATAGTAACTTTATAGAAACAGGGTTTCATTGTTAATAATTTTAGTTTATAATGTTATGTCTATACTCAAACCACTTTTATGAAAACTCTTAATATTCATTTATATTAGCTACGGTGACGACCAAATACACACATTTTCTTAATAGAGTTCAAAATAAGTTGACTCCAATCTCAACTTTAGAAATTTGGATCTTTTCAAGATGAAAATTAGTTATGTTGATGGCTAAATTGAGAAATTCAACAAAGATAGAATCAAGATCACCAACCTCCCCTGAAAAATATAACTAATCTATTGATGTTCTCATCTCCAAGGTTATGGGGTCTGGGTCACAACTATGTTTGATGAACTAAGCGGTCAATATGATTTGTTAGTTTGTCTTTATTGGTTTGACCATTTTCAATCAATTGGAAATAATCATTAATAGTTCTTTTATCCTTTCTAAATTTGTTCTTTTCTTTTATGATGGAAACATTTTTAATCTAATCCTATTCTAACAGTTAATAAATAAAATGGCAAAAGAGAGTAGATTTTACAAGAAATAAGCTAATGTAGTAAGTTCCATATTCTGTTTTCAGTTCTTTATGACAAAAAATTGAATATTTTTACCAACCCACTATATTGCAATCTATTTGGCTCAATCATTCATAATGTAAATATAAGATTCTGAGGAGATTTTCTTGAGAAACAGAAATGAATACACAACTAATGTATTTTACACTCTAGTTCAATGTAGTTTTTTATGACATTCAAATAAAATTTGTGATCAAGCATTCACAAGATTTCCTCAACGAATCGACATGCAAGAAATGAAATAAAGTACTTCACCACTTGAGAGTAAAAGGATTTGAAGAATTGAATTTTTTTCATTGATTGTAAAGTTCATAACAATTCTAAGAATACAGCTATATTGAAATTTGATCTTCTTCTTCAGAACATTCCTTTAAATAATGAATACTGTATTTAAATGGTTTCCAAAGCAATAAAAAATGTAATGATAAAACAACGTCCTTTTGTTTTGGGTGTGTCTTTCATAGAGTAAAGAAGAACAAAGGGTCTCAACGATGACTAGCATTTTCTTCAAACATTGCATGCATCTCTTTTATTGTTACTCCTTCATGGGAAAAAGGCATCTTTATCTATTAATAGCATTTTACTTTGCTTTTCAAAAAATTATCCATGCAAAAGCATAGAGTTGTCTTCATGCAATAGGGGATCTGGATGCCCTATATTTGTCCTAAAATTTTGGAACAACTTGAGAGCTCTAGTAGGACCCATTTGCATCCAGAGATTCCATTTTCAGCCTCTCAAATTGGATCTTTTAAATAAGAGAATAAATCAATTAAATTCATAACTTAATTCTAAAAATAGAAATAAATTCTTTCCTAGAATTTGAATATTTTGCCTAGTTTTGTGTTCTTATTTTGTTGGCATTGCAAATGTTGTTAGAAATTTATTCAAGCTAGTTTATTCTAGCTCATGTAACTAATCCAATATGAATTTACAATCTTCAAGGTCATTTCCTAAATATTCCACCAACTTGGTTACACCAAGCAATTCCCTTCTAACAGTCTTAAATCACACTTGTAAAAAAATTGCATTGTCAACCTATGCAGCCTGATTCAACTCTTCTTCTATATTCTTCTTCAGGCTTCCTTTGATAACCTTGAGTCTAGCTTTTGCACTCCCAAATGCCTATGTCCATGTCTCATATTACTCAGCAAAATCTTTAGTATTACACATCACCTGATATTCTTCCTTTTGTTCTTATAGTATCCTTAATTTATATTCAATTATTAGATCTGTTTAGAAAGTAATTATCCGTGTACATTTTTGTACAAAACCGGGCTCCTCAACCTAAAGAAATCCTTCATTTTTCAATTCTTTTGAGCTCATTTTGGTTTTGTTTAAATTTTATTTCCTCCAACTTGTGAAGATTCATCTCATGAATCTCTTTTTCAGTTTTCAATTTCTGTATAAACGAATCATTTATCGCTTGAAACTTCTGAGTCTACTCATACAGTTGACAATGCAATCCTATAATGCCATCAGCATTTTTTAGGAATTTGGCAATCCATTTATAAATAGCATTAGACCTTCTCTTCATTTCTTTGTAGTGAAATCGATCTCTTGCTTAGACATTAAACTTAGTGTTTTGTAGAAGTGCTATCTGTTGGGCTAAAGGACTGATAAGCCCTTTAATAAAAACTTTTATTTCCTCTAGTTGTTGCATTTGTTCCTTATTAATTTGTTTATTTTTGTCCATCTTCATTACTAATATTTCAACTGCAATATCTAAGGTGTCGAATTCAGCCCAGAAATAAAGATAAACAACAATCAAGAAGAACAAAATAGATGCAATAAGATAAAAGAGAAAAATTATCGTGGGAAAACCCTACCAAAAATATCACTTTTATTGATCATAAAATGTTCAAGTGTACAACGCTTTTTGCTTGATGCGATATATATAACCAATGGAGAGACTCTTCACATTACAACTGAAGGTTTCTTGAATTTCGCAAAACATGACTTCATTTTTTCGAATATACAATTCTTCGTAGTTCCATGTGCATGTCTCAACACATGTTGTATTACACATGTATTTAATATTACAATTATTATCATAAATGTTCTCTTCAGCTGAAGGTGACCATAATGGTAATAATGCCCATATTTGTAGAGATAAAGATAGCTATCGTAGCTACAATCTTCAATACTCCTTTGCGAGAGAGAGATATTTAGCTAAACAATCATAGAAGGCTGCAACCAAAAAATGTCAATGATAAATCTTAATCATATAGATTTTCATAAAAAAATATAATTCATGGAATTACTCAACATGAAAAACCTGCAAGAATCACAACCAACTTTCATCACAGACTCTCTCAACTTGATGTTGTCATGGAATCTCTCAACATGACAAGTTAGTAAGGTTTATAGGCAACATTTTATCACAGACTCTCTCAACATGATACAACCACTGACTCTCTCAACATGACATCCAACTCCCATCACAACATATCTCAATGTGATGACATCATGGACTCTCTCTACATGATGCACACTATGAATCTCCCATAAGTGAAAGAGTTATCAGGTTGTCCTTACAATTTTAATAATTTCACATTAATAAGAACTCGTAATCAACAAGAAATCATAATTGAGACTCATTTCCAACAAGAGTCGCGAAATTCTACAATATCATTATCTTATTACAGAGAAGGAAACTCATTAACATGCATAAAATTGATTGAGATACTCATTAACATGCATAAAATTGATTCAGATACTCTTTCAACAAAGACTCCCTTTTTGTAGGGATGGCCTTGCTCGCCACAATACGATAATTGATGTAACCTCCCTCTAAGGCTGAACATCTGCCTTTGAATCTCATATTTGAATACAAATATGTATCATCAACTCAATTCGGTAAGCAACATCCTCATTTCATTGATTCTTGTTGCATCTTGCAACCAAGAGAGATTAAAAACTCATAAAATCAACTATAATAGAGAATAGTGCTAAAAGCATACACTATTGTAGTGATATAACAATTCATGATAAAAATTCAGAATATAATCATAAAAAAAATCTGGAAATTGCATAGAATGAGTTTAACCTCCTTGATTTGACACCATGAATTCACATCATCTTTACCTATGTTCGTAGGGACTCCATATCTTCATAATTTGAATCAATAATTTCAACAAAAAAACCGGAATAACTTCTTTCAAAGCAACATCAGGGTTCACAACAAATAGTCCAAAATGCCTACAACTAGAATTCCAAAAGAAGAAAAGACAATCCTAATCCGTATTGCAATGCAACTACAGCAAGAAGGGAGACACATTTATCTTAAACTGATGTGAGAGCATACTAGATGCCCAAGATGAGGCACAATTGATGACGGTACACAAGTGAGAACAAAGGGCCTTCAGTAAAAAATTAACACAAAGGAACCAAATCGCATGCATCCACCCAAGATAGTATCTTCATCTTTCTCAAAGTAAATAGGGGGCATCAAATGGACCCAAATCTAATTAATTAGCATGGAACAAGCTTGTTGTAACATACCATTTTTACTAAGCTAAAAGTAGAGAACATATTCTAAGATTATAATCGAATAACATAACGGAATGACATGAAGTAATTTACAAACCGATACATCCTACAGAAATGAAACTATTTCTGAATTGATTATATAAGATATACAATCAGAATTTAAGTAACGACAAAATCCATTTCATATGAAAGACAATTAATATAACTTCCAAAGCTAACTTCTATGATTACATTTGAAGAACAAATCAACTTAACCCTATTTGCAATTATACATTTCAAGTAAGGCAAGAGCCTACAACACAATGGTAACTTGTGAGCCTCTCATGTGGGAGATCTTGGGTTCAAATTCACTTAACACATAAAAAATAATTAATTACAACAAATAACAATAATTAATTTAGGCTTCGGCCGTTTATTGATCAAAATAAAATAAAATAATACATTTCAAGTAATATAAAAGTATGTACAAGTAAAATATTTAGAATTCATACATGAACTGAAATAACTGTCGATGTATTGTGCAAGCCTCGACATATGGTGAAGAGGAGAAACATTGACACATGCTTAACCTGCCAACCACGGACCTTAAAATATCCACCACAATCTCTTACGAGAAAGGTGTCATGTCCCCATTTTAAGATATAATTTTAATAAAAATTAAATAAATAATGATAGTAAAATCATATTCATGTATAGAGATAAGAAATAAAAATTACATATATAATATATTATCAATAAAATAATATTTAGTGTAATATTTTAAATAATTAAATAATAATAACTTTACAATGAATAAATGAATCAAAAAAATTAAATACAAGAGAATAGTGTAGAAAGTATGTTATCTTTCTAAATAAAATTTAATAATAAATGACAATAAATATAAAATAGATAAGTAAATAAATAATATAATAAAATTAACTAAATCTAATAAAAATATAAGAGTTGTAATAAAAAGATGCGACTCTTTAAAATTAAGGTATAAAAGGGAGGAGAGTTCTTTTTAAAGAGGAAGGAGGAGTAGAAGAAGAGATGAGTTAAAGAAGAATTATTAGAAGATGAATGAGAAGAAAGCGACTTTTTTTTCAAATATTTTCAATGATGAAAGGATGTGACTCTTTGGAAGGGTTGCAATTATGAATGTTGTTACTCTTCAAAAATGTTTTAACTATGAAGAGTTTTGACTTTTCAAAAGGGTTCTAATCATGCAAGGTTGTGACTTTTTGATAGTATTGTGATTATGAAGTGTTGTAACTTTTTGGTACTATTATGATTATGAACTGTTGTGACTTTTCAAAAGACTTTGATTAAAAGTGTTATGACTTTTTCAAAGGATTGTGATTATGAAGGGTTGTGACTTTTTAAAAGGTTTGTGATTATGAAGGTTTGCAACTCTTTGAAAAGGACATGGGTGATAAATAAAATATGGATGGATTAAAAGCAATTATACCTAAGAGAGTTGAACTACATTAGAGTAGAGAAAGTAAAGAAACTAAACTAATATATATTGAATGTTTGGAATTGAAGTATAATATACTTTATGAAGGATTATAAAATGAAAAACTTAAGGAACAAGAGGCGTGTTCATTAGCTATGTTTAATTTGTAAATAAATATGAATTATTTGGTAGATACAATAATCAAGATTAAGGATTGAGATGAGAACTTTATAGTTATCATAGACATCAAGTAAGAACTTGGTAGAGGGCATTCATTAGAATGTTGAGTTTCTTTTAAGAGAACTCAAAGATTAGTGTACATTCTTGACTGAATGTCGGGATTTCAAATTGGAACCCAGAGAGAGATTTATAGAGAATCTCTTAGAGACAATATATATTGTAGTGGTCAAACATATGCATATATTAGAGATAAGAGATTTGGTTAGAGAGGGGATCTCTACCAAGTAGTGTTATCAGAAAGAGACCTAAGGAAGACGTTCTTTATATGATAATTACGTAATAGATATAGTTCTCACCAGATGGTTAGGTGGTTTGAGAGGATCTCTTCCGAAGGATTTGGAAGAGTAGTATGGGTAGTATTTAGATTAATATTTACTTAATCCAATATTTTTAATGTGTTTCACATACAACTTTTCTATATTATATTGATGAATGGTTGCAGGTTACAACATTCAAATTTAATTTGGAAGAGGGGACATTTCAAAAGGCCCTCTACCCTGGGTTAGGCTTGAGGCACCATAATCCTGCCATCTGAGCATTCTGGTGTTAGACTGTCAGCTAAGCAACAGACAAGGTTGAGGAACTCCTCCATTAACCTTTTCTCTGTCAGCTAACACTCCTGGCCTCTAATTATGATCAATTATGGCAAGCATGCCTCTAATCTACATTGCCCAAGGATTTAGATGGGCAAATGAATAGCCCGATCACCACCGCTCGACTTGACAACTAAATATATTTTGGACAATCATGAGCAGACTCAGACTAAACAATTTTCTTTCTTTAAATGTTCATGCAATTTAGACATTGATTAATAGTTTATTCTTCTTGCAGGAATACCTCTCCTCTTCACCCATTTACACTTGGCTTTGCTAGCCTTGGGTGTATCCAAGGAGATTGCTGGTAATTATGAGATCCTTATCAATCAGTTTTTGTGAATATCATTCTGATTTTAATCATAGGTAGTATATAGCAAATACCAGTGTTTAAGTCAGAAAAATACTTTATTGCAAATGATGGAACAAACCTTATCCAATGTACAATATAATTTTTAATTAATTGTTGAGCATTCAGTCTTAAGGGAACTATATCAGTTTAGTCCCTAGGACTATGCACCCGATATGCATAGATAAGGAGCTAGTCATAAATAAAGAACGAGCAAGGCTCATGCTCCTCAAAAATTCTTACTACGTTTGAGCCTTGGTTACGACCCAGATAAGTAACCAAGCTTGTGATCATGATAGTCCTTCATTCGACAGTGATATATAAAGAGAAGTTTGCATTGAATAAGGCATAGCATGAAATAAGAAAAGACTTGTGAAATGTTTCATGACCTGAGAAAAGAATTCAATCATTAATGTGATCTTGAGGCAACAACTCCATGTGATAATGTTTCCACCAACGTGGCCCAACACTGCAGATCAAGTATGGTAATATGTTCTAGAATATGGGTAGAAAGAAGAGAAGATACTTTTGGTTTAGAGTAATCGCATGACAAGAAGGAAGTGAATAAAAAGAATGATCCTTCAGTTGTGGGGAAGGAAGATAAAGCCTCCCGTGCTTTCGGTTACAAGAAAGAGCTCGATATTAGTTACAAGAACATCATATTTTCAAATTTTAAAAGTTTGATGCCGATAAGGTGGCAACGCTCATCGATATGGAGTCATAATAAAACATAAAGATTATACTTTGTCTTGGTTTAAAACATATATATATATATATATATATATATATATATATAATGTCATCATGCTATTGAATTCTACCTATAATTGTACATACATATACATATATCTATACGCGTCTGTAACTTGAGAGTATGCATAATTCCTTTTTATCATTATATTCTCCCTAGGTACGCACACAGATATATATATATATATATATATAAAGTTACAATGTTGACCACTTCTACAGTCTCAAAATAAAAGAGAGGTATAGTTCTTCTAATGATATTAAATGTTAAATATTTCTCTTGTTATAAAAATTGACCAAGTAGCTGATGATTGTCCAAGGTATACTCCGTTGCCTAGCCATTAAATCCTTCACCAAATTAGTTAGAACCAATACCTGATGGTCTGATGATGGACTAAACTGGTGCCCCATTCCTTGAATCTTGTTTAGCAATGTTTCCCCCCCTTCATCTGCTCCTGCAACCAAAAATGCGTATTCCGCAATAATAACATGTTCCTTTATTTAAATTGAAATATCAAGAAAACACTGTTGGGTTTTCTAGATTTGCTGCAAATGTAATAGCACTGCCATAATGTTTGGTATGTACTATCCAAATGACTACCATCTCTCTAATATATGATGAAGTACGGATAGACATGTCTTTTCAGGGGACATGTCTATTTATTAGAATATAATTAATATAATGACAAATAAATATCTCATATATTTAATATATTAATATATGTATTATATCTCACACTTAAATATATAATATATATACTTGCACTATAGTTTATCCAACTAAAGCTACCAAATATTAACAAGCACAATAAGTGATAACTGTCACAATGGCTAACCACCACTAATATTTATTTTAAAATATAAGCATTTATTTTTAGTTGAAATAACAATAATCAACTAACAAGTCAATAACACATGAATCAATTTGGTTAATCATAACTTCCATTTCACAAGATCATGATATCCGAGAGTTTCTAACCAACCATTACAACGACTATAATATTATTTTAAAAGATCAAAAAAATTGGGATGTAACACTTGCTAAACACCAGAGGTTATGATAGACGATAACAACTCAGAAAATATGATTAAACTGATTACTTGATACTCCTAGATTGCTCACACAACAATATTAGAAAGCTCAAAAATTAAGAATAATAAGCGAATCATTCCAAGTACTACCCTAAGTGCTTCTACAAAGTTGGAAATAGAAAAAGATTGGCTAGATTCTGCCTATCCAAAAGTTGAGCCTATTATCAAATTTGCAAATTCTTAACAAACACAATAAAGGTGATCGATAGAAACTGCTAGAACTGGCTTTTGCAAAATGACAAAGATGAAATTATATGATCCAAATGATGATTTGGTTCTTGAGATAGCTCAAAAGCACAAGCCTGCGGAGAGGACTTAGGGAACAACAATATAACAATATCAATATTAGTAACTCCACTTCTAAGTGATTGCTGTTGCACTGAATATTTTCCAACTGTTGCTTTTGGCTAGCACCCGATAAATAACATTCACGATAAACATAGGACTAACTTTCAGGAAGAAACATATGAAAAGTATGGATGATGCTATAAAAAAGGTTTATACACCCAAGACTGAGAACCTCTTTGAAACATGACATCACACCAAAGCTTGCAAAGGCTACGTCTTGACTCGTTCCTCTTTCAAGTTTTGCTGCTTACATGAATCATAGCTAAGTTACCAGAAACAATAGTTGTCTCCAGACATTAAAACATCTGAACTATTTTGATGAAAACAAAACCATTATAGGTCCCGTTCCGAGAGAGTAGGCACGACACCCAAAAAAATAAAGTCTGAAAAATGAAATACATTCATGGTAGTAAGAATGAAATGAACATTACGCCCAAAAACGATCAAATTACAAAACTATTTGTAACGCTTGCCGCCAGAATGAAAATGAATAATGATCAAGATACAATAACCATTTGTAATCCCTCTAACTCTTTACTCCTATCTTTACACAAAAATGGAAAGAGAGATATGTGAAATACATATGACTTCCTTAATAATACCTAAAAACAAAGAGAGCTGACGATGGTAGAAACTGTTACAAAAAAATATGGATACTATGCTAGAGAATCGACAAAAATAATGTAAAAATCTTTCACTATAGAATTGACACAAAATAATGAATAATGTCTTCTGCTAGCAAAGAGGCATTGAAACGGTAAGCCAGTTTTAAGTTCGCATAAGCATGAAAAGTTACGAGATGAAGCCTCGACAACATAATGTGAACAAATAACCAAGACAGAGGCAACACAAAGCTGAAAATGACATAGCGAAAGAAAAAATAACCCAATATGAATAATGAAGAGAAGCCTTGACAAATTCCATATGCATCTATAATTTTATAGGGACTAAATGGAGAGCAAGAGACTCACTCACAGACGAAAAGTTTCAGCCTTGAAAGATTGGAAAAAATGGAGAGCAAGAGACCTGCCTGAAGATGAAAAGTTTGAAATCACTATTGAGAGCTGACGAACTTGGGAGCTTAAAGTTGTTTTGGGCGGCGAGCTCCAAAAATAAAGAATATCCACAGATGTTTGGCTCATAAAAACGCTACAAGATTTTGCTTGGGCAAATTATACTTTTGTAAGGTATTAATGAATGCATGAATTCAAAACATAAATACAGGCACGTTAGTCAAATAGTGAGATGTAAAAAATTTGACATTCCTCCAAAATTTGGGAACCACATGAAAAGAGGCAACAACAAGTGTTCCACATGAACATAGAAGAAAGAAAAGAATCGCGTCAATCACTCAAACATTTGGAGATAAGGAAAACAAATTTGAACATGTGTCCCAACAATAGATACAATGCCAAATAATTTAACATAGGCGGTGATTGTTGGAACAGAGGCCCAAAGAAATCACAGACGATAGAAATGAATATAAATGAATGTAGTAGCTCTCTCGAATTACGAGAAGAGCATAAAAGAAAGAAATTGAAACAATATGGACATGCACGAGTTTTTCTCACAGCCATCATAATAAACACATATATCCTTATACATTCTCCTTTCTTGCTATTATACAAACCAGGCTTCAATACCATGTTAAACAACAATTAAGAAGAACAAAAAAAATGCAAGAAGATACAAGAGACTCTAATGTGCCTTTTTGAGGTCATTAGAAAATTTCGAGTCCAACTAATAAAATAATTAAAAGTGAGTTTGAAGTTATATTAAAACTATTTAAAAACTCTCTTTTACTTAAAATAGGGAAAAGGTGACAAAGGGGAAATAAGATGAAAGACGAAATGAGAATTTAGCGGGTCACTTTTTGAGCATTAAAAGAGAAAGTACAATTTATTTTTCAACATGCTTGGATTTGAGATTGATTTTTTGGTATCTTTTTGGAGAACTTTTGGAAGCCTCTAGCTTTCTCTTTTTGAGACCTAAGGACAAAGAACCTTTAGGATTCTGGGTGGATTGGATGTAGCTTCGATTCATCATCTGTGGTGGACTTACATCAGAACTCACATCTGGGATTAGAGATGCATGTTGTATTTTCTCTCCAATCTGACTGTAATACTATTTTTAAGATTGAATTTTATGCATATCGTTGTTGTATTGCTGATTTATAATACAATGACAATTCTGAAGTTGTATTGAAGCTAAGTATTTTAATGAGCATTTTGGTTCATTGCTAGTTTCATCTGTTGGGTTTATTGGCAAAAGATGTATTTTGTTTTGTAAAATTATTTGTGAATGAATTTGGGGGAAATATCCATTAGGGACATTACGGTGGTATTAGAGCATCGAACTTGCCATCTTGTTGGGTATAGTCAGAGGTTCAATTAGAACATAGTTGTAGATATATAAACGGATCAATGAGTATTTACAGAACAAATTTTCTTGTTAGCTAATGAGTTTTCACAATTTAGCATTGACAAAATTACTTTTTAAGTTATATTATTTCTATGGGTACTGATAGTAGACTATATGGTGTCAAATGATGAAGTTTAAGGGAAATATTTTAGGAAGATGAGTCCTATATGGAATTGAGGAATTGTGGGCCGGATCGTATTTGGGATTGTTTGTTATTTTAATTGCAAAATAATCGTTAATGGTTTGATTATATTAAAGCCCTTGCTAATCTACCTTAGTTTTGTGACTAGAAGTGAAAAAGATTAAGGTTTTTTGAGTTACAATAAAAAATTAATATAGATTGAATTTTAAATTATTTGATCTTCTGATTCATAGAGATCTGCAGATAGTTGATGGAGAAGTCGAAGAAATTTAGAATGGATATATCAACAAATCTTTGTGTCATGAAGGAATGTGTATGTTGTGAATGGTTGATTGCTATGGATGAAAAATAAAATTTTCAAGGGATTTGAGGCGTTTGATCGACTATTGCAAACACAGGACACTAGAAATTTTTGGAAAAAAAAGCTATACTCCATTCGACAAGCTTTCCTAGATTAATTTTGATGACGTTTTGTATGTACTAGAGTGTATTGCATACAATAAGCCCGTGAGAGTTATAAGTGCCATCACCAGTTCTTTCGATAGTATTTGGAAATAAATTGAAAAATAGTTGAATGGACGTAGACGTCTGCTGGGAGTCATACTAAATGGGTGGTTGTGAATTTGCAAGTGTATTGTGGAGTCGTTACAGGCTATTTTGGGCAGAGTATTAGTATTTTGGCATAACTGGAGGAAGTGTGGAAGTTAACTAATGACAACTATCCTTGAAATACTCTGACAATGTCAGTTTTATTCCCTGTCTTTACTTCTTGTAGAGATTCAAATAACTTGTTAGAGTGTTACAAGATAACATCAGACAATATTCTTCCAAGTGTATGCTGAATTTGGAAGTGCACAGAATGACAAATGAAAATGTAAAACTAGCAGTCGCCTCTCGACTTTAGTGAGATTATCAAGATAACAACACCAGTCACATCCTACATTGAAAACATATTAAGGAGGGTATTACAATTGATTGTGGACAGCCTTTGGGGGTTACATGATGATAGGGACTCTACTTGTGGAAAGAAGGTAAAAATTCTAGAACTAATGGAAAAAACAAGACTTTTCATTCCCATGTTGGATCTTGGTCGTGAGGAGATGATTCATCAATTGTTTCAATGTCTCTTAAAAGAATTTAAAAAATACCATCCAGATAATGTGAGGACTTGCATTAAAACCATCATGTCATTAATCTGTGATGAGAATGATGACATATGTAAGCAATTAAAATCAGATTTGTTGGCTATGTGGAGAAGGGATAACATTATCTTACATTTTGCTTACGAGCTTGTGGAGGAACTAATTGAACAAAGGTTTGACATGTTCAAGGAATTTATGACTAAATGTGAGTTAACATCAGAAGGTATACAAGTTGAAGGGTCTTTGAAAATGAGCAAGAACCACATAACAAAAAGAAGATCTATTTTACTTGCAAGCATTTTTGGTCACTTGGTCACATTTGTGGGGATAACAAGCATGTAGAAACAACTCAAGAAGTGCAGATCACGTTGAGGAAATTGAGGATTCGTTGGTCCAACTTCAACATAATGAAGATCATGAGAGGGAACCCGATATGGATGATGGTAAGATTTGTACTAGCATTTTATTTGGTGAACTGGAGGGTTTTATTGACAAATATTATTGTAATCATAAGGCTAAATTGAGTTTCTCCATGAAGATGAGTTATGTGGAGACAATGACATAGTAGTTGAGCAAGACCATAAGGACCAACAAAAAATGAACAATGAGAACTCTGATTTTTATGACCACCGTTATATATCTACACAATGCCATGTAGACGGGGATGAAGCAAGTGAAAATGATTCAGAGAATTCACTTGATGGTGATCATTTCATTGATGGAGATGTTGATTTGAATGACAATATTCATGGTGATGTTGAAAATTCAGAATTGTCCTTGATGCATACTGATAGTTCCTATTGATTATCTAGAGACATAACACTAAGTCTTCATGAGATGGTTGCTATTTATTTGTGAGCTAGTGATTTTATCTTTATGCATAGTCCAACTATCAGGGGTTGTTATTTTGGGTCTGTTATTATTGTTTCAGATTTGGTCTATCCTCTTGAGGTTGGCGAGTCACAAGTTGATTTGTGGAGATTTCTCATCTTGAGAGACTGTATGAGATGATTACCCTTCCAGTAGAAGGGCACAGTGATAGTAGTGTCATCTTCTATATTGTTGGTCCGTTTTATGACAGCGATTCACGGTGGACTTATGAGTTTTGGTTGGGTGAATCAGTTTGCTTAGTTGGTTGATTCTATTACGATATTAGATAGTTTTTATTTACTCTTTTTTTGGTCTTTTTCTAATGGTCACTCTTTTTGTAATGTTTCCATAAACTCCTCCTGTTCGGTATGGAAACTCTCTCTCTCTCTCTCTCTCTCGCCGTCTCTTTCTCTCCAAAATGTTTCTATTGCTCTCTCTTTGTTTGTTATAGAAACATTCTTATGTATACTTGTATATATAGATCATTTATGATCTTTGTTTAATAACACATCCATTATTTTACCATAATATGGTATCACAGCAAATTCTTGGCCTCTTCAAATTTTTTTAATTTCTTTTTGAAATTATTTCTTCAAAATTTTCAAAATATTATCTTGAGTGTGCCCAAAATTTGGATTTTTTTCCTTCCAAACTCGACTAGGTATTTGACATACAAATCTTTTTGCAATTTTTTGGTGCATGGATCAAAATTTGCCTTTTTTTTCAATTCCACCCTTTGTTGAAGAACTCTGCAATTTTTTCAACTTCTTAAATCCGATTAAGGTTTTTTTGAAAACCCAATTCCCGTGTCGGATCAACAATTTTTTTGCATATCGCTGGTGGGTTTTTGTAGATCTCATCTAGTTTTGTCTCACTTTTTTCTGGGTGCATCATTTTCCATGCCTTGATTTTTAAGCCAGCAGAATCAAAATTTGATAGCAAATTCTATCGGGGTTTTTTGAGCTCTCATTCGGGTGTCTCTTCACATTTTTTTGGGTGTTTCATCAATCTTCGTCGAAGTTTGTGCCTTCCAAGTTTTTTCGCCCTTTTCATTGAAAAATGTGCAATGGCATCTCTCACCAGCCTTATGTTGGAAGATAGTCTACGATTCACTGGAAAGAACTACAACATTTGGAAGCATTTTAAGCCCACTCCTTTAACAAGGATAAAGGCCAATCTCAGTGTTCTGCACAGTCTTTAAATAGCTTTAAGAAGCGAATCCGGTGCAACTATTGCCACAAATTCGGTCATGTGATCCAAGAATGCAAGACTCTCATTGCTTCTGATCAATGGAAGTAGCGTGGATCCCAGCCACAAGCTAACATTGCAGAACATGTTGCCCTCTTTGATCAACCCGAGGCTGCCTTTTACGCTTTTTGAGGACATGCAAATTTCTATTTTTTAAAGATAGAGTGACTATTAAAGGAGGGTATTACGATATTAGATAGTTTCTATTTACTCTCTTTCGTCTTCTAATGGTCACTCTTTTTGTAATGTTTCCATAAACTCCTTCTGTTTGTTATGAAAACTTTCTTTTTCTCTCTTCAGAATGTTTCTATTTCTCTCTTTGTTTGTTATAGAAACATTCTTGTGTCTACTTGTATATATAGATCATTTATGATCTCTATTTAATAACACATTCATTATTTTACCATAATAGATCTAGGATGATAGGTGTTGACCGGATGTATGCGTGGCATTTTGAGGATTTTGTTGTAGTACTATATGGTTTGAGATTTCATGCAGTTATGATCAGAGTCACGCCACCTATTGATGCAATGATACTTGACAACTTGACATGGGATCCATGGATTTGGTTGATGGAGGAGTTGCATTTGGACACCTTGCTTTGCAGTGTGACAGGATGTGTCTCTAGATTAGGCTATAGAGCTATTTACAAATTTATATGGGGTCCTGGTACTGATCGCTTGGGGACAAGCAATCCCAAGGAGGGAAGACTATATTGTCCCCTTTTGAGGACATTAGAAAATTACTAGTCCAACTTGTAAAATAATTAAAAGTGACTTTGGAGTTAAATTAAAACTATTGAAAAAGTGTCGTCTAATTAAAAATGGGAAAAGTCGACAAAGGGAAATTAAGAGGAAAGATAGAATGGAATTTGGAGGCGGACTTTTTGAGCATTAAAAGAGAAAGTCCCATTCATTTTTTAACATGCTTGGATTTGAGATTGATTTTTTGGTTTCTTTGGAGAACTTTTGGAGCCTCAAGCTTTATCTTGTTGAGACCCGAGGATGGAAAACCTTTGGGATTTCTATGTGGATTGGACATAGCCTTGATTCATCATTTGCGGTGGATTATACATCAGAATTCACATCTGAGATTACAGGTGCATGTTGTATTTTCTCTCTAATCTGACTGTAAGACTATTTTAAGATTGGATTTTATGCATATCGTTGTTGTGTTGCTGATTTATATTACAATGACAATTCTGAAGTTGTATTAAAAGTTAAAACTGAGTATTTTTAATGAGCATTTTGGTTCATTGTTGGTTTCATCTGCTGAGTTTATTTGCAAAAGATGTATTTTGTTTTGTGAAAATTATTTGTAAGAAAAATTTGAGGAAATATCCATTAGGGATATTCCAGAGACACAAAATTATCCTTGGAAAACTCTTCCAAATGAAGGGACAAACCCAACTACATAACCAAAAATATCACTTTTATTGATCATACAATGTTCAAGTGTACAATGTTTTTCGCTTGATGCGATATATATAACAATTAGAGAGACTCTTCACATCACAACCGAAGGTCTCTTGAATTTCCCAAAACATGACATCATTTTTCAAATATACAACTCTTCGTATTTCCATTTGCATGCCTCAAAGCATGTCGTATGACAGATGTATTTAATATTACAATTATTATCATAAATGTCCTCTTTAGCTGAAGGTGACCATAATGGTAATTACTAATAACACCCATGTTTCTAGAGATAATTCTTCTTCTGTGCTTCGCTTATCCAAATTAATTCTTGATATTTGGTAGTCCCTTGGAGTCATCTCTTTTGCATATTCACCCTTTGTATTAGTGGCCATCTTTGCAATTATGGTCCCAGATTCATCCAAGTGTATGGTAGAAAAGATTTCTTGGTTTCTATTAGGTCTGACTTATAAATCTTGGAAAAAGGCAAAGGGCAGTGCTATGTCTAATGGCTCTGTCAGTGCCCTTTGCCATTTTTCTAGATTTAACTTTCTTTAACAATACAACCAATTGGAACAAAGAAACCAATACCAGGGTCCAAGATTTGTAAAGAATAGAGAGACAATAGTCACCACAACTGAAAAATCAATAGGAAAGTCAAAGAGGGCAATCAAACAACATAAACAACCACCAACAATCAACAGGCAAAACCCAACCCATAGGCATTCCCTAGAAAGCAGCAACCTACCAGAGCTCATCATCCTGAATGTAATGACCATTGACCACCCCCAATCTGACACATTGCAAATTCTGTTTTTTCTTCGTCTGAGTTTTAGAGTTTTCTGATTTCTTTTCTGTTTTATGATTTTCTGACTTTTTTGGTTTTTGCAATATTTTGAAGTGAGGAAATGCTAATAATAAATGCAATACTGGCAATAATAATATTATGAAGCAACTACAATCCCAACAAACTGAAATTATAGCATTATCAGAAAGAAATTGTAATCGACTTATCAATTGACATGATAACAGCTCATGAAAAATACAATCATCAACTGGATATGAAGTTTTTCCTTGGTGTGATTGCGTACAGCAGCAAACTCTTGATGGTGGTATGTCTGAAGCTAATCTTTAAACTCCTATAAACTTCCTAGGGAATGGGGCTGAAATGTGCTGTGATTGATTGGGATCTAACAGCAGACCTGAACGGCCTTATTTATGGGTTACATTTACTTGATTCTCACAAGCAGTTACCCTCTGAATGCCGCTGATGGCACGTTGTATTTTACCCTGGACCTTACTTCTAACCCAAATTGATTTTGTGCTTCTATGTCTTCCTTAAATATGCCTTGCAGATTTCATATGCAGCCTACGATTTTTCCATTCACAATCACTGTGCGGGCCTAGTGTCTTTGTCTTGCACTATTGTCTCAACTTGCCATCTATGTCTGCCACTGTACGGTCTGCTCTTACTTTTTATTGCCTGCCCGCCCTCCCTTAGTTGCCCATAGTACCTTTTTGTTTCATACATGTCTTTATATATAGTCTTTTTGTGTTTTGTTCGTGTCCCAACCGTATATGTGTCGTACGGTTCTGTTTTGCATGTCACATGTAAACAAAGTTTCCTGATGACCCAAGTGGCTTTATATTACCTCCGAATACCTTCAACTATACGGTGTGGTGGGTTCTATACCCCATGTGGAGGTCTATGTACAATGTCTTAACCACCGCACATGGAACCGCCATACGGTGATTAAGCCATGCTTACGATGACCAAGCCACTTATTCTATGACTAAGTCACCCATGTGGTTGACCTTCGTACGTGTTCTCTATTTGTTTTTCTACCACTCAATGGGTCTCAAGGCTGAATTGTGGCTTTCTTACACCTCTCAAATTATATCTTTATTCTCGACCCATTCACTCCATTAAGCACCTCCCTATCCAGGGTCCACATCTTGATGGCCCGTTTCCTCGCAACCTCTCAGATTTTACAATGCCCCAACTATTTAACTTTGATTTTTCTTGGTTTAATCCTGTTTCGTCCATTGTACTTTAGCACTAGTTGACCAGGTTGAAATCTCACCCTCCTCAAGTGGTTGTCATGCTACAACTTCTGCCACTGCTAGGCTACATCTATTGTCCATTGTGCCGTCATTTGGCACTCATCAAGCTTATTGAGTACATACAATTGTTCTCTCAAACTCTGCATATCACCCAACTTGTTTTCAATTCCTATTCTCAGACTTAGTATCATAAATTCCATTTGAACGATGACTTCTTGGCCATAAACGTTGGAAGGGCGTTTGACCAGTTGTCACCTTATAGGTAGTATGGTATGCCTACAAGATTGAAGGCAACACTTTCTCCCAGCCCTCCTGTTCCACTCCACATGTTTTATAAATGATCGATAACAATATCTTGTTTCTTCCCTTAGTCTTTCCATTGGCCTTGGGGTAGTATGGACTTGACAAAGAATGAAAAATCTTGAATTTTGTAGTCACCAACTTGATAATGTGGCTCACAAAATGGCCTCCTCTATCACTCATTAACTAGAAAGGAAAGCCATACCACATTATAATTTGTTCATAGATAAACATAGCCATACTTAATGTTGAAGGGTTTAACAATGGATGATGCCGCTACGAATCCCAATATCTTGCAATATATTATTCACCTGAGATTTTGATCGGGTTACATTGACCCTTAGATTAACCCTTGTCTTCATTATCATTCAAATTAGTGTAAGAATAATCTGTTTATGTAGGGGACCTACTATTCTAAAGGATCTGTTTATGCAGGGGCCCTACTATTTGTAGGATCTATTTGTGTAGGGGGAATTTTGAGGTTAGGTTAGGGTAAGGCTTGTCCCTTATAGAATGGTAAGGAATTAAGAATTGCAGGGCATGAAGCCCTATTCTTATCTTTATAATTTCTATGGCCCCCCTACCTTGACAATAGGTAGATTGTTCTAATTGTTTATTAGGCCCTTGCTTCAATCTAGTTTGTTAAATACTCGGTTGTTACCACTATGTATTGCCACCTTTGAGCCTAACTTGCCTTCAGGGGTCCAATAAAGCCCAAGCCCGAATGTTCAAAGAGTTCTCATGCGTAAGATGGATTTAGAGGCATGAAGTCCCTCTTCGGTGACTTTTTGGCTCTTTGACACATATCACACCCTATGACCCATTTCCTAGCATCACTATAGAATGTGGGTCGTCACAATCCTATGAGTGGCACTTTCCTTGCTGTAGTGTAGGGCTTCATGTGTCTGCTAGCTGAACCTTCGTGTTGCACCTCTATAGCGCACCTCTAGAGCACTTGATCCGATCCCATTTTAGATAACAATCCTTTGATCAGCTTGAAAGTTCTACTCTTGAGCACCAATTTTCTCCTCTCCACGAGTGGCATATCCTTTGAAAATTGGGATGTGGACAAGTACTCCCCAATGCTTGTGTAGTGAGATAAGAATACAATAGTGTGAAATGAATGGATGTCGTGGTAATCATTGTTCACCCCCTTAGGTGGTTCGTTGGACTTGATGCAGGAGAGCTGGTGGACAATTACATGGCTCTTTCCCAAGCACATTTTGATGGTGAATGTGAACTTTGACAACAATAACAACCATCAACTTACTTTGCCTTGGATTATAGGTTTATTGACCAAATACATCAATGCTTGGTAGCACACATAGAATGTGAGCAAGGTTGGTAGTAGGTAGTGCCTGAACTTTTGGACTGCGTACACCATCCCGAGAGCTCTTGCTCTATTGTGCTAGAGTTCTTCACCCTTGACAATAGTCTACTGGCAAGATAGATAGGATGGTCTAAGCCATGGTCGGCCACTTACACCAAGGTTGAACGTATGGAAAAACTAGAAGTGTCCACATAGACGTGAAACTCTTTGTCCCAATTCGTATATGCCAAAATTGGTGCTCCGACCAGTCTTGTCTTTAACTCTGTGAATGATGTACCTTGTTCGCTCCCCCATATGCATTTTTCTCCCTTCCATGTCAATCTCTCTAGAGGGCAAGAGACTTGAGCAAAATTCTTTATAAACCATCGGTAATAGCCAATGTGACCAAGAAATGATTTCACCTCTGTGACATCCGTGGGAGACTCCATCTCCACGAGCACCCTGACCTTATTGGGGTCTGTTTTTAATCCTTCTTTACAAATGATATGGCCCAATAACTTTGTCTGTAGTACCATGAACCGATAATTCTTTAGGTTGAGTGCCGACCTTGCTCTTTGACACCTTTCCATACATTCCCGAAGGGCTGTGATATGTGTGTTGTGCCCGCTATAAGTTGACCAATCATCGAGGAAGGCTTTCAAATTTCCTATGGACATCTTTTCAAAGACGTGCAAGATTATCCTTTGGAAAGTTGTGGATGTATTCCACAAATTAATAGGCATCTAGTTGTATGCGTATACACTATCTTCCACTATGAAGGTTGTCGTCAACTTGTCCTCCTTCACGATGGATATCTAGTTATAGCCGAAGAATCCATCCATAAATGAGTACTTCTTATGCCCAACAACCTCCTCTAGGATGGTATCTGTAAATGGTATGGGGAAGGGATCCTTCATAGTGATGACATTAGGACAACTAAAATCGACACAAATTTTGATTTAATTGCCGTCCTTTTTCAATGATATTGGAATCGAGGACACCCATTTGCTTGTCTTCACCTTGGAGATGATACTCGCCTCCAACATACACTATCTCCTCATTTACTCTAGAGGCTTAGATTTTAGTCATTTTGTAGGGCCTCTTCCATACAGGTACAACTCTAGGTACCAAAGGATTGTGGTGTATGTAGGACTTTAGCGGTACTCCCTTGAGGTCTTTATAGGTCGATGCAATTACATCATTATACTGTAGGGAAAAATTGAATGTTGTGACTTTCAACATGAGATTCCAGTCGTCCCTACTAGTTTGTTGCGTGGGTTTGCCTCATTTCCTAGATTTGTGAGTTGTAGGAAGGATTCTTCATACTTCTTCGGTTTCTCTACGCCAAACTTCTACGGTGGGGTCTCATTTGCATGGATCTCCCTTTCCTTGTAATCCTTGTACTGCGACAGATACAAGTCTCTCTTCGATTCTTGTTCTATGTCCTCTACCTCGGGCATAAAGCTGTGAAATAGTGCGTAATTTTCCATTTGCGAATGCAAGATTCCATTCATCGAATCAATTTCATCTTGTGAACACCACTCAAGTTCCATGACGCCTTCCTCATTCAACTCTTCGGTTTCTCCTTTCGTCCACTCTGCCATTCTCTCTAGGTGACTCTGACTCGAAGGAAGACACAAGCTCATTGCTCTTCATTTGGGTATGGAAATCAATGAAAAAATTGTGCCCTCCTCTCTCTTTTAAGAGAGTGTTCCTCTTCTAGTTATGATTTACCCTTGCTGCAACAAGCCACCCCCTATGGAGAATGACATCATATCCTTTTTTCTAGAGAGGGATTACAACAAAGTCTATGATGTGCGTATTCTGACTTGTTATGTTATTAGTGTTTTGAGGAGTTTGCTTCCATGTTGGATTGCATCTAGTAGGTTAAACAGTGGGGGGTAGAGAGTTGGTTTCCTCGGTTTCTTCCATGTCTCTTCTAGAAGTACATTTATCCCTGATTCATTGTCCACATTGGTATCCGTGAGAATAGTTCCTAGGATGCCCATCTCAACAACAATAGGGTGTAAGCCATTGTTCACTGCAAGCAACATTGGATCTATTGCAGATCCTTAGTGAACATTTGTATGTTTTGTGGTGCGGGTTGGCATAGAGAATCCACTAGGAACCTTACGATGTGTGGTGCTAGAGAAGGTACTTAACAATGTTGACCGTAATTGGGGTACACCGTGAAGGAGGTCTTGGATTTTAACCGGTACCTCCATGTGTAACTTTTGCCTTAGTATATTTTGTTCAGCTTCTGTCCTCCGAGATGTACCTGTCATCTGGTGTGTTTCTTTTCGTGCCATCATTTGTTTTTCGCTCTCCTCCTTGGCTTCCCGTACTCCCTGCTTCTTGATATGAGGGTTGGTGTACGTGGTCTACTTTGCTTGTGCTCGAGTGACGACCAATACTTCAACCCTTCAATGTTGAGAAGGTTGACACCAAGTTTTGGGTAGTTGGCATTGTCATGGTTAGGGCCGCACCATCGACGCAACTTCTGTGAGGTGTCTTCCTTTTGGCAATCTTGGGCAAAGTGACCCGATTGGTTACAAGCTTGACACTGTATCATTGGTCCTCCCTTCGCATCATCTTGTATCTAGCTTCAATTATTACTACCTCTCTTTCCTTGCCTATTGTCCTGAAATCCGCCAAACAATGTATTATTGTCAGTTGAGAGGTACTTGCTTCTCTTGATGTGGATGTTTGCTCATGTGTGAAGAGTAGTTGTTGGCTCCTCATTTCATATTATATGGGCATTCCCTCGTAGAATCACCCATAACTTGACAAATGTTTCAAAATGTTTTTTTTCAGACAAGACCCCTTTGTGTTCCCCTTCACCTCGCAATCGACGCACCACAACTCTCCTTTGTTAGTCTTACATGAACTCCCCTTCACTGCTTTAAACTCCTTCCTTATTCTGTCAATATTCTTTTGGAGGGCTTGTACCTTGTTGCTCAACTCCTCGTTGTTGCAACTCTCTCTAGACAAGTCGTTGCTGCCTGAAGATGACTTCTCCCTCTTCTTTGAGGTTTTATCTTCACTCTCCAGATCCATCGCCATGTCATAGGCATCAACATATGATGTGGGGGTACTATTTTTATCTTTTTCCACAGGGAAGGCATCAATACTTAAACGAACCATCTCTTCTTCAAACCGTCGACTGCTTGGTTGTTTATCTTCCCTAATAGTTCTTTGAGCCTTTGGTTTTGCGCTCTCATCGTTTCCTTCTTTCCTTTCTTCATTTTGTAGATTTTGGCTACTATTTCATTCTCAGCCTAAAAAAAGCAAAAGTCATTCTAGAGTTCATTTGTTAGATTAGCCTAGGTTTTTATCTTTTCTTTGTCCATATTGGAGTATTAGTCAATAGTGACTTCGCATAGGGTTATTGGGAACTAGCAGATCCATTCGTCCTTGTCGATTACTCCATTCACCAACAAACTTGTCTTACAAGTACGACAATGTCTGAGGGTATCCTTCTTCTCGTCACTAGTGAATTTTGGCAGTTTTTTCTTTTTTGAGGACATGGTTATATTTCTATTACTCTTGGTTGGTAGAATTCCTGACCTGATTGGGTTAGAGCTTGACAAATTATGCTGATTACTGCATCCTGGTGTTTCTCTGACAATCCTGGTTGACCAATATCCTCAACATTCCTATCCCTTGCTTCTTCCTCTTCATTCCTTTGGGCTTTCCTTGCTTCCATTTGTGGTGTAAGGGTTAAGTTCCCTAATTGGTTCTTGTTCTCTTCTATCAAGTCATTGTTGTTGTTTACCGTATGGGTAAATTAAGTAATGCATACAGACAATGAATAAGAACATGTAATAGCAATACTCTTTTTATTATTTGCATATGCCAAAGAGATTACATAATGCTTACAATGATGATTACAATGATCTCGGAGGATGTATATATACTTTCCGAAGAACCTTCCCAAAGGGGTCCGTCGGCTACATAACAAGAACCTTCTTGAAGGGGCCGTTGGCTACAAAGTATTTACTGACGACATCAACTCGTAGGCTACACAATATTTACTGACAACATCATCCCCTTCAAAAAGAAAAGTCATCTCCGGACGACAACATAACAAAACTCAAAAACAACTAATTACATTAATTCATAGATAAAAAACAACATAAACATCATGAACTAGAAGGCTGTCTCTGACTGTGTAGACTGGTTGTGTCATAGCTGATACACTTGTTCCGTTCGGACCTTTAAATCAACTCTGATCTGTGAGTTCTCCTCCACTACCTCCTTCAACATTAATGTGACCTCATGGCATTCAGCTTCTTTTTGATCATGTGCTTTCTTTGTTGTTTCCTTCTCCTGTAGGGCTGTTTCAAGTTGCTGATCTGCCTCCTACTTCCCTCGTGCAATTTCCTTGAGTTGTACTAACAGTGCTGTCCGCTCTGTTTCCCATGCAATCTGCTGGGTCGCAAGTTGGTCGGCCATCTCCTCCCGAGCCTTCTTTGCGGCCTCCTGAGCTTCTTGCCCAGCCTCTGCCCATCGTCTCTCTGTGAGCACCAACTTTGCCAGGCACTTGCTTCTCTCGGTGATGTCGTTGAGGCATGAATGGATATCCTTATCCTTTTCCTACGCTATTGGTATAGGACCTTGCGTCTGTACCCTTCCTTCTGCTTTCTTTGGTGCCGTTGCACTCTGATCTCCTCCTTCTGGTGACGTGAGGACCTCGACAACCTTGCTATTCGGCTAAATTGCCTCTAACACAAGATCCTCTCGCATGGGAGACTGGATGGAAGGACCTTTGGTAACAAGGGCAAGTAGTTGTTGTCTCAGATACTCACTCGCTTAGCTCGCTGAGCTAATCTGTATGGTTGCTGGCGCCTCGTGTTCAGCTTCCGACATGCTCAAATCAGCACCCTGATCCGTTGCATCATCCAACAGTGTGTTGGCTATCGTGACTACTGCATCCGTCCCAATCGCCTCTAACCGAACCTGGTCTTGTGCCCTTCCCTGACCATCTCCTCCCTCCATGGTTGTCGACTCTGCTACTGGATGTGGCTGAGGCAGACTTACTGCTACTGACTGAAGTGATACCTGCTCCTGAGGTACGAAGGTTGATTCCTGAACCATTGGCTGAGGTTGTGTTCCCATAGGTTGTGTGCCTGTAGGTGTGTCCACTAGTGACACTGTCCTCCAGCTTCCTGAAGGTTGGGCAGTTGCTGAATGTGAAATTGATCCTGTTACTCTTGCTGCTGTCCATGATCTGGGGTTTAGGGTGACGGGTCATCACCACTGGATGTTTAAACTGCCAGAACCCTGGGATGTGAACATCTGCCATAGTGTGCATATGCGGAGTTGAAAATGATGGCGTAGCTGTTACTGGTGCAGTCGTCAACTGCCGCGGAAAGCGAAGTGGGGTTGCTGAAATCACCCCGACTTCCTTATCATCTTCCTCCTCATCCTGCTCCACCTCCTCCATTTCCTCTGAGTCGTCCTCTTCACAAGATGTATCCTCCAAGCCACTATCTGTGTTTTTGGATTCCTGCATCTCTTGTTGTACCCTCTTTTGGCCAATGCCTTTCTACCCTCTAGGTGTGTCTAAATGCGTCCACTACATTATAGGAGGTTCGCCGGGTATTGTCGGACTTGGCTGGATTTCCAACTTTTCTTTGGGTATCATCCTCGTAGTTGCCTCCGGAAAGAGTCTGATGGCCTAGTGCGGCATGTAAAATGTTTTATGCTGCAATGTCATGAACTCATCCATGTGTGTGGCCAACAAAGAAGCCCAGTCATAAACCCTCCCATTCATGAGTCTGTTCATCATATTGACCAGCAGAAAGGACATGTCTGACGCCCTACTGAACCCTATAAGTCTACTCTTTATCACGTCCATGAGATGCCTCCAATGGCCTTCTCTAATGTCAAATTTCTGCAACCCTCTTCCCCTCGAGGTGTTGGTAAGGGCATCTTTCTGTTGCTGTACTTGATCCTTGCACACTAATTCCACTAGCTCCAATTTTCTTTCCTTGTCCATCTTTCTTGGCTTACTGTCAATTTTCTTTCCTCCTTGTGCCGTTCCTGGTATGCCGAATACCCTGGTAAAGTCAGTTGGCCAGAATGATACCACTACGTCGTATCCCAAGTACGAAACTGTACTTTTACGAGAGAGCCTGTCATATGCCTCAATCATGATACGCAACACACCTTCAAAATCTTAGGCAGAAAACTGGCATCCGGATTGCCCACTCTACCTGTGCCTTCCGTATGCTTGCTTTGACGAAGTGGTCATCCAAGTTTTCATTCCACCATTTCCTGCATTCCAATCCATTCAACCCTTCGAATGCTACGTTCTGCGGTGTTATCTGTACATCCGGCTGGTTCTGCACTTTGGCCCTTTGTTTGCCCTTGTCTTTTCCACCTGACCGCGCTCCAGAAGGCCCTGCTTGCGTATTTTGACTCATGGCTGAATCGTGATCAAGTTTCTTCCTCCAAGCCCTTTTTCCATCTGACTACATACCTAATACTCCTTTGTCAGTTTGCTGAATAAATTACTATTAGGTTAGTTACTACTTCCATATATCTTGCTTGAAAAATTCCTCTCCCTCCGTACGGTCGTCCTTTAACGCCTTGAATATGGCTGGTTCTCTCGTGTTCTGGTACGGCCCTGCTTCTCCCGTTAGACTGTATGCTTTATTTATTCTGGAGGCACTGACTTCACTGTATAGATGTATTTACTGTGTGGATGCAGCTCACTATCCCTTCATACGCCGTATGGCCATACGGCTGCCCTTGCTTCCTGCTGTGGGAGCACCGTACGGACACTATACCCCTCCTTGCTTCTGTATGGCTTCTTGTGGACTCTCGTGCGGGCTCTTTTGTGATGGCGTTGTTATTACTTCATTGACCTGCATGGGTACTATCTTCTCCACTTTGTTCTGTGTTTGCTCTAGGTGCCAGGGGTGCCAAAATGTTGATTTTGATCCAAGTGTACAGTGGCTGTATATATTCACCAAGATTTGTGTATCACCCTTCAAAGCCCTCATAAATTGTCCTTCATTCTGCAAGACCCTTGTGCCATGCTCTGGGTTTCAAAACATCAAGTCAAAAACTTAAGCTCAGTGGAATGCGTTACTGAGAGCAAAAGACACTACCAAGTCTCCTATAGCTTCCGTACGGTTCACTTCCTCTTTTTTTTCCCACTAAACACTGCACTTTGTCTTTATTAGCCCCCATCACCGTACGCTGGTAACTTATATCATGATGTCGTACGGCCTTGACCGTACGGGTGGAGGGTCGTATGACTTGTGCTTGCTCCCTTTATTTTTTTATTTTTTATTTTTAAATTTCCCTTCCTGCCATATGGTGCTGTGCAAGGCCGTACTTTGAAGACATATGTAAATTACCATTGTATGATACTTTTTCTTTTTCATTTTAAAATTTTTTTATTTAATTTTTAAAAAATCAATTCTCCCTCCCAGTTTTGTCATTCTTTGACCACGAGGGAGTCGTTCTAGCATTGTACATCTTTAGCTTCGAACCGTTGACTGCCTTTGGTATTTCTTGTCCGTCTAATGTCCACAACTTTATTGCTCCATTATCACCTACCTCTCGGATTTGGTATGGCTCGACCCATTTGATTTTAAACTTGCTTGGTTTGATTTCGTTCCATTCGTCATACTTCAACACCAACTGTCTTGGTTGGAACTTATTCAGTTTTAGGTGTTTACCATGCCACACTTTGCGCCTGTTTTGTGTCGCCTCCGTGGCTCATTATGGCAATAGCCGCTTCTCCTCGAGCTTGTTTAGATTATGTAACTTTTCTCTCGGGTTTTCCATGTCGCCTAACTTATTTTCCAGCGCGATCCTTAGGCTCGGTATCATGAATTTTGTTGGTACCACTGCCTCCTGTCCGAACATCAATTGGAACGGTGTGTGTCCTATTGTCACCTTGTATGCCGTGCGGTATGCGCAAAGGGTAGAGGGCAGTTTTTCCTTCCAATCTTCACCTTCAGCCGCACAAGACTTGTAGATAATTGATACCAAGATCTTGTTCGTAGCCTCAGCTTGTTCATTTGCTCTTGGGTAGTACAGGCTCGATAATGAATGATAGATCTTAAATTCAGTAGTGAGCAGTCAGATAACATGGTTAACGAAGTGTCCTCCCCTATCACTCGTCAACTGCAGTGGAATCCCGTACCCTGTAATTATTTGCTCATAAATAAATCTCTTTGTGCTTAGTGTTGAGTTATCTGGTAGTGTGTGTGCCTCCACCCACTTGGTCAAATACTCCGTCACTACGACAATGTATCGGGACCTTCTAGTTTTGCTCACCTTTAGAGGTCCGACTAAGTCCAACCCCCATCTTTCAAAGAGTTCCTGCGCGTGTGAGGGGTTAAGCGGCTTCTCGGCCCTTTGGCAAGTGTCACACCTGATGACCCATTCACGTGCGTCGTTGTACACTGTTGGCCACCATAGTCCTGCCAGTAATATTTTCCGTGCTGTGGTATTAGGTCCCATATGTCCTCCTGCTGGACCATCATGTGCTGCCTTTAATACTTTTGGTATTTCCTTCTCCAACACACCGTCACAAGATGTGATCTGGCCCCATTTTGTACAGTAATCCATTAATCAATTGAAATGTACGGCTCCTTAATACCAATTTCCGTCTTTCATTCTGTGGCATCTCCTTTGGTGGCTGGCCTGTGGAAAGGTACTCTTCAATACTCGTGTACCATTTTGGCAGTACTGCAATTTGAAATAACTGAGCATCAGGAAAATCATCATTCACGCTGCCGTCCGCTGGTTCACCTGTTTTAATTCGCGACAAATGGTCCATGTTGACATGTTTCTTCCCGGCTCGTAGAATGATTTTGAAGGTGAATTCCTGTAGCAAAAGTAGCCACCGATTGATTCTTCGTTGGATGATAGGTTTATTCACCAGGTACAATAGAGCCTGATGGTCTACATAGAACACGAATGGTGTTGCTAGTAAGTAATGTCGGAACTTCTGCACTGCATAGACCATTCCTAATGCCTCTCGTTCTGTTGTACTATAATTTTTCTCTGCCTTAGTTAGTAGTTGATTGGCAAAATATATCGGGTGATCTAAACCGTGGCTACCTGTCTGCGCCAAAGTTGCTCCGATTGCATAGTTGGATGCATCCATGTGAACATGAAATTCCTTGTTCCAATCTGGGTACGTCAACATAGGTGCTGTGGCCAACCATATCTTCAACCCTTCAAATGACTCATCCTGTTCTTTGTCCCATTTGAATAGTTCTCCTTTGCATGTTAACTTGTCTAGTGGGTATGATACTTTGGCAAAGTTTTTGATGAATCTTCTATAATAGCCTATGTGTCCAAGGAATGACTTTACCTCCGTTACATTTGTGGATGGCTGCATTTCCGTTATGACTCTGACTTTGTCTGGATCTGTTTTCAATCCCTCCTTACAAACTATATGTCCCAGCAATCTTCCCTACAGAACCATGAATTTGCATTTCTTTGGATTTAAGGCTAGTCGCGCCCTTCGACATCTTTCCATGCATTCGCCCAATGCTGCTAGATGTTTGTCTTTGGTGCTGAATACAGACCAGTCATCTAGGAATGCTTTGAAATTTCCGACAAACATTTTGTTGAATATGTGTAGTATGATTCTTTGGAACATTGCCGACGCATTGCATAGGCTGAATGGCATTTTGTTGTATGCATATACCCCGTCTTCTACCACAAATGTTGTTTTCAGCTTGTCCTCTTCTGCTATGCAAATTTGATTATATCCTGAGAACCCGTCCATAAATGAATAAATCTCATGTCCAACTACCTCCAATATGTTGTCTGCGAATGGTATCGGAAAGGGGTCCTTGATCATTACTGCATTGAGACATCTGAAGTCGACACAGATCTTGATTTGAGTGGTATCCTTCTTCAGGGATATGACTGTGGGCGACACCCATTCACTAGTTTGAACCTTAAAAATAATACCAGCCTCCAGCATTCGGTTAATTTCTTCGGTAACCTGCGCTGCATAGTTTTTATTCATCCTGTAAGGCTGCTTCCGTACAGGCATTGCACCTTCAACTAGCGGAATGTGGTGAACACACAACTTCGGTGGAACTCCCTTCAAATCCTTATATGTCCATGCGAATACATCTTTGTATTCCAAAAATATTTTAAATGCCGCTGCTTTTAGTACTGGATCCCAGTTATCTCCCACTAGTATGTTTTTTGGTTCGGCCTCATCTCCCAAATTCATGGTTTGTACTGTGGCTTCGTCGTATCTTATTGACTTCCCCTCACCGAATACATGTGCAGGTGTTTCGTCTAGTGGTGCGTCCCCTTCTTTTATTTTCATGAAATCTTTTGAAAATCCGTCCCCGCTGTGCCCTTCCTCTATCATTAGTATGTTGCAGCTCTGGTATAGCTCGTAATCCTCCATCTGCCAGTGAAATAATCCATTCACCGAATCGAAATTATCGTCCGTCGATCCGCCTTCCAATCGTAGGACTCCTTTCGGATCTGGTTCCATTCGCTACTTACCTTCATCCTCTTCTTCAGAATTAGATGAGAGAGCTTCCGCGCCCACCATTTGTGTGTGTAAATCAATAATGAATTTTTGTCCTTTGTTTTCCAATTATAGTGTATTCCTCTTCTAGTCATGTTTAACTTTTGCTTGTATGAGCCATCCTCGACCCAGAATGGCATCATATCCTCTCCTTTTCAGCGGGATGACCACGAAATTGAGTAGGAATGGCTGAGTTCCAATCATCACTGGTTTTGCCATTGGGACGCTGAGAGGTTTAATGCCGTGTTGGTCCTCTGTTAGCAACTAGATGTAGGTGGCTAGAACGTCGGCTGTCCCAACCTCTTCCAGGTATCTTCTGATAACACATTCACGTTGGACCACAATTGTGTTTGTGAGAACAGTTCCCAGAATTCCCATCTCGACGACCACCAGATGTCGTCCGGATGTAAGGGCTAGCAGCATGGGGTCCTTTGTAGTTGGTCCACTTTCCTTCTCCCGTCTTTATTCTCCTGGTAATTTAGCAATTGGAGCGATGTTTGTAAGTGCCGATCGGAGTTGAGGCATTGTGAGCAGCAGATCGTTTATTTTGACTGGTACTTCAGTTTGTAATATCTACCGTACGATGTTCTATTCTGTGCAATTCCTTGCTGAGGTACCAGTAGTGTCCTTCAAGTGTGCTTTCTCCGCCTACGTCGCCTTCTCAATTTCCACCCGTGTTTCCTCTAATCTCTTCTTTTCCTTTGTCGGGTCGGTGTACAATTTTGCTTGCTTCTGTGTGATTGCCAGAACCTGCTCTTCGTCCGTCCCAATGGTGATCAAATTCACTCCTGATTTTGGGCACTTGGCATCTTCATGATCTCTAGGACCGCACCATCGGCATAACAACTTTGGTGCGTTTGCCATTGTACAGTCTCGAGCAAAGTGGCCCCACAAATTGCATGCTCGACATTGAACCATCGGGCAGCCATTCGCATCGTACTGAATTCGGCTGCGACTCCTATTATTATTGTTGGCATTGTTGTTGTTGTTTTGCCCTCGTCTATTATTTCTGTACCCTCTCGACGTGGCACCCTCATTACTGGTGTTTTCGCTCCCTCCCGACACGGAAGCCTCTTGGGTTAGGAGCACTTGTTGAGGTCCTCTTGTTTTTCATATTGAATGGGCATTCTTTTGTGGAATATCCCATGATCTTGCAGATCTCGCAGAACTAGATCTTTGGACAGAATCCCTTCGTGTGACCTTCTATCTTACATTCTGTGCACCATAGCTCATTTTCCTTCGTCTCTTTCTGCATGTTCTTAAATTCTTTCATCATTCGGAGCATATCCTTCTGGAGAGCTCGGACCTTCTTGCTGTCCTTTTCATCATCCCTGCTATCTTCTTCCGAAGACGCATCGTCATCTGAATCGGATGAGCTACTCTTCTTCTTTTTTGTTTTCTGCTCACTTTCTAAGTTCATCCCCTGATCGTATGCTTCAGTGTATGATGATGGCGGCTTAATCTTCATTTTCTTTTGTAACTTCGGGCATAGTCCTTCAATGAACCATCTCTTTTGCAGCCTATCTGCTGGCTTACTTTCCATCTTGTTTATTAATTCTTTTAATTTTTTGGCTTATACTCAAATTGTATTATTTTTTTCTTGCTTTGTATTGTATATCTTTGCTATGATCTCATTGTCGTCGTGCGGCAATTGAAATTCGATGATAAATTCCTTTTTAACTTCCGCCCAATTGGTTAATTTTTGGGGATTTGTATTGGCAATCCAATCAATTGCTACATCCCTTAGGGTCTCTGGAAATTGTTGCACCCATTCATTTGTGTCAATTATGCCATTCGCCATCCAAATTGTTTTGCACGTCTTACAGTGTCTGATTGGATTGGCCGTTCCATCACCATCAAACTTTAGCAACTTCTCTTTTGCTCTTGCTATTATTACTTGAGTTTGTGTATGGGCACTATTCGGCACTACGACACCGGCGCTGTTTTGCACTTCGACATCGACGTTTTGCACTCTGGCACCAACGCTTTGCACTCTGACACTGACGCTCTGCACTCCGACATCGACTTTGTTTCGGGTAGTCGTCTTATTCCCAATAGCTGCGTTGTTTGGTGAAGAAAGGTATTCGTGAAGGGAAATTGTCCGTTCCGAAAGTGTATCGCGGACGAAGAGTTCACTCCACGCTCGTGCTCCCTGGGCACTCTGAGCCGTGTGAGTTAATTCCCTTCTGTCTGGATTCTCTTCCCTCGGCGAATATAGGTTCAAAAATTCCTCCCTTGCTTCTTCCACCAATTCCACCTGCTGTCGAGTCTCCTCCAACAATTCCTCGATGCTTCAGTGTCCGTTAGCAATCTGCTGAAACCTCCATCTGCGCTCGGCCTATTGTGCCAAAATTAAATTTTCTTGTGCGGTGCGTATTCCATCTTTTCCCTTTATCTTATTTCTATCCTTGTTAAACTGATTTGGCATTAGTCTTCATTCCTCTGCCTTCGTTCCAGGTCCATGGGCAACGACGCCAAATGTTTACCGTATGGGTAAATGAATTAATGCATACAGACAATGAATAAGAACATGTAACAGTAGTACTCCTTTTATTATTCTCATATGCCAAAGAGATTACATAATGCTTACAATGATAATTACAATGATCTCGGAGGGTGTATATATACTTTTCGAAGAACCTTTCCGAAGGGGTCCGTCGGCTACATAACAAGAACTTTCCCGAAGGGGCCGTTGGCTACATAGTGTTTACCGACGACATCAACCCGTCGGCTACACAATATTTACCGACGACAGTTGTTTGCTTTTTGATGTTATTCCTACCTACTGTATTCCCGACAGTATTCTTCCCTATCATACTCTTGGCTGTATTCTTTCCATATACTTTTCATCACATGTAGTACCTTCCAAAATACTTGAAGTGCAAACATCTTTTGCATACTCAGCTACTATGTCCTTTTTCCCATCAGGTGCTATTTCCTCAACGGAACCTAAATATGGTTTTCTTGATAAGGCATCAGCCACTGCATTCTTTCTTCCTTTGACAAACTATATCAAAATTGCAGGCCTGCAATTTACTCTCCCATTTTTGTTGCATTTCAGTCAAATCTTGAGGCTATTGTGATCAGTCTTAACATTGAACTTAGTTCCAATAAGATATTGTCTAAACTTGGCAAAGGCATGCATTAAAATAGCTCTTTTAGCTCCTCTCAGTTTCCTACTTTGTTTGCAATTGGATGTTTAAATTGTGTTAGGACAACACCTATCTCTTCTCCTGATGCACACATTCCAACTCAAAAGGTTTAGTAAAATCAAGTTTAGCCAATTTGTCAACATCTTTATTACCCTCCCTTTACATGTTTGATTTCTATCTCATAAAAAAATTCAACAAATCTACGAATCTTTCTACAGTAGAATTGATTTTCCAATTAGGTGTGCCTCGAGTTCTGATAACATTAATAGTAATCTGCGAGTCCCCTTCAATCTCTAATTACTTAATACATAATTCTTTGCAAAGCATCAATCCTTCTATTTGAGGTTCACCTTCAGCTATATTATTTGTGGTTTTAAATAGAGGTTTGGAAAATTTTGCACGTATTTTACCTTCCCAAGCTTTGCTGTTTTGCATCCTAACTTGATACAAAGTCAATTCCAGTATTCCTTGGCATAAGGACAATTGAGAAGGATGTGATCCACTGATTCCTCCTAATGTTGACATAAAGGACATTTGGATGGGCCTTCAAATCCCAATTTCCTAAACCATTCTGCTGTTAGGATTCATTTTTGCAAAGCTGCCCATAGGAACATGCCCACCTTTGGAGAGAAAACTTTGTTCCAACATAAATTCAGCAGGATGTCAATATCTTGCAATTGCTGTGTTTTGATTATATCGCTATACCCATCTTTCACTTTATATTTCCCATTATTGGAGCCACCCCAAATTAATTTATCAGGTCTATATTTGAGGGTTAGATGTCTTGAATAAAGTATTTTAACGAGGTTTGTTTTCACACCGGGTGGGATAGGAACAATGTGTAAATATTTCCATTGCCATCTTAGACAGGGATTTCTTGATGGTATGAAAACATAATCTCTATGTTTGCTGCCTCATATTTGTGTTAGGATCTCTTTGGTTCTAATAGATAGTCCGGTATTGTCTATCTGTGTATGACCATGCCATGAGTCTTCCCAAATAAGTGCCTCCTCACCACTCCCAATATCACATTTTAGTTTGGAATTAATGAAGTCCCTACATTCCATCATAAAATTTCAAATTTGGGAACCTTTACGAGGGTTACTAGTTTTGAAACGATTAATTGGCACAGCTTCACAAATGTATTTTTTAAAGAGAATAGAAGCCCATTTCCACTTAGGCTCTTGAAACATTTTTCCCAACAAGTTTTGCACCTAATGCTTTATTTTGCCATTGCAATTTTTTTATTCTAAAACCCCCAGCAAAATGTGGTTGACATAAATTTTCCCATTTAATCATGGCTGGCTGCTTGCTCTCATATAGGCCTTGCCAAAAGAAATTTCTTAGTTTACTGTCCAATTTTTTCTTAACACGGTTTAATAGGGGAAATATTGGCATTTGATAAATGGGTATGGCTTATAAAATTGATTTGATCATTGTTGTTCTACTGCATTTGACAACCACCCGCCTTTCCAACTTTCCATGCTATTATTCATTTTATGAGAAACTAGATCCCAAAGTTTAATTAACCTAGTGCCTTTGTCTAAAGGGATTCCTAGATACTAAATCCTAATATGCTACAAATTTCCTATTCATCAGTGGGATTAGTATTTAGGAAGAAAATCTCACATTTGTTGGCATTGACTCTTTGACCCGAGACTTGCATGTATAGTGCTAGGATTTCCTTTAAAATTTGGCTTCTTCATTAATACAGATAGTGTCATCAACAAATAGCTGGTGTGTAATGTTAGGTGCGTTTTCAGTAATTTTAATTCCCATTACCATCCCCTCCTTATGAACCTTGTTAATATATCTTCCTAAGGCTTCAGCCATTATAACAAACAAGAACAGTGAGATAGGGTTCTTCCTTTGAAAAGAATAGATATCTTAGGAGTTGATATGTAGCTGAATATCATATTTATCCATCTTTTAGAGAAACCAAAGGATTTTAAACATTTACATAGGAATCTCCAGTCTACTTTATCGTTATGCTTTTTGTATATATGAGCATACAAGGTTCATTGTTATTTGTTAAGGTTGTAGCTTTTGTTGGATTGTTTCTTACATGAGATACCTTGTTGATGGTAAATCATCTTTAAAATAAAATCTTATATATATAATATATATTGTATATGTAATATAATATATATTATATATATGATACATTATATATTATTATATAATAATATATTACATATATGGTTAACATATTAATATTACATATATGCTTTAAGTGAGTTACATATATGGTTATTTATATTACTATTATATTAATATGTTAACTAGTGATGTTTAACCGTATTGACATGTCTCTTCATGAGACTTGTCTCCTCTCATTTATAAGTCTTTATTTGCATTTGGAACACAACAATAAAAATGACAATTGTTAGTACGTTTGCAGCGATCCTAGAAATCAACACGGTATCAGAGCCTAACTGCAAATGTAATAATAGGAAAGGAGTCGAATACTTAAAGTCGAAGATGGTCTGAAAGATATCAAAAATTCTCAAAGGAAGTGCATGGAATAGGTCATGATATGGTGGATGACATAAGACTTTGCCAAGAGAAGTGTATATGTACAATATCGCTTCTACATGTTAGGACTACTGAGCCCACCATCATGACAACAAATGGATGATATATTCTTAACGAGACACTACCATGTCACACCTGAGCAGCACATCACGCTCCATATAAGTAGATGAGATAGTTTATAGCTCGTTGTGGACGCTTCAGTATAGAACCTCAAACAAACCCTTGCACACAGTTTTAATCAATGTGTATATAACATCTTATATTGGTCAGCCAGAAAATGGTGTTTTTCAGAATGGTTAAGAAAGAGACCTCTCCATTCAATGGCGAAAAGCCAGGGATTTGAGTTATACCTATTATCTTGTGACTCATTATAATTCTCTGAGCTGTCCATTCCATTCATTATATCAGTGATTCATTTTTTTTTTGAGAGGCTAGTGTTGCAAAATCATTGTACAAGTGCATGAATTGGAGGTGACTTTTGAGAAATTAAAGTGTAAATCAGAACAAATGACCGCGAATTGATATTAGATCTCTGCAAAAGTGAAAACTCTGGAAAAAAAATCATTATTAATTATTTAAAGAGAAACAAATGATAACTACTCTCTCTGTTTTATGGATGGCACACTTATTTTAACACGACATTTGATTGAAAATCTTACATTATCTGATTTGTTCTTCAATCTACTCATCAGACTTTTGGGCCTGGTAATCGTGGTGCACGTGCCTAGTCACTTCAGCAATTGGGTGAAGAACTCTATTTATTAACAAGAATGTGTACGCTAGCATATCTCACATACATGATCGTCAACTTCAATCCCTCTGATGTACCTTGATCATCATTTTAGCAAACAGTCATATGAATTGTTTGTGCTTGTTTAAGGGAAGATAATAATCTTTGCATACATCATAAGATGAGATGAGACGATAATATGTTACAATATGAAAGGAGACAACATAAGAGTATAAAATTAACTGATCCCTTAAGGTAAGTAGATACAATGTTTGAGGTAAGGTTCTTATCAATATAATAATAATAAGGAATATAGTAATTTTACATATTCCTAATTGTTCCTCTAAATGATATATAAGGACTAATTGAATAAATAATAATGATAAGGTAGATCATTATATATACATAGAAAGGGATAAATATGTACATTAATATCTATATAATATTAGAAAATTTCTAATTAATTATTATTATAGATGATTATTTGAATCAAATTTCTAATATTTTTATAGTTAAAATATAATGATATTATTATTGAGAATAATCATCAAAGGTGATTTTTATTACTATAAAAGAGTTATTTTCCTTGATCTTTTCTTTTGAGAACGTTATTGCAGAAAAAGGGAAATTGCTATCAGATTCAGAGGGTGTCTAACACTTATTCAAACGTAAAAGAAGTTCAGAAGATTGATGATCAAAGGAAGTAGGTGTATACTGATGTTTAAAGATCTATGCAAAACTAAGAAGAATTGTGTGTAAAAAATATCCATCATCAGTTGAGTAAGTAACATTGACAAGGTGGAAGAGAAAAGGGATGAATAACATCTTATGTACTATAAAAGGTGAGACAACCAATCATATGGTTGCTCCTAATAGAATACATTACAATCTCAAGAGAAGTCCTTAAATAAAGATATAAGAGGGAAAATCAAATGCACTTAGTCACCCCTGCTAAGAAAGAAATAATACACATTGAGTATGAGATGATTATTAAAGAAGATAAATCAAATTAAAAACTCTTAGAATAATGGAGAAAGTACAATTTCAAATATTAATTAGGAATCATTGAGAAAATTAATGATATTTCTAGATGGGGACACTGAAGATTTTGCACTATCTTTGAATGTTTGGATAAGTTAAAAGAGGAGGTTGTTGTAATAATTGTTTTCATACATTAGAAAAATGGTGAATTTTATTTGGATATTGAAGATGCATACTTTCCCAGCACAAAGTTAACAAGAGATAATGTTGCAAGTATTAAAGAAGGAAAGTTGAAGTTGCATGTTGACGGGCTTATCATGAATGCGAGTTTTGTAGTATATTTAAAGAATTCTATTGAACATGCACATTTGGTATAATAACCATCAATATATTTCTACTCAAGTTATAGACACAAAATAAAAGTGGATCTTATGGGTGAATGATGTAAGAGTGGGAATTTTACATTGAGGGGGGAGAATAATAATCAATGTTCCATTCCCACTTGAACCATACGTAGAGGGGAGATGTTTCGTTCTCAAATAATCAAAGAATGAAATCTCTACTATAATAGGCCTTCATTAAATCAACTCATATCATGGATGTACAGATAAGTATTCATTATCCTTGAGTATTACATTTTTTCTACTTATAATATCTCTTTTATTTGTAGTTCTACACATACTATAAGAGTTAAATTGCCTTGATCTTTTCCTTTATGGTTGACAAAATTCTTGCAGGAAAAGAAGGTTGGTACTTTACACATGCTACCAAATATTCAGCAGAGAAGAATTCATTAGTCATTTAATGATCAGGATAAAGTGAGGATCTTGAAGTGAATATCTTTAATGATTGAGATTATGAGTATACTTCTACATTAAGAGGGAGTATGACACTTCTTCGAAGGCAATATAGGAGCTTAGAAGATTAATACTCAGAGGGAGTCTAGAAATACATGTTTGTGACTGCATGATTTTGATGGGCCTACTCTTTAGTGCATCATGGGGAAGTATTGACTTATCACTAGAAAATCAGAAGATTTATATAAGATTCAAAGTGAGTTTGATAGGCATCCTTGGGTGAAGAGAGTTTCTAATGAAGTAACTACAGGACCTGACTTCCTAGTATCATTGTTCAGAAGGAGGACTTTTGAGATGCAATCCTTTGTGGATGATATCTTCTTTATGAGGAGAAGGTCTAATTGAAATTCCTTGTAATGTGCTCTCGTCTATAAGAGAGAAGTCTGAGGTGAAAATCCTTGTTCCACCCTCTAGTAGGAACTATGGTGGTTCATGGTGGATATCATGTAAGTTACTTCATGATGTTGTTATGATATGTAATGACAGGTGATGATCTTTCATTGACATGTATAAACAGAAGATAACCATTGTAAGGTGGCAATCTTATAAATGGTAGACCTGTTATCATGACACACTTCATTAAATTGTTGTCTTAGAGTGTTGGAAATCATGATAACGAATAGACACAAGGTAACCATTGTAAGGTGACGATTTTATAAATGGTAGACTTGTTATAATGACATACTTCATTAAATTGTTGTCCCAGAGTGCTAGAAATCATGATAACGAATAAACAGAAGGTAACCATTGTAAGGTGGCAATCTTATAAATGGTAGAACTGTTATCATGGTTCTTTGGGCTAGATTTTGCCGGACACCATGATAATCAACTAGTTATGGTTCTTTGGACCATATCTTGTCGGACACCATGCAATAGTTACTATTATAGACCACACTTAAGGTGGTGTTATAAAGTATGGAAATTGCTTCAATTGTGTGTTATGAAAGGTGAGAATTTTAGCCTCATAGTGAAATGAATATCATACTGAAATAATCTCTTCATATTCTTGAGAGCATAATGTGCTCTATAAATCCTCTCTAGCTAAGAGAGAGTGTTAAGGTTGTAGCTTCCGTCGGATTATTTTTTGCATGAGATACCTTGTTGATGGTAAATCATTTTAAAAATAAATATGTTATATATATAATATATATTATATATGTAATATAATATATAATATATATATATATGATACATTATAAATTATCATATAATAATATAATAATATATTACATATATGGTTAACATATTAATATTACATATACGCTTTAAATGAGTTACATATATGGTTATTTATATTACTATTATATTAATATGTTAACTAGTGATGTTTAACCGTACAGACATGCCTCTTCGTGAGACTTGTCTCTCATATTTATAAGCCTTCATTTGCATTTGGAACACAACAATAAAAATGGCAATTGTTATTACATTTGCAGCGATCCTAGAAATCAACATTATTTTGGGCAGAATGAATAGTCTCTTGGGTAGCATTTTTAATTTATTAGCTAAAGCTTTAGATTTATTTATATATGATCTTACACAAGGCAATGGTTCTGAAATCACCCAACTTTTCACAATTGGCTTTTTTGGGTGTAAGTGTTAGAAATGTGTTGTTGATTTCAATTAATAATGTTTCTGCATTCTTGGTAGCTTTTGTGGCATCCCATAGTTCCTTACCCAGAAAATGCCATTAGTTTTGAAAGAAAGCTGTTTGGAAGCCATTAGGGCTAGGGGCCTTGTCTGGATGCAGCTGAAACAAGGCATTCATAATCACTTCCATGGTAAATCCATTGTTTAACCATTTGTTGTCAATATCTGTGATTAATTTGGGGATAGAAGATAATAATTTTTGCCGTGCTTTGTGATTAGAGCGCATATAGTTATTTTTGGTATTAGAATAAAATTCTACAGATTCTCTTGTCAAATCTGTGGGGTCTTCTACTAGGATTCGAGAATTATTCTCAATTTTATTTATCCTATTAATGCTTTTTCTTTTTTTAGTGCTATTGTGGAAGAATTTTGTATTTTTATCTACTTCTGAGAGCGATGTTTCTCTAGACTTCTGTTTCCAATGTATTTCCTCTTTTATTAATAGCGCCTCATATTTGGCTAGTAATTCTTTTCTTCGAAATAACTTTCAATATTCATAGCATATCTTATTATTGCATCATTTAAGTCATTAATCTCTTGTTCAATGTTAAATTTTTCTTCAACTATATTCCTAAAATGTTCTTTGTTCCATTTTGTTGATGTCAGTTTTGTATCACTACATAACATATAGCAATTGAATACTTGACATGGAATATCAAACACTCAATCCCTCTCTTGGAAAGTAAATACTCATGAAGACATGAGAAAAACTCCAATGTTCCTTACACCTGTGGATACTAACTCAGTTATAGTAATGTGATTTGCTGGTTAATCACATAGGTGGGCTTACGTTATTCATTCAAGGATGTTGGACTTTTACTGTGATAGTGATGAATCTAGCTTTGCAATGTATATGAGTGCCAAATGATGTTGATGGCGATGATGGAGGGTATGTCCACCAGCAATGCCCTGATTTTCTAACTTTCTCCAAGAATGAATTCCAACTAGTACACTACTTGCTGCTTTATTTCTACTCCTATGAATGGAAAGATTAGCAAATGGATGGGTCTCAAATCTGATGAAAGCTTACTAGCAGCTCTACCTCCATAGATGCAATGATTCAAGGGAAAAAGACCAGATTACCACGCAAGGCTTCCTAACCAGCCGCTAGAATGCTAGTGGCCTAGTTTATAGATCCCTATCAAACATCCACTAATATCACCATACAACTGTCCATCTATTCTTACTCTTGCTTAACAACTTTCTTGAAATAAAATCTACTGTAACAACTTGAAAGGAATTTAACTCTAACTATTGGAAGTAGAAACCATGCAATAACACCAAGTGTCCCTAATCACCATGCAAGTCATAACAATGATAAGAGAAGCAATTTTGGTATTATCTTGAGCAACAATTTTCTTCAACCCTTTACAAATGAGAGCAAATGGCCTTATATAGAGGCTCAAAATTATGAGTGGCCAAGATTAAGAGGCAAAATCAAGGGCCAAGATTAAACCTTACAAACTCTAATTAGGGTTACCATCATTCAACCAATTACATGAGGGCACCAACTTTGTGGGCCAATGAGAAAATTACAATAATTTGTCAGCCAATAAGATCATAGGACACTTGGCATGATTTGATTGCATGCACAAGAAATTGCCACCTCATCAACCTTATCTTATAAATTTATTTAATCCTTGAGATGAGGTAAAAGCCTTGGATGCTTGAGCTCGTCCTTAGAAACTTTCTCATCACCACTTGAGCTTGCTTGTACCTGATATCCTGACTTTGAAAGGGTGAGGTCTCCATGCACATGGGGTAATCTTGCCCTAGCCTCGGTGGCTTGCCCAGATGTGAACCTCCTTGCAATTTGAGAGTCTTGGTCTTGGCCATCACCCTTGAAATCGAACTTGACCTCTCTCAACTTTTTGTCTCACTTTCCTCCTTCATTATCCTTGCCTTCCTTAACCTTCATGGCCTTTTCTAACCTTCCTATTCGAATTTGGTTTGCATGAATAGCCAAGCCTTGTCTAGCCTCAAATATTTTCAAATCGCTTCCTCCAAATTTGCTCTTCTTTGAAATTCACTCTTCATTGAGATTCACTTTTCAATTTTCACCGCCTCTAAATCAAATAAAAGAGTTAGGACCCCATATAGAATGGGTTTTGATTTTGCACTGTCCTAAGTTGCAACTCTAAATTTTCACTTATAATTCTAGCCCAATCAAATTTTCTCTTTCCATTTTCAGTTTCATCAATAAAATAGTACATCCAGTTCTTAAATTGCATACCTTGAGCCATGCCCATGATTCGGCCGAGAAGCACAATTAGATCGTTGTGCTCCGATTTGAAATTTGACTTGGTGAGCTTTGACGACTTGGTAACTCCCTTCTTGCCTTTGTATAACCAATTATGCTTTAGATGAATGAAGTAGGCCTCTTGATTATCCTAAAAGAACTTGGTTGCTTGATCCATCATTACCATTGTCATGCCTCTATGATAGGGAATATTAAATACTTCTTCGACCACTTGTTTGCTGATGTTAGCTAACACTCTCTTCCCTTCATTAAAAATGATGGACTTGGTCACAATATTAAACTAGGATGCACAGTCCATTACCAATTCTGGACAAGGCAAGTTAGGAGGAAAAGCCGGCGCATGTACAATTCTACTCTTGTAGATCTTCTTCGCCATGGGGCATTGTCCTTCAATCTATCCTTCAACTGTACCATGTTCACATGCCGATATTGGTATCACTTATTCGCCTCACTTTTGAGAAGAAGGTGGTCTTAGGCATCACATCTTCCTTGTCTTTTTTGGTATGTGTTCCCCTTGAGTTCTTGCTTGCACTAACATCTACCATCCTAAACACTTATTTCTGCCCCTTCGTTCTAAATGATATGGACTACACTTATCAATCTCCAACCTTCTTTCTATTGATGGAATCTAGCTTATTTCTGCCTCTCCAAATCCCATCTCTACACTTATCAATCTCCAAACTTCTTTCCTAGGGGTGGGACTATCACTGATTTTTTCCGCTTCGTTACTTTAGTATGGACTAAACTTATATCTCCCAACTTCAATCCTAGGGTGGTCTAACTTATTTCTGCCTCTCCAAGTGTCCTATCATGAAATCTACACTTATATCCCCCAACTCCAGCCTATCAATGGAAATAATGAAGTGGTGGATGATGAGTGCAAGAAGAAAATAAGGGAAACAAACCAAGCAAGAACAAAGAATAGAATCTGCCTTTAAAACCAATCTTAACCTCTAAAAATAAATAGAATTTTACCTTAAATCTATCTTTACCAATAATCGGTCCCTCTTCAAGTTCGGATCAGATCCCAGAAAATCTCAATCCTCCTTCAAAATGTGATGCCCTAGCCAATGAATTGCTTTTAAAAATCTGCTCATGCCACTGAATTTTGACCTTAAATTGCCAAAATCGCCCAATTTGAAAGAAATCGCTGCCCTAGGGCAGAAAAATCTGCTCTAAATCCGAATTTCAGTTCTCCAAATTCACCCAAAATTGCCAAAATTCAGATTTTAAATCACATTGCCCCTTCACCAAATAAAATTGCCAAAGCTGGGAGGAGAAATCACAGCACTTGGAGGAAAAATCAGACTTCAAACTTGCTGCCAATTCTGCACAAAAAATTGGATCTGCCCCAAAAATTCGACATAGGGCAGAAATCGTCTAAGCAAGGAGGAGAAAAAAATGCTACCAAGAAATGGAAAATCTGCCCCAAAAATCGCCTTAGCTGAAAATTCACCTCCCTTGGAAGAAAATCGCAAATCCAAGGAGGAGGAAAAAAGGAATGAGGAAATAAGAGGGGTGAAGCCCCTCTTATACCAAACTTTTTGCCTCGCCAAGTGGGCCGACCTGACTAGAGGGAAAAGAAATTAAATTAGTCCCTTAATTAATGGACCAAATTTAAATGCAACATTAAAATTACTTAGCCCTATAGTGAAATTGGTCCATATAGTTGCTAGTTTTGACCAGAAATTGCAAAATGGAAACAAGGTAAGCTTAGGAGATGTCAAAATTTTCATTTAATAATGTTTTGGCAATTAAAATATCATTAAAATCAAATCTAGCAAGACAAAATCGATTTTCAATTCCAAATTACCAACTTCTTTTAACATTTCTAAAATCCTCTAGGCAAAATTTTAACCAAATTAATGAGATTTTGCAATTTAATCTGATTTCAATTTTGCAATGCAATTTCAATTTTTTAACAAAATAAATCCTTTTCCTGGCAATCAAAATTCAAACTCCAATTCCAAATTCACTATCAAAAAATTCCTTTTCACGATTTTTTTTTGAGATTTCCAAAACAACTTAATTTAAAGTTTTTATTTTGAAAATGCTCAAGCTTATACAATTATATCAAATTTTCAAAATCCATCTAAGTTCAAAATTTGCAATTTTATCTTGCCAGATAACCATCAAAAAAATGTTGTTAAATTTTTTTTGGTCTAAGGATAAACTTTCATGTTCCAGAAAATCAAGTTTAGCACTGGGTGAAAACCAACCAAATCGCCTCTTGGCTCGAAGGCGTCCAAGGTGTGAAAAATTGTCAATTTGAAAACCTTTGGACAACTCCAAATCCTGCTAAGGCAACTGAAAAAATTCCAAAAAATCTGTGAAAATTACCAAGTCTTGCCCGAAAAAGGGGGTCCCCAAAGTTTTGGGGCGATGGTGTGAAAACTCAACAACATATTTTAAATTTTTGCTCTTAAGTGATTTAAAATTTAGATACAAAACAATACATTTTTGACCCTTCAAATGAGTTCTCTTTCCACCACATCTCTAATAAGTTCATAAATTCTTTGTGCTGCTATCCCTTGATGGTTTATGTTCCCCTTCGGTTTGTAATCTGACTGGAAAGTGATGTGAATCTGCATTTGTGAGAATTTCAGCAGATAAGGTGTAATCAAATTCACCATAGTTCTTTTTTACTGACAGGGTTATTGGGGCCATAGATATTTATCACAAAAAAGGAAATACGACATTTGGAACTCTTGCTCTTTCCTCCCATCTAATTCTTCCTTGAGATCACCTTCTCAAAATTTAATTTTCTAGGACACATATGATTGATAAACCACCCGATGCTCCAACTGATTCAACCCAATCAGTTTGCCATATTCCTAATTTCTGCTTGAATTTATTTGCCTCTTCTTCTGCAAGTTACTTTAGTCTACACTTTGTTAATGATCTTGAAAGCATTGCAAAATACAAACAAACAAAAACCAAAGGTAAAATAGGGCTGCATATTACATCAATCTGTAGTTGAAAATTTGTACACGTCTGGTAATAGATTATGTTATTTTATTGGCAGGATGGTTTACCAAGGTCAAAGCATATTTATGGATGGCCAAAAGCAATGTATTAAATTATATAAAAGTAGGTTGCCTATAGAATCTTTATTTTAGGGGTTATATCCTAATGAGTATCTGCTCATAGAAGTGGGCAGAATGCTTGGTGATTAGATGCAATCACTGCAGAGATAAAAGGATTATGCACAAATTATAGCTGTATAAAATCCATATATATATTATATTCTTCTTAGAAGAACAAGAAATAAAAACATTGTTGGATGAGGTTACATTTGAAAAACTTATTAAAGATAATTGGTACTGCTATATGAGAAATGTGAATTATGCATACATATGTGCTAGTCACACAATACAAACCTGTAAATTCTAGTTCAGATGAGATGTTGAAATTGACACAGTGATGCATTAAATGATAAAAAGTTTTTATCATAGCTAAAACCCATTCATTTTAAAAAATGCTTTCTTGTACAGTGTTCCCCACTACTTTGATAAGGTTCTCCTCCACATTGAGTTGTTTTTTGATATATTGGATCTTATCTGTAAAGTTTTTTATGCTTTATCTTTTCAGGTTATGCACTTGCCTTGGATATGACTGCAAGGGAGATTCAGAATCCTGCCAAGGTCTTTCTTCTCAGTTTATTTCCGAGCTTCAAAAAATGATAAAAGATCTATGTTCAATTTAAGGGTTGACATGTTGAAATCAGTAAACATTTTGATTGAATGACATAGCTATCAATATTTTGATGTTTCCTAAAGAATGTTTACACTTTGGACATAATAATTTGCACAAAAGAACTATGTTTAATATTAGGGTTGACATGTTGAAATCAATAAACATTTTGATTGAATGACATAGCTACCAATATTTTGACGTTTCCTAAAGAATGTTTAAGCTTTGATGAGAGTAACATGTAGGTCAAATGCTTGGTTCTTTGTTATGGATATGATTCAATTTTTTAATGAACCTTTAGAAGTCTATATGTATAAGCTAAAAATCTGAGAAAGTCGCTTAAATTATGCAACTCCCGAATATCCATTTTTAAAATTTATTTCTATTTACTATTTTCCTTTTGGTTATTATAATTCCATTAATGCATTAGAATATTTACTTGACTAATTTATAGCTAAATAAATAGGGTTCTTTGCAACTATAATTGATGGATAGATTGAGTCCTCCATTTTGAGACAAGATTATTCCCACCTTCTACATGTATGTGGTGACATCTCTGTAAAAGATGACAGACACAACCACCATGTTTGCATCAGCTGGATGCTTTTGTGGTTCATAAGGCAAGTAATTGTTTTTCTTTGCAATTGAGGCGAGCAAAACAATTGAACAATGCAATTTCCTTTGATGCTTGTTGAGATTGAGCAGTGGGATCCTTTGGGTGATAGAAAGAAGCCTTTTCCAACTATGATGGCTTATATGACCTTAGCTTGCTTACATTGAAAAAAGCATGGGTGTCGTTGGAAGATCTAAGCTCGACGACTTGGAAATATTGCAAGGTCTGTATTTGATATTTTTCAACTTGTGATGATTTACACAAACCACTTTATCTATCCGAGAAAAGCCAAATGTGATAAAATAGTTGGAAAGATGTGGCGGTCAATGTTGGCTATTGAATTCCTTGAATCTGGCAAAAGTTTACTGCAAATGTCATCAAATTTTCTGTGAAGCTTTGACAAACACTGCACAAATGAAGAAGCTATGTTTCATTCCTATTGGTGGAATGTATTTGGAATTGAAAGACCAAATAAATCTCATGAGAGTGTTTGTACTTGTCAAAAATGGAATTCATTATTGCATTACCAATGCAGAAAAATAGAGCACACAGGCACCAAGAATAGTGTGAAAGCAAAGCTGTCTAAATAAAGATCATGTCTAAAAATAAGAGTAAATTAAGAAAACTAAAAAGAAAGCCTAAATGACCATTAACTATGATTCTAGAAAGATTGGCTAAAAATAGCAAGAACCTAAGAGACAAAGTATTCTAATACTCACAAACTTTGAAAGAAGGATAACCTGAAGAAACATGAGCAGCTTGGTTGCAGTGATATTGAATGACATGTAGATAGTAGTTCTATTGACTAATGTGTTGATGAGCGTAATTTCTGAGTAATGATGAGAAGCGATTGATATAGCATTGAATGTTTCCATGTTCTAGCTTTTTTGTCTATCTTTTTTTTATAAATAAAAGCTTACTTTCTTTGTTCCGGGATTTGCAGGTTTCTGCTTGGAAGTAAGATTTGATTGTAAAATTTCTTCTCTTTGTCAATTATGGGAATCAAAATTCGTTTCAGGTGCCTAGAATTTTTTGCCTTTTCGAAGTTGTAGATGTGTATAGACCCAAAACATCAGTATATAAAGTCGCAACTATCTTGTTTTTATTCCATTTATCTTCTTTTTGCTATGGATTTTAATCATCTTGGTCTTGACGAGTAGCCTTTCTTAGTGTTGATGTGAGTTGTGTGACCCCCTCAATGTACATGATGCAACACTTCGGGCCCATTTGGTTACAAGCATAGGAATAGGAATTAGAATGGAAAATGGGAAGGGGAATGAGAACGGAAAATGACAATCTCACTCTTGTTTGGTTCATCTAAAATTTAATTGGGAATTTGGTTTAATTTTCAAAGATATAGGCATTAACTAAAAAAATTTGTCAATTTTTTCAAAAGAGAGATGGTTGTGGAGAAATCAAAAGAAAAAAGAATGGGAGACTTGATATGTTTATGACTGGTGTGGAGCCAATTATATTGAAACTCTAGGCAAGGATGCAGTGCTTTTCAAACATGGCTCACGTAGCTCCTATGAAACCAACATTTCTTTTTGCAGAATGTCTGATAAACTCATATTTTGCAAAAATAGTAGGGGCATTTGTGGACGAAGCAAACCAACTTGAGTAATTGTTACATTGAGCTCCTTCCTTGGATGACTGTTATCAATCCAAGCCTGAATGTTGTGTCCATTGTTGAGAGTGAGTTGTTTGAATTGGGCTCCAGATCAGTGCCCAAGAGACTTAAAGTTTACTAAAGTAAGATCATTGAGATCTACACTGCGTGGTTGTTGTTAATATCTTGAAACTCTTCGTGCTTTCCTCTATTAAACTCCACTACGAAGAGATGATGAAAAGCCTTCCCAATGGAGGGCACTGACCTGCTAGAGCTCCTACCAGATACTTATTTGGGGTAATGATAAACGCCAGGCTGTGGTGAGCATTTGAAGCAGATGGAACCATGTTGAATACGAAAGTTGTGCTAAAGGAGAGACTTGGGAGGAATCGAATTCAGGTTTCTCCGATAGAAGAATAGAGTGCACAGACCAAAGTGGTCCATAAATTCCTAATCTCCATTCCAATAACAGGTATTTTTGGTAATAGACCTATGCTCATTTTTGGGCTAAAATGGGAATACGTATTCCTATTCCCCATTCCCATTCCACAAACCAAATGAAGAATACAACCAGATATTCTAATTTTCAATGACTATACCAGTTGTATTCCAATAGCCAAACAGGCCCTTACTATCCCAAGATGAAACATTGAGTATATAAACCCCTTGAGTAAGGAAACCTTAGATGCTAAACAATGTGGAATATTGTGTGATCAACTAAGATGAGCCCTAGGTTTAGATTGCATACTTGCACTTTAATGTGGACACAACTTAGCTGATGATGTGGTTTGGTGGAAACCATAAGGGCACTACGCTATTCATTCAATGGGATATCGACTTTTCTTTGTGAATGAATGTAATATTCTCATCATAAAGTAGTTTATTAATCAAATCTTTACTAATGGGCCGATTGATTTAAAATATCTCGGACCCATTTTAGTTTTTTTTCTGTAGGTAAGTGTAGCCGTCGAATATCTTTGTACATCCTCGGAAAGTTTTCCCGATGGGTATTTAAGCACAGCTTGTAGGTAGTCATAGGTAGGCAATTTGGATTTTTTTCTCTGTACTGCAAATTCCTATCAGAGTTCAGTGTTGTTCGCCATTTTGGAAGTGAAAGATCTTCCCTATTTGGTTTATCCAGTTTTAGTGGGATTTAACCCTCACCCTATTCCATCGCATGTAACACTTCGTTCGGATTTGGCAAATTGGAGCATCATCTTTCGGCATATGATTATTGAACGATATTTATGTTCAAATCTTCATTCTTGTTTGGTTTTCGTATGATAAAATTCGGGCTTAGTAGTTTAGGGTGCACAATATCTTCCATCCATACTTCATCCATGACTAACAACCTTCATTGTAATTCTGTAATGCAACTCTACCATAGTACGACCTCCTAGTTCCCCGTACTACCTTCCTAGCTCACCTTACTACATTCATTGTCCACTGTACTACCTCCATAGCCTACTGTACGACTTGCATAAGTATACCGCACGGTCCTCCATATTCCTACCATACGGATGTCCTATAGTCACTGTACGACCCTGAGTGCTTAGTTGCTACACCTCCACCGTACGACCATTTTGGCCTACCGTACGACTACCACATACTCTACCGTATGTACTTGTTGTATACTCCTGCTCACTGTACCATCTTCCTAGGTTTTTTATGACTTTCCTTCAGCCTTGTTGTATGGTTGTACGGGGTGTGTAACTGGTCATCTAGCAACTGCGACGAACGAAACATTACAGTGGTATTAGAACTTTGATCCTGCCAGCCTGTGGACAATGAATGAGAGTTTATAGCCGAAAGAGAAGAAGAACCCATTCCGTTGATAGAATGGTTGTCGAATTGGAATCCATAGCTATTGAACTCATAGCACTACTGAGAGAGCTTGCAAGGAATCAGGCACAGATCAATGATACTCAACGACTCATGGAAGAGATTCAAGAAGTTGGTAGACAATTAAATATCCAGAGAACAAAATGGTCATAGCGCGGACTCGGTGTCAGGTAAAGAAAACCCTCATCCAACACTCTCTGGACCTTCCATGCCGTCTTTTTCCGTACGGACGAAGACATCACCCGGAGGGAAGCAACTGACCTTTGAAGAAATGCAAGAACAGCTGAGAGAAGATTGCAAAAATGTGAATTTGGAAGAAGATATATCCTACAATGGTTATGTAGATCTGAGAATGAGATATTCGAGAGGTGGAAATAGAGGATACTTTAATGATGATCTCAGGAGGAAGTTGAGTAAAGTAAATCTATCACCATTTGATGGATCTAGAACCATATCTACGCAAGCGTGGGTAATCAAGGCAAATGCTTACTTCCAGCTTAATTGCATGCTAGAAGAAGAAGCAATTAAATTTGTGGCCTTACACTTGGAGAGAGTTGTGCATGTATGGTGGCTTCATGACACCATCACACTGGGGCATGATCAAATAAATACCTATGCGGAATTCACTGACAGATTGATAGATCGATTTGACGGTAAAACTCCGGAACTCAATTTCAAAGTTTTGGCACAACTGAGGCAAACTGGATCGATTGACCAATACATTGTGGAATTTCTGAAACTCTCTATTTTGGTTAGAAACATTTTTGAAAGAAGACGGATAGTGCTCTTCATGGATGGACTGACAGAACCACTGAAGGGTTGGGTAAAAGGGTTTAATCCTGCCACCCTGTCGGAGGCCATTAAGAAGGCAAGGAGTATGACATTCATCAACAACATCATCCTCACGAAGTTACTCACATTCCAAACCGCCGGTGTTTCCAAGGGACAAAGATAACAAACCTCCACTGAGAAAGCCGTCGTTGGACGAAGTTGCTAGACAGGAGCTCCGAAGGAAGAAACTATATTTGTATTGGAAAGGACCATGGGAACTTGGCCATAGATGCCTCGGGAAAGGAAAACTCCACTACATTGAGGTTGTGTCCGATGATGAGGACAAACAGGAAGATATACCCTCTGAAGACAATCAACCCCATGAGGACACCAAAATGGTTGGTTTAAATCGTGTGGGAAGAATTGTAGCATTGGTATGGCGCAGAGGAACTATCGCCCTAGCTGGTAGCTTGAGTTGTACGGTTTTTCATGTACGGGGAACCCTTCAAGGACAAAGGGTTTTGGTGATGCTCGATAGTGGAGCTACCTTAAACTTCATAAACTCATCTCTGGTGAAGCGAAGATGTCTACCTATGGAGACACACGTAGGATTCTAGGTTAAGGTTGCCAAGGGACTCTTCTGCCCTGCACACACCTTGTTCCTCAGCTAAGTATCACAATGGCAAATCACACGATGATCGAGGATTTCTTCGTGGTAGACTTTGATGACATGGAGGTTATTCTGGGATTACAATGGATGGAGACACTTGATGAATACACTCAGAGCTTCAAACGGATGGACTTCACTTTTGTTGTTGATGGAAAGAAGGTTGTTCTTCGCGGAATGGAAAATGAGGGTCTGAAGGAAGTTTTTGCACATCAGATGGAGGCAATTTTTTGGCGTGATGACGTTGTTTGGGCTGCACATTGTTTTATCTCAACAGAACCTATAAAGGGGCAACGAACACCTCCCCAGGATGGTGATCTCTAGAATATTTTGAGTGATCATGACAGAGTTTTTATAGACATTCCTCCTGGCACACTACCTCATCGAGGGCTTGAACACTCTATTGAGTTGGAAGCAGGAGCCAAGCCGGTCATAACCACACCCTACCGCCATCCCATGAAATTCAAAGATGAGATAGAAAGGACAATTCAGGAATTGCTAGAGAAATGATGGATCTGTCCTAGTTGTCGTAGGTAAATATTGTGTAGCTGATAGGATGTATGTCGTTGGTAAACATTAGGTAGCCGACAGGCCCCTTCGGGAAGGTTCTTGTTATGAAGCCGACGGGCCCTTCAGTAATTGTCTTGTAGCCGATGGACCCCTTCGAGAAGGTTGTTCGGAAAGTATACACCCTTCAGGATCATTGTAAGCATCATCATAAGCATTATGTAATCTCTTTGGCATATGCGAATAATAAAAGGAGTACTACTGTTCTTGTCTGTTGTCTGTGTGCATTAATCTATTTACCCCATGTGGTAAACATTTGGTGCCGTTGCTCGATGGACCTGTTGCTGTTGCCCGATGGACCTGGCATGAAGGTAGAGGAATGAAGACTAATGTCGAATCAGTTAAATAAAAATAAGAATAAGCTAAAGGAAAAGGATGAAATACACATAGCACAAGGGAATTTAATTTTGGCACAATAGGCCGAACTCAGACGAAGGTTTCAGCAAATTGCCGACAAACACTGAAGCACTGAAGAATTGTTGGAAGAGACTCGACAGTGGCTCGATTTGGTGGAAGAAGCAAGGGAGGAGTTTTTGAACTTGCATACGCCGAGGGAAGAGAATCCAGACAGAAGGGGATTAACTCGCACGGCTCAGAGTGTTAAGGGAGCACGAGCGTGGAGTGAACTCTTCGTCCTAGATACACTTTTAGAACGGATAGCTTCGGTTGACAAAAACCTTTCTTCACCAAATAGCATGATTGTCGAAAACAACGCAAGTGTTAAAAGCAACGCGGGTGTTTAGAATAGCGTGGGTGTGTAGAACAACGCAGGTGTACAGAACAACACGGGTGTGCAGAATAGCGTGGGTACGCAACAAATCCCTCAACCTCGAACAATAATGGTTGAACCAAAGGAGAAGATGCCAAAGTTTGATGGTGATGGAACAACAGATCCAATCTAACATTGTAAAACCTGCAAAACAATTTGGAGGGCGAATGGCATAACAGATACAAATGAATGGGTCCGACAATTTCCAACAACCCTAAGGGGGGTAGCAATTGATTGATTCGCCGATATAGATCCCCAAAAATTAATCAATTGGGACAACGTTAAAAGGAGTTCATCACCGAATTTCAATTGCTGCATGACGACAATGAGATCGTAGTAGAGATATACAACATGAAGCAGGGGAAAAATGAAACGGTTCAAGTATATGCCAAGAAATTAAAAGACTTAATAAACAAGATGGAAAGTTAACCGGCAGATGAGCTGCAAAAGAGATGGTTCATTGAAGGACTGCGCTCGAAGTCACGAAAGAACATGAGGATTGTGCCACCATTGTCATACACTGAAGCATACAATCGGGCGACGAACTTGGAAAGTGAGCAGAAAACAAAAAAGAAGAAGAGTGGCTCATCCGAGTCAAATGACGATGCGTCTTCGGAAGAAGAGAGCAACGATGATGAAAAGGGCAGCAAGAAGGTCTAAGCCCTCGAGAAGGATATGATCCGAATGATGAAAGAATTTAAGAATATGCAGAAGGAGACGAAGGGAAACAACCTCTGGTGCACGGAATGTAAGATAGAAGGTCACATGAAGTGATCTTGTCCAAAGAACTAGTTCTACGAGATTTGCCAGATCATGGGACATTCCACAAAAGAATGCCCCTTCAATATGAAAACCAGAGGACCTCATCAAGTACTTCTCACACAAGAGGCTTCTGCGGCAGGAGGGAGCGGAAACACTAGCAACGAGGGTGCCATGTCAAGAGGGTACAGAAATAATAGGCGAGGTCAAAACAACAACAATGCCAACAATAATAATGGAAGCCGTAGCCGAATTCAGTACGATGCGAACGGCTGCTCGATGGTGCAATGCCGCGCATGCAATTTGTGGGGCCACTTTGCCCGAGATTGTACAACGGCAAATGCACCAAAGTTGTTATGCAGATGGTGCGGTTCTGGAGATCATGACAATGCCAAGTGCCCAAAATCAGGAGTGAATCTCATCATCGGGACAGACAATGAGGAGGTTTTGGCAATCACACGGAAGCAAACAAAATTGTACCCTAACCCAACGAAGGAAAAGAAGAGATTAGAGGAAGTACAGGCGGAAATTGAGAAGGCAACGCAGGTGGATAAAACACACTTGAAGGACACTACTGGTACTTGAGCAAGGAACTGCATGGAACAGAACATCGTACGACAAATATTACAAACTGAAGTACCGGTCAAGATAAATGATTTGCTGCGCACAATGCCTCAACTCCGATTGGGGCTCAGAAACATCGCTCCAACCGCTAAATTATCAGGAGAACAAGCAAGGGAGAAAGAATGTGGAGCACGTGCCGAGGACTTGATGCTGCTAGCCCTCACATCCGGACATCCTGCGGTCGTCGAGATGGGGATTTTGGGAACCGTTCTGATAGACACAATTGTGGATGGAGGGTCCGGTGTGAATGTGTTACCGGAGGATACTTGGAAGAGGTTGGGACAGCCAACGTTGTGGCCACCTACATTCCAGTTGTTAATAGCGGACGGACACGGCATTAAACCTATCGGCGTCCTGATGGCACAACCAGTGACAATTGGAACACAACCATTCCTACTCGACTTTGTCGTCATCCTGCTGAAGAGGAGAGGATATGATGCCATTCTGGGCTTGAGGATGGCTCATACAAGTAAAGATTAAGCATGACTGGAAGAAGAATACCCTATCAATGGAGTGCAGAGGCAAAAGATTCATAATTGACCTGCACACACAAATGGTAGGTGAGGAGACAGCGTTGTCAGATTCCGAAGGCGAAGGTGGGGAAGATGACGAGGGGAGGAAGATAATGGAACCTGATGAAGAGGGAGTATTGAGATTGGAAGGAGGGTTGAACGAGGACGACCTAGATTCGTTGAACGGCCTTTTCCACTGGCAGATGGAGGATTACGAGCTCTTTCCAAGCTGTAATATGTTAAGGGTTGACGAAGGTGAGAAAGAAGAGGGAAATGAATGTCCAAAGGCATACGGAGAAGTGGAAGAAGGAAAGGCGGTTACGGCTGAAGCTGAAGGGAAGAACATACAGTACGAACCCAGAAAAAGGAAAGATTCCATTGTATGAAACATAGTGAATGGACCGCGTGGAAAGAAAATGTTATGTCAAACCATGGATATAGAAGAAAGGTGCTGGCAGCAAGGAAAACACATCATACGATCTGCATAGGAAACAAAGAGGAAGGGTTTAATAAAAGCTTCAACAGTACGGAGTGAAGGTTTTAAAATCAAGAGTACAGTTATTGACGGCAAGACGGAATTCATGGTACTGAGTTTCGAGAACAAATTGGGCGATATGGAAATCCTGAGGGAGAGATCATGTAACTTCAATAAACTAGATGAGTGACGATTGCAGGCATAATGGGCCACTGAGGTAATATAGAACAGGCGCAAAGTATGCCATGATAAACACCTCAAACTAAACAAGTTCCAACCGGGACAGCTGGTGTTGAAGTATGGCAGACAGAACGAAATCAAACCAGGCAAGTTTAAAGTCAAATGGGTCAGGTCATACCAGATTCGGGAAGTAGACGATAATGGAGCAATAAAGATTTTGACATTGGACGGGTAAGAAATCTTGGAAACAATGAACGGTTCAAAATTGAAAATATATTAGGTGCGACTTGTTCCGTCGTCAACAAATATCGAGCAGTAGAATTTTGAAAAAAAGAAAAAGAAAAAAAAGAAGAAAAATTTGAAAAAAGAAAATAGAAAGAAGAAGAAGAAGAAAGCCATTGTATGGTCACTAAAGTGCACTTGAAAGGACCCGTTTAGAGATTTTAGTAGCCGTACGTTCTTTAATAGCCTCATACCCGTATGGAGTTTGAAGATTAAGTTCTTAGTTGGACACATATGGAGTTTAAAGATTAAGTTCTCTCTAGGCACATATGGATTTTGGAGATTAAGTCCTCTGGGCACCGTATGGATTTTGAAGGATAAATTTCCTGTGTCTGCATTGTACAGATTTAATTTAGAGGTTGACTTCTTTGTTGGCACTGTACGGATTTAATTCCACTGTATGTTTTTCATGACCGTACGGAGGCAACAAGGCATTAGTGATAGCAGCCGCACGGCTTTTGAACTAGGGAGATAGTTCCGCTGTTGTGACCGTACGGATTGAAGGATTGACAAAGAGCTTTCAGAAGGTATTTCATGGCCGTACGACACATTATAACTAGACATTAGCACTGTACGACATTCTTATTCAGTACGTGTGTTTCAAGTACGCTCACCGTACGGCTAAATGCGGGTCATTTTTTACTATTTTTGGGGCATCATCGGCGAATTGGGAGAGGAAGATTGTTTGAGTGAAGCTTTGCAGAGGATTTTGTTGTGTGTTGTGGCAGCTGGATTTGAATGCTGAGCGGTTCGCACTTGCATTTTTGTTTTGTTGAGCTTGTTTCTAGAGCACGGAAGGGTATTTGAAGTTGCACTTTCAAAGCGTTCATGGCATTTGCAGTGATTTGTCTGAATTGCTTAACCATACAACAGAAACTCTTAGATCATTAGAAGGAAGCAGTCAGAAGAGAAGGCAGAAGGAAGTAGTCAAAGGAGGAGCACCAAAAAAAAAAACGATGACAGATTGAAACAATTTAGAATGAGTAACACACGATGCCCAAGGGAAGGGAAAGACATAAGCAGGTAGTAAAACATCAGCAGTTGCCAGAAGAGTGTGGGATTAGAAGAAAATCACAAAAATAATGTGTTCCATGTAGTTTTGTGTGGGTTTCAAAATGCTAATATGGTCTTGGTGGCGAGGCACTGCCCCTCAACCCTGCTGGGGGCAATGCTCCCTAGAGCTCCAGTCGGTGCGGTTATCAGTCGTGGGAAGTGTGACCAGTTGATGGGACCTGGAGCTGTTGCAGGCATAGTGTCTGTGTACCAGAGGTAGACAGAGCACTAGAGCAAGCCTTTCAAGAGGGGTGATACGCTTTAAGGTACTTGTAGTAAGTGTTGGATGTGGAGCTGTCTTGGTGGATGCATAGAGAGTTCGGGAGGAGCTGATCATCCAGTTGAAGGCAGTACAACGACACTTGGCTCAGGGTACCTAGGAGTTGGAAGCAGAGAAAGCAACACGTGTGGCTATCAAGGTTAGCTTGATTAAAGAGACAGTATTGTGTTAGCAGAGGCTATAGATGCAACGTGGTTTGGAGACCAGTTTGGTACAGGCATGGGACGAATGTGAAAGTGGTGTGACAGAAACAGATCTATCTTGTTGTAGTTAGTCAGTTAATGTATTTCGTTTTGTTAATTTGTCTCGGATATTTTGTAATTGTCTTCCGGAGACGACTTTTTCTTTTGGGGGGATGATGTCGTAGGTAAATATTGTGTAGCCGACAGGATGTATGTCGTTGGTAAACATTAGGTAGCCGACGGGCCCCTTCGGGAAGGTTCTTGTTATGAAGTCGACGGGCCCTTCAGTAATTGTCTTGTAGTCGACGGACCCCTTTCGGGAAGGTTCTTCGAACAGTATATATACACCCTTCAGGATCATTGTAAGCATCATCACGAGCATTATGTAATCTCTTTGGCATATGTGAATAATAAAAGGAGTACTACTGTTCTTGTCTGTTGTCTATGTGCATTAATCTATGTACCCCATGCGGTAAACACTAGTTCTAGCCCTTTTACGTCATTAGTGGTATTGGTCAAAAAGGACAGGATGATGCGCATGTGTGTGGACTATTGTGCGCTGAACAAAAAAAAATAAAAATAGATATTCCATTCTAAGGATAGATGAGTTGCTAGATGAATTACATGGTGCAGTCTATTTTTTGAAAATAGATCTCCGTTGCGGATGCCACCAGATCCGCATGAGGGAAGAGGATGTAGAAAAGACAACCTATCGTTATCACTATAGGCATTATGAGTTTCTGGTCGTGCCATTCTGATTAAGAAATGCATCTACTACATTCCAATGATGCATGAATTGCATCTTCAACAAACAATTACTTAAGTACTTAATGGTATTTTTTGATGATATTCTTATTTATAGTAGGACATGGGAAGAGCACTTGAAGCATTTGGATGAAGTCCTAAGGATCATGAAGGATCAGTCTTTGTTTGCCAAGCAATCCAAGTGTGAATGTGGTATGACAGAAATATTGTACTTGGGACATGTCAGTAAATATGGCATTCAAGTTCATCAGGAGAAGATTCAGGCTATCCTTGATTGGCCTCCCCCAAAGTCACTCATGGAGTTGTGAGGATTTTTTGGACTGTATATTTATTACCGGAGGTTTGTAAAGGGGTTCTCTCAGCTCAACGCACCACTAATAGATTTGACAAGAAAGGGATCCTTCTAGTGGAATGAAAAGGCACAATTGACTTTTGATAAGCTGAAGGAAGCAATGAGCACTTGTCCTATGCTTGCTTTACCTGATTTCACTCGACTGTTCATTATGGAGTGTGACGCATCCGAAGAAGGCATTGGTGCAGTACTCTGCAAGATAGTAACCCCATAGCCTCTGAATGTAGGAAGCTTATGCAAATAGAACACTTATATTCCATCTACGACAAAGAGATGTTGGCCATCGTACATGCATAAACCAAGTTCTGGCAATATTTGTTGGGTGCTAAGTTTGTCGTTCATACGGATCACAACAGTTTGAGATATTTTTTGGAGCATCGGGACTTGAACGAGAGACAACAAAAATGGGTAATCAAGTTTTAGGCTTTTGATTTTGACATTGAATATGTGAAGGAAAGAACAATGTGGTTGTAGATGCTTTCTCTAGGAAACCCGCCATCTGCTTACTAACCCAGATTTCAGCCGACTAGAAAGCACATTTGTTGGTAACTTGATAGAATATTCCAAAAACTCATTTTCCCGTGAGCTAATGGATGGCAACACCCAGGATGATCGGTACAAAGTGGTGGATGCATCATTTACTATAAGAATCAGATATTTTTAGTGCCAGGATGCAAATTGAAGAAGAAAATCTTGAAGGAGGTACACGACTCACCCTTGGCAGGACACTTGGGTTTCCTCAAAACCTACAGACGTCTTAGGGAGAGGTTTTCATGGAAAGGACTTAAAGGAGACGTAATGCAGTATGTAAGAGAGTGTGCGGTCTGCCGATAGAACAAATCCGACAATACTCTTACTTGCCGGGTTACTGCAACCTCTGCCAATTCCATAAGTGGGAAAGCATCTCGATGGATTTCATAACTAGACTTACCAAGGTGAACGGAAAGGATTGTATCTTCGTGGTGGTTGACAGATTGACAAAGTATGCACATTTCATCGCCATACCCTTAGATTTTTAGGCCGCACAAGTTGCCGATTTGTTTTTTAGAGAAGTCTTTCGTGTGGACGAGTTACCCCGAAACATTGTTAGTGATCGGGATGGGCAATTCATCAATATCTTCTGGACAAAACTGTTTCAGTTGGTAGGGACATAATTGTCACCAAGTACGAGTTACCACCCTTAGACAGACAAACAAATGGAGATTGTGAACAAGTGGCTCGAAGGTTACCTTCGGAACTATGTTTCGTGTAATATCCCTTGTCAATTGGAACCTCAACTTGTTGATTTGTAGGTAAAAAAAAATTGTCAAACACTTTCAATACGATCTCTATGCTTCTTGTTTATGAGTTTTAGACTGATTATGCTTGCTTGAAATGATATCAAAGGGAACCTAAAACCCTGTAATTGATTACTGCTATATCTAAGAAAACAACTAAATGCATATAGATGAATGCTAGATGAAAAATGTGTACTTACAGCTAATTGGTATTTTGTCAAACAATTGGCATGCATACTATTATGTCAATCATGGAAGATATAAATATACACATTACATCAAATATATAGACTTGCAACTTATCACTTCTTCAGTGAGATATTTTCTAATTCAATGCTTAACATAATATTCCAAGGCTCTTGGCTTTGCAACCTCCAAAAAACCTTAATAGAAGTGACATTATAAATCTGATATAAAATGTGCATCTACAGCTATTTATGACAGCCACCTTTACAATGCCAAATGACCAATTTAAATTATGCAAATTGATTGTAGAACCTGATATACAAATCGCTCGATGAAGGAGATAAAATTGCAATCATAATCAAGCCAAGTACTGTAGCGCGGGTACTGTTCGCAACACTGTAGCAACCAGCAATAAATATATTCTCCAATTTAAGCACAATAGAACTCCAGAATGAAGCTCTCTTGAATGCCAAATTCATTGGATATTTCAGCACCTCAAATGGTTGCAACACTGAAGAATTGATGCTCTTCAATGGCTAACTGAAATAAAAAACCCTTAGTTTCTTCTCTCAAGTTTATATCAAATGCAATTGACAGTAATCAGATGCCTAACAATGAAGCTCTCACCTCTATTTATTCTTTTCCTTCACCCTTCTAGAAGGAAATAAAATATTATTTAATTGCACTCTCTAGAAGCTTCCCCCTTTTCAATACAATAATTAGTTGTGCTTCTAGAAAATACACTCTCTAGAAGCTTCCCCCTTTCTAATACAATAATTAGTTGTGCTTCTAGAAAATGCACTCTCTAGAAGCTTCCCCCTTTCCAATACAATAGTTAGTTGTGCTTTTAGAAACTTAAATTAATTAAATATAAAGTCACCTTTGAATTTATTTATTTATTGACTTTAATTTAATTTGTTTCTCCTTAGTTCTTCACTTAGCCTTTGGAGAATGAAAAGCTAAGAACTCCCTTGAGGGTCTAAAAGATGGGGAACATTACATTTCGGCACAACAACGGGCATGGGTAAAATGGATACACCTAGGGGAATATTCTTACAATACCACGTACCACATGTCCATCGGGATGTTACCATTCAAGGCTCTATACGGGTATGATCCCCTCTCCTTCATCGACACAGTTTTGGGAGATAGTCGTGCATCAAGGGTGAGGGATTGGCTTCAGGAGGGACAGGACATTCTAAGATACTTGAAAGAATACTTGCAGCAGACATAGAATCAACAAAAGATGTACGCCAATAGACACCGAATAGAGAGTAGTTACGAAGTAGGAGACTTGGTCTATCTCAAGCTCCAGCCATACCGACAATCCTCATTAAAAGAAAAGGGAAAGGAAAAATTGAAGCCACATTTTTATGGCCCTTATCGTATAGTTCGTCGCATTGTTGAAGTCGCCTACGAGCTGGAACTTCCAAAGGGGAGTCGTATTCATAACGTTTTTCATGTTTCCTGCCTAAAGAAAGCTGTGGGACAGAACGTCATCGTAGCTACAAACTTTCCACCACTTAATGAAGAAGGAAAGCTCATATTGGAACCAATTGAGATTATTGAAGTACGTGAGAAGACCCTGAGGAACCGAACAGTGAAGGAATATTTGGTACACTAGAAACACTTGCCATTGGACGACGCAACCTTGGAAGGCGAGCACATTCTATAGCATCCGACATTGTGTTTGTTTGAGGACAAGCAAAATTTGGGATAGGAGGGCTACAATGTCCCCATCATAAAATAGTTTATTAGTCAAATCTTTGTTAATGGGCTGATTTATTTAAAATATCTCGGACCTATTTTAGTTTTGTTTTTGTAGGTAAGTGTAGCCGTCAGCTATCTTTGTACACCCTCGGAAAGTTTTTTGACGAGTATTTAAGCACTGCTTGTAGGTAGTTTTAGGTAGGCAATTTGGATTATTTTTTCTGTACTGCAAATTCCTATTGGAGTTCCCTGTTGTTCGCCATTTCAGAAGTGAATGACCTTTCCTATTTGGTTTATCCGGTTTCAGTGGGATTTAACCCTCACCCTATTCCCTCGCATGTAACACTTCTCTCGGATCTGGCAAGTCGAAGCATGATCTTTCGGCATATAATTATTGAAGGATATTCATGTTCAAATCATCATTCTTGTTTGGTTTCCATATTATAAAATTTGGGCTTAGTAGTTTAGGATGCACAACTATCTTCCATCCATACTTCATCCGTGACTGGCAACCGTCATTGTAATTCCGTACTGCAACTCTATGATCTACGGCCTCCTAGTTCCCCGTATTGCCTTCCTAGCTCACTGTACTGCGTTCATTGTCCACTGTATTGCCTCCATAGCCTATTGTATGGCCTCCATCGCCTACCATATGACCTCCATAGCCTATCGTATGACTTGCATAAGTATACCGTACGGTCCTCCATATTCCTACCGTATGGGTGTCTTACAATCACTGTACGACCCACACGATCCTTAGTGCTTAGTTGCTACACCTCCACCAGACAACCATCTTGGCCTATCGTACGTCTACCACATACTCTACTGTATGGACCTGATGTCTACTCTTGGTCATTGTACCATCTGCCTAGTTTTTGTACAATTTTCCTTTAGCCTTGTCATATGGTTGTTTAGGGTGTGTAACTGGTCATCTAGCAATTGCGATGAACGAAACATTACAATGAACTGGTAGTACAAGTGTTTGATCCTAATTCTAACAGCATTTCTAAATGAAGTGCAAAGTTGTAAGGATTTAGAGATCCTATTCTAATCGTAGAATGCAAGTGATAGTGAATGTCTTTATGAACTCTACTAGACTTTGTCATCATCTTCCACAAAGCTAGTGCAATCTTCTAAGGTAAACATTAGATTTTCAAATCTTTACTAATCCTACCGACACCATCAATGTAATGCATATCGATGGGTAAGTAACAGTTGAAGTTCTAGTTGACCTTAAGGTTATATTGAAATCCCAATTGACCACACAGAGCAATTTGCAATTAGTACACTACAATTATAGTGTCACAAAAGTTCAGTCAACATTTCTTTCATCCAGCTAAATCATTTAAAGAAATTTCTAAACTATGATTGAGAAATCAAAGAACCAGACAAATACTCCAAAATCTTCAGAAAAAATACCCAAATTCAATGATATATTTCAATGTTGGCAACGTTAAAGTGACAATTCTCGAAAGACCCTCTTACAAATGAGAGGGTTAGGGTTTATAAAAGAGTTTTGAATACAATGAACAACCCATATTGATTTAGAACCAATGGCGAAGATCATCCAATAGGGAAACTACATTGCGTAGAAATATGTATGCTTTCCAGAAGAATGAAGCAATGAGAAAATTGCATTGTGATAGTACATTAAATGCATTCCACATGTCCACCTGTGAATGAATTTGATTGGATGACCTTGGACATGTAGGCTTGGAATTAGTTGATTTGTTGAAGATGAATGAATGCCACCTCAACATGTTTATCTTCTAATTTTCATTTAAACTCCACTTCTTTGTTCTTACAAATTCTTCATTGTTCTTGGAATTCTTTCTCTTGTATGTCTTGACTTTGTAGTAGTTGAATCCTTTGTATTTCCACTGCCATTGTTTGGGATTCCTTGTCATCCTTATCTTAATGGAAATCTTCTACATCCTTGAGTCCAACTTCCTTAACCTTGGTCCTTTTGAGTTTTTACCTTCTTGTGATGCTTGGGTCCTTCACTTGAATCCCATTCCTTGAGCTTGAACATCTTGAATACCTCGACGTTGTCGTCTTCTTGGATATTCAGACTTTGATTTCTTCATATTGTTGTTGTATGCATTGTTCACTTTCATTCACCATCCTCCACTCAATTCAGTCCTTGTGCATCATTCTTTGCACCAACCTGAAAGGTAATATAAGCCATTTGGATTAAAGTTTTGAACAGAACGGAAATGCTAATATTAAAGAGATAGAATACTTCATGATAACAACTTTTTAAGGATTGGGCTTGTAGAAACTAGGATTTTTGAAAATGAAATCGAAATCTGTTTTTGTCCTTTTGTATATGGAAAATTTCTTGAAATCCTTCTGAAAATACTTGACCCTCATCTGGAAATGCGTATTGTTGATGAAATTCGCTTTCTTCTCACCGATTTACATACTTATTTAATTCACCTACATTTGATGGTAATTCAACTGCATTTGATGGTAATTATACTGAAACTCGCCCCTTTTAGATCTTAACTATTTGGATCTAATTTATGATTTTTACTCCTTGGCTGGAAATTTCCTTTATCTGTTTTGAAAATTCATATTCTTAGGTCTGATGAAAAACTTCTGCTTTGGCTTCTGATCGAGTTTACCTCTGAAATGCTAGGGCTTTAATTGAAATTTGCCTCAAGTTTGAAAATTTATGTCCATTCCTTGAACATGTGCTTCAAGTCTGTCCTTAAGATTCACGTTTAGGGTTTTGCAAACTTTGCACCTTTTATCTGGTTTGTGTATGCTGCTAGGAAATTTTACCTTTGAGTGCTTGAATTCTGACTTGAGGTCTAATAATAATATTCGATTACTGTTTGCTCTTTTAGCTTGACCCCGATCTGGATTTCACTTCCAGATTTCTGCTGTAGCTTGCATTCTTCCCAAAGCAGACTGTCAATTTTAACTACTGATTTTTTTCTCCACAAATCTTCCTTCTTGTGTTCTAAAACACACATGCTTCATTGCAAATGGTGACCCCGACATTTTTCTTAGCAGCACAGTAATTTCACTTAGTTTGACTCTAGTTTGGTAGTAATCTTAGGTTTTTTAGTTGGTAAGACAAGTCTGAACAGCTATAGATCCAAGTCATGTCCACCTGAGAATCAAGGCAGTTGAGAAGAATGGAGGTGTGCGAGAGAAATCCAATATTTAGACAAGTCCTTGGAAAGGTTGAGTTTGGCATGATGATTATAATTGATCTAAGTTTGTGCTTCAGTCACCCAAAAAACGAGTGGGGGTGTGGTTGGAAGAATGAGAAGTTGAGGAGAAGTAAGCATGGTAGAAATGGAGAGTCGAAATCAGGATGAAATTGGAGATGACTTTTTGGTGTGGAGTCAACATGAAAATGCAAGACACAATGCAATCAAAGGCCAAGTTTGAGCATGCAAACATGGAATTTTGAAGAGTAGTTGAGAAAGAAAAAGATGAAAAGGTGTGGGGGAATTAGGAAATTGCATAAGGAAAGTCAACAGATTGTGAGGCCAAGACATGAGACAATTAATAGAAGATGTACTTGGATAGGTTGGATCTGACCTCCCCAAGTAAGTCCTGTACTTGGGCAGGTTGGAATTTTACCCCCCCAGGTACAAGATGGGACTCAGGGCTCCAAATTTGGCCCTCCCATGTTGATCAAATTTCAATTCCATTTGATTTTTTGCATGAAAATATGGAAGTTTGAAGAAGCAAATCAGGGCTCTTCACCAAAACAAGACTGATTTAAGGGGGTTGGAGATCAACTTTTCCATGAAAATATCATGATCAGACCTGTGATCAAGGAGAAAACATATGAATTAAGTCCAATGTTTCAAGGTGAAATCAATAACGAAGCCATCCCTATGAAGAAATTGAGGGAGAAGTCAAGTTGTTTTAGGTCAAGGTGGTACATGAATTGAAAGGTAAAAATGACATGGAGCTGGGACTTGGAGACGCCGGATTCCATCCTCACCAAATCCAAGCTGGGACTTCGACCCCCAAAATTTTTCCCTCAAGGAGAGGCCACATTTGGAAATCATACCAACTTCCAATACATGTATGGTCATTTCAAACCATATTAAGTCAGATCCAAGCAGGTAAAAAAGAAAATTGCTTTATGTGAAGCATGATTTCAGATCCTAAGACCAAGAAATTTATGACTTAATCTCTAATTTTGAGCTTCAAATCGATCCAAATTATTAGATTTTGAAGGAAAAAATGGAGTGTATATGAGTTAATCAATGTAGAGCAAGGGTGGTACTTGGAGAGGTCAGGTTCCAACCACTCTACGTACAGCCTTTACTTGCAGAGGTGGGAATCTGACCTTTTAAAGTCCAAGCTGGGACTTTAAAATTCCACCTGCCTATATGCTTATCAATATAATCTTAAAATCAATTTGCTGTTCCATTCAATGAAAATCGTTGATCAAGTTGATCTCAACGAGGAGTATATGAGAGGTAAATGGCAAATCATTTGAAATCAAATCAAGTGTGAAAAGATATCAGGGAAGATCTCTAATTAGGGAGAGGATTTATGATCAAATCTTAGATTTTGGAGTGAAATCTGGTTTAATATTGGGCTAAAGATAGGAATTTCCAAGTTGATTTCAACTCTTTGATATGATATCTAAGGGTGAAAATGCACAGTTTATAAGAGGTTCCATATCTATTTTGTGGATTGAATGCAATTATTTGTTTTGTTTTGCTAGGTGTGATGGCGGAAGAAGATGCTCTAGAGCAAGGTTGACAAGATCAAGTCCAAGACTTCAAGCAATGTAATTGTAATCAAACTTCTTATCAGGGTTAGCTTACTGTTTTTCCATGACAGGTTTATGCACAACGTATAATCTAAGTTCTGGAATGGATCCGATTGTAAATCCTTAAATAATATTAATTCTGATATAATACTCAATCGCCAATGCTGGTGTAGTTTTATTTGTAACTGCCAAACTTATAAGAAGAACCCATTAATGGATTTCAATGTGTCTTCTCAAGTATCCATTCAATCCTCTATAGAATGTCAACAGGCACAATACCAATAGACATGTCTATTGGATGGAGGCCAATATGAAGAGGCACAATTCGTTAACAATAGTTTGTCTTAACAATCCTATTAAGGATCGGGTGCATTAAATTGCTCAGGTCATAATAAGACATAATTAAATACAGGCCCAATAGCCTTGTATGATCTTTGACACGATAAGTAAGGTTGCAGATATATTTAGGATATGCTCCATGAGAGAAGAACATACTTGAGCATAAGGGATTCAAGAGATATGTAATAGCATATATGTGTGTATATATATTTTTGTTTGTCTGACCGACACTATCATTTTAACACTCCCTCTTAGCAAGGGAAGATAACAAGTATGAGTAGGTTTAGATATCACCTAGCACGTAATATTAAGGAATATCCAAATATCAAGTCATCATGACATTTGAATATCCTAGTTATGGTATGTGCACTGACATTACGTCACATGATGTCTGCCATAACATGTCATGGCATGTCAACCGACGTTACATCACATAATGCCCACCATGATTATCTCATTAGGATCATATTGATTTACCATAGATATCAAGTCAGCATGATATCAATCAATACGTCAGAGAGATGGTAACAATCAAGACATTTCCATGAATATCAAGTCAGCATGATATTCATCATGGTAGTAGAGTAGACATTGTAATGTCATCACTTTACAGTAGAATACAAGTGTGCATTATCTGAAAGATCGTCACCTTTCAGTAACATACACAGGAGATCCATAGAGAAATAGTCACACATTTGACAAAAGAGTTTATACACTAAACATTTTTAATATATTAGTACAAAATAATTTTGAGACTAGGTCTCAATTACATTTCAACTATACCAAGTTTCTTTTTGGCATGTTCTACCTTAACTTTAGAGAGAGGTTTGGTGAGAATGTTGGCTGTTTGATCACTTGTACTAATATATTTCAATTGGACTGTTCTCTTTTCAACCATGTTTCTCGCGTAGTTATAAGGAATCTCTATATGCTTGGACCGGTCATGGAATACAGGATTCACAGAAAGCTGATACAACTTTGATTGTCATAGTAGATGGTGGTAGGCTTTAGGGATTCACCAAATAATCCCACAGTTACAATTTTGAGTCATACTACATCTCTAGCCCCCATGGTGGCTGCAATATATTCTGCTTCTATAGAGCTTTGTGCTATTGAAGACTATTTCCTGCTAATCCAAGAGATCATGGCTGACCCCAAACTGAAACAACATCCAGATGTGCTCTTCCGATCAGTTACACTTCTGACCGAATCTGAATTAGTATATCCAGGTAAGTTTAGATCATCAATTTTATTTTTGAGTCCATAATCAATTGTACCTTGAAGGTGCCTCAGTATATATTTAGCAGCAACAAGATGTATCTCCTAATGTTCACACATAAACTAACTTAAGGTATTCATTGCATAGCAAATGTCAGGATGTGTATTAACCAAATACATTAGTGATATGATAATTTGTATATAAAGATTAGGATTTGCAAATCTAGATTCTGTTGCTGCCTCTTTTAGTTTATGTAGATTAGTTTCCATAGGTGTGGACATAGATGTGCAATTTAGCATTCCAAATCTCTCTGAAATATCAACAGTGTACTTTCCTTGGTTCAAAATGATGCCATAAGATTTCTGCCAGACTTCCAGTCCTAGAAAGTAGAGTAAAATACCCGAGTCCATGTTGAATTTTGAAGCTAGATCTTTCTTGCATTGAGTAATGAGGTGATCTTCTTTTGTAATTAGTAGGTCATCAACATATGGGATTAATATCAGCATATCACCTTTAACAACTTTAAATCAAAGATTTGTATCTGCATCATTCTTTGAGAACCCGAGTCCCATAAGATAGCTGTCAATTCTCTCATACCATGCTTGAGGAGTCTTCTTGAGTCCGTGCAAGGCTTCTTTTTGTGAAAATCCTCTTGTAACAAATTGCGCCTTATGTTTCTCTATACTACCATCTACAACATGTTTAATTTTGAAAATCCATTTAGATGAAACAACAAATTTCCCTTTAGGTCTAGGTAATATCTCATACATCATTTTTCAGAATGGACTGATATTCTTCAGTCATGGCATCTTTCCAGAATTGATGTTTAAGTGCTTTTGTTGCAGTTGTAGTTTCTGATGGTATGTTAGGCCTCTTACTTTCCCTAAAAGTGCCTTTGGGTGTTGCAAAACTTTCGACTTCCTCAACAACCTTCCTAGCCCAAAGTGGATGTTTCTTGTGGTTGATATTTTGATTTTCTTCTTGATGTTCCCTTTGAGTCTCAATATCATTTTGGATTATATTAGGGCTCCCTTTTGGTTGTTCCCTCCGAGTCTTACGAAATAGGATCTTCCTCCATGTTATTAGGTGAGTTATGATTTTCTAACTCAAGTGAACTCTTTGATCTTTTATAGGCAATGTCTTCCTCGAAAATAACATCTCTGCTTAGTTCTACTTGGTCTTGATCAGGAATATATATTCTCTAGCTTTTAGAGGTTTCACTGTATCCCACAAAGATCGCTTTTCTTCCAGAAGGTTTTAGTTTTGTCCTTTTCTCTTTAGCTACATGTATGAATACAAGGCATCCAAATATTCTAAGATAATTTATACCAGGTTTTATCCTAGTAAAAACCTCTTCTGGTGTTTTGTTTACAAGATTTGAATGGGGACATCTATTTTGTATGTAGACAATGGTTCTTGATGCCTTTGTTCAAAATGAAGAATCAAGGTTTTAATCATACATCATTGATTTTACAGCTTCCACAATTCTTCTGTTTTTCTCTTCAGCTACCACATTTTATTGGGGATATAAGGGTACAGTGAGCTCCCTCTTAATCCCAACATTAATACAAAACTCTTTGAAAATTTCTGAAGTATATTCTTTACCATTGTCAATTCTTAGAGTTATAATCTTCTTTCTAAAGAAGTTTTCTGTCAGAGTTTTGAATTCTTTGAATCTCTCTTTAGAATTTCTTCTAATTCTTTACATCTTAGAAAGTAACTCTAGGTCTTTCTGGAGAAATCATCCACAAAGATTAGATAGTATAGGGAACCTCCCAAGGATGGGGTGGATATAGGTCCATATAAGTTAGATTGGACAAGTTCCAATACATTTTTGGTTTTTCTTGAACTATTTTTATAGGATCCCTTGGTAGTTTCCCCTAAAGCATGCCCTTTACATGTCCCATTATGAGTAGGGTTTAGTTTAGGTATCCTTGTTAACTAATTTTTCCATGGAGTTTAGGGCACGAAAATGTTTATGCCCCAATCTTCTATGCCAAATTTTGTTGAAATCATGAGTTTTGTGGGTAAGTGCTTGTTTGGACTTAGTGCAGAGTTTGTATAGGTATCCTGGTCTTTTTCCTAAAGTTTTGGCTTTCTTAAAAGTGGCATTCTTAGGTCATGCTAGGACCATTCCATCCATGAATGCGATTCTATATCCATTATCTTCTAGGGAAGGTACAAATACTAGATTTATTTTGATCCTTAGTACAAATAGTATGTCATGAAGTTGAATGGTAATTCCTGATTCTAGTTTGCTGTTACAGGTTCCTACTCCTTCCACAGGATAAGCAGAATCATCTCCAATAGTTACCTCTTCCTTGGTTTCTTCAACCATAGTATCTAGATGTTCACGGAATCCAGTGATATGCCTAGATGATCCACTATCAATCACCCGAGTATTAAACTTGTTTGAGACATGATTTGATAGTGCTGAATAGAATAGGAACTTCTTAGAGTCTTCCTCTTGAATCGTTTTACTTGCTTTGGCATAGGATGCTTGTTTCTTAATTCTATCAGGGCATTTTGCAGCATAGTGTCCATATTCATCGCATTAAAACATTGGACTTGTGACATATCTCTCTTTTGCTTGCCCTTGCCATGGAAATTTCTCTCTTAAAGTTCTTCTCTCCTTTCTTTTGATGGTTGGTATTTAGAACATCAATGAAGGATTTTTGTTTGATTACTTTTGGTGACTGTCTAGCTTCTTCTTGTTAACAATCGGATCTTAGTCGATCTAGCTTTGGGAGTTTTGACCTTGCACTAATGCCTTGTTTGGACGATTCCCAAGAACTTGGGAGGCCACTTAAGGCTATTAGGGATAATTCCTTCTTGTCTATTTTATAACCAATGTTTGACAATTGATTTCGTAATTCTGTAATTCTCATAAAGAAGGCATTCACAGATTCACCTTTGTTCATGCTTGTGTGGTTCAGTTGTGTTTTAAGTGCTTCTTCCAGTATTGTTTATCTCGAATGTGTTTTCTAAGGACTTGAGCATGAGGTAAGCAGTTGTTTGCTTTGCTAGAATAGGTGCTATGTGATCCCTTATAGAATCTGCTATTAGTTTCATAGCTTTCTTATTGTTTTCAATCCATTGTGATTTTTCAGGCTTATCCTCGGGCTCAGCCCTTTTATCTTTTACATATGCATCTGCTTTGTTTTCATCCAATATCATCATGATTCGTAATTTCCATTTTATGAAGTTGTTGGCCTCTTTGAGGTGATCTTCGAATCTCATTGGATTTGTCATTTTTGGAGTTTTGAAGAGTGACAATACTTTGAAACTAACTTTTCTGATTTCTCAAGTTTAAATCTGATATTTTAATGACAAGGCTCTGATTCCATGTAATTGTAATCAAACTTCTTATTAGGGTTAGCTTACTGTTTTTCTATGATAGGTTTATGCACAAGGTATAATCTGAGTCCTGGAATGGATCCGACTGCAGATCCTTAAATAATATTAATTATGATGTAATACTCAATCACCAATGCTGGAGTGGTTTTATCTGTAACTGCCAAACTTATAAGAACACATTAATGGATTTCAGTGTGTCTTCTCAAGTATTCGTTCAGTCCTTTATAGGATGTCAACAGGCACAATACCAATAGACGTGCCTATTGGATGAAGAGGCCAATATTAACAGGCATGATTTGTTAACAATTGTTTGTCTTAACAATCCCAATAAGGATCGGGTGCATTAAATTGCTCAAATCATATTAAGACATAATTAAATACAGGCCTGATAGCCTTGTGTAATCTTTGGCACGATTAGTAAGGTTGCAGATATATTTAGGATACGCTTCATGAGACAAGAACATACTTGAGCATAAGGGATTCAAGAGATATGTAATAGCATATATGTGTGTTTGTATGTATTTATTTGTTAGTCTGACCGATGCCTACCATTTCAACGCGCAGGTATACCATAGAGAATTCAATGATCTAAAAATGACAAACTATTAATCAAGAAGACAAGAAAATGATGATTCTTGAAGATTAAAACAAGGATGTAAGCCCAAATTCATGATTAAGATCAAAACGGAATTCAAAAGAAGCAAGATGTGGAAAGAGAACGATCAAGGCTTCAAGTAGACGGAGTAATCACAATCTCGAATTTCCCTCAGAAATCCGAGCTCACTTTGAAGGATCTAAGTACATGAAGTACCTTATTATTCAAAATGTGAAGGCCAAGAATTTTTGATTTCAAGTACAAATTCAAGACGACGTCATTGGGTATGTTTTCAAAACCAAGACGAAATAGGGAGAATTTATGAAGATGAAGTGATTCAGGAATATGCACCATCACAGTGTATTGAAGGCTAGGTAATGTTGAGTATCAAGAGATATTTGATAAAGTTTATAAGCTAAGCATGTTGAGATGGTGCCCAATATTCTTGTACCATTCATAAACTCTAGTTGCACTTGGCCAAGATCATCCAAGCAAGTCATTCCAAGTGCATACATGGAGTCCACTTAATGCTTCTATTTAATTGGCTTTTTCATTGGTCCATGAGGTGATGCTTCGTTTTGTACTTGGTCAAGCATTTGATGATTGTAACTAGTAGTTATCTTAGGGCTTTGCTGGCTTAATCGTGACCATTTATCCCATTGTGAGGTTTTCACACCATTGCCTCATTGTAAATGGAGAACCCCTATTTTTGTTGTGGCCTTCGATTCTTATAGATTGTCTTGGTATTGATTTCCATGTCTCCATGTCTCCAAGTCCGAGAGATGAGTTTAGGCAATTTTGGCCTGCTTGAAATTCAAGTTAGTTAGCAAGAGATGGGCTAATTCTATTAAGTATATGTAGTTGACACCAAGTGATTGTGATGAAATGAGTTAGAATCGTTAGGAAATCTTTGTTCCAACCTTAATTTGAGCTTAGAAAGTTAAATAAGGTTATGGGAGGTAACATTGTTGAAAGCTTGCTGAGTCCTAAAATTGGACTGTCTAGAATCTTTTGAAAACTACCAAAATATTGAATTGTAGGACCTAATAATACAATGATGTAATTAAAGGTAGTTAGTTTGGGGTTGGGTAGTTGCTAGCGAGGGGATGTGTTGGTTGAACTTCCTAGCCAACCTACCTCTATTTTAGAGCATTGGAACATGAATGACGTACTGGTTGTTTTTGGTATTTAATAGAATATATTGGGTTCCCTCACCAACTTTACTATGTGCAATATTGGTATTAATCGTTGTGTTGATTCTAGTATATTTGAATACATGCTTTATTGTTTTGGTTATTATCCATTCTACGCTCTTGTGTCGTTGCCTAAGTTAGGTCCTAGAAGTCATCTATCGGTCAAAATGGAGTAATGGGTAGGCCATTCCTACCACAAATACAAGTAACAAACAGTAATAGAGAAGAGGAGGAAATCACAACTGAAGATCAAGTGACATGAGATATGGTGGTAGCCTGGGAAGCCTCTATTGACCAGTACATGCAAAGGGAAGCCCGAGAGAGAGCGGTTCTAGAAAGCACGGTATGGGACAAGTTTCCGGTGCCAACAATAGTGTATGACCTTGGACAAATTCCTTAGTTGTTGGCAAGGAACTTAGTATGCGTGGAGGAAAAAAGAGTTGAAGTACAAAGAGAACGAAGAAGGCAACAAGTGCTCCAACAATTGGCTGAAAGAAGTACATTGGAACCTCAGGAGAGAGAAAACCCAAAACATGCATTAGAAAAATTCATGCCCCTACTTGCAAACAAGGATCAAGGCAAGTACGAGACAAAGAAACTGAGGGAGAAATTGCCTTGCGACAACTTCTATGGAGTAGGGAGCATTAAGAAAGACGTCAGTACTTAAGAGAACTTCTTAATCAATCCCAAGGTTAGAATCAACTTGAAGATAATTTAATTGAAAATACAAAAGGGCATTGCCAATTTGGCATTCTTAGAAAGAGAGGACAAACTAGGGGGTGAAGGAGAAGTCTCCAAACGAAGCACCCAAGAAACTCTCTTAGCAGGAGGGAACACAGTCTTGACAGGAGGGAACAAAAGCCCGACAAGAGGGAACACAATCCTGGTAGGAGGGAATAGTTAAAGAGGAGCTCGAAAAGGATGCCCATTGAAACGCAAAAACTTCCAAGATTCACAGGAGAAGGAACGAAAGACCCTACAAGACATTGTAAAACCTACATTACTATATCGCAGGCAAACGAAGAAAATGACATTGATGAATGGTTAAAGGCATTTCCTACCACTCTACGGGGTATGGCTATTGATTGGTACACAAACTTAGAGGCTGGGAAGAAGGCCACATGGAAGTATCTTTGCACAACCTTCGAAGAGAAATTAAGACTCTTACGGGATGATGATGAGATCGTAATGAAGATATATAATACAAGGCAAGGAAAAAATGAATCTATAAGAGCATATAGTAGGAGGCTGAACGAGTTGATAGGGAAATTGGATAACAAACTTGTAGATGGGCTAGATAAAAGGTGGTTTATTGAAGGGTTGACCCCATCCCTACAAAGAAAATTGAAAATTTTCCCACCATCATCATTTACTGATGCGCGTTCTCACACATTAGATATAGAGAGTAAATGTTAGAGCTTATAGTCCACCAAGATAACTTGGGGGTGGGGTGAATCAGTTATGCAATTAAAACAACTCTCAATATCCTTATTAATTCCAAAACATGTAAACGATAGATGCAACAACCACAAAAAGATCACCATACACAATAACACCAGATTTGTTAACTAGGGAAACCCTTGATTAGAGGGAAAACCCTGGTGGGGATGGTACCCACAAAATGATGTACTAATATAAAAGTCCCTTGTGATAGGATGGACCTTGTTAGGAGTCAGTGAAATACATTTAGTACATATCAGCCGTTGTTAGGAGACACTGAATCCCTGTTAAGAGATTCCAACCCTACTAGGAGTTGTTTAGGAAGACAGATGGACCCACTATCCAAATAGCTTCAGTACTATCCTCACTGAATAATAAAATGATACATTAACACTATCCAACAACAACTTCTTTGCCAGATAGAGTTCCTTGTAAGCTCATCATGCCTCAACTGCACTAAACTCTTCTCTTATCCAAAGATGTTAGTATGTAAGTTCGCATAGTACAATATCCCACTCTCAAGTTGGCATATGACAAAATGATCTCACTAATAGTTACAATGCATGCTCTACCACAAGGAAAACATATTTCCTTTATACCAAGTCCTAAAACAAATTATTGAGTTGACGTTCAGATTTTCCCAATATACAGTAATAGGACCAACTTAAGATATTACATTTACATTTTATATCATTTTTTAAATTAGACTTAAATTGTCGACTCAAAGTCTTCATAACTCTTCATGCGTTGCTCATCTGGATATGCGTGATTAACCATAGCATCTTCATCATGTCTTCTACCTCTGTTTAAGTCCGCATGACCAAATTCTATTTCTGTGAGGAGAATCAATCCAAACAACAGTAACTACTACACATAAACTCTGTAACACTGCCTTCACTAAATCCATAATATATCTATCCAATCTTGATATTTCCTTACGCGCTCTTATTTGTAGCATCAAAACACTGTCAAACATTATCCCAACTACACTTAAGCTCATCTGCATTTCTCGAATCTCGTGAAACCAAACTTTGTTTGCTACTTTGCCAGTCTTCACACATACCTAGTATGTTTACATCAATGACAAAATCTGTCATGAATGTAACACACAACCTCTGAATCATGTCACCAACAATGCTAGGATACTCCCCCACAGTAATACCATCAACATTCATGCTTAATAAACTCCCCTTTTGGCATTTAGGGCAACATAGATGAAAAACATCTAAATTCTGTAAATACCAAATGTCTTTGGTGCATCTACTCCCCCATTAATGCTGACCATGAATGTCATTTGTACTATAACCATCATGCACAAGGAAGGTGTTAATCTTGCCCATACATAAGCAACTTTTCAAATCCTCTTCATCAATATTTTCAAATCCTCTTCATCAATCAAGTCTCTCCTTCAGGAACAACTCTCCCCGAAAGAATAGGCTCCTTTGCATCTTCCTCCCATTGACATCAATATGCAAGAATATTTCATGTCTTACTCTCTCCCATAAGATATCTCAAAATATTCATAACATATGATGTTTTCATGTGTATCTCTCCCCCATTGACATCAATGAAAAATGTATCATCATGTCAATTTTCTTCATAAGATATGCAAGAAGCTCAGGTGTCAAAAACACTGTTAAGTACTATTACCAGGAATTGTTAATGACTTAGCTCAAACACAGATACTCCCCGATAGAGGAAGCATGAAGCATTGAGTCCAAATTAAAGAAATAGTGCTCTGTTACCACTGGACTGATGTAATCTATGCATCAACTACTCAAAAGTAGGTTGGGGCATAACCTCGAGCATACCTCTCAAGTACTCAAATATGTCCTTCGGCAAAGGTTTTGTAAATATGTCTACTATCTGCTCCTTTATGCTAATATACTTTAGTCTGATCTCTTTTGTTTACCGCATAGGTTAATTAAGAAATGCACACAGATAATGAACATGAACAGTAACAGCAGTACTTCTTTATTCGCACATGCCAACAGATTACATTTAGAGCATCAGATAAGATAAGATGATTTACAATGATCCTAGACAGGGTATAAATACTTTCCGCCGAACCTTCTTGAAGGGGTCCGTCGGTTACAAAATCTTTACCGATGACATGAACCCGTCAGCCCGTCCGCTACAAAATCTTTACCGACGACAATACCCTGTCAGCTGCAGTTTCTACCGACGACATCTTTCTCAACAACTCTCTCTCAAAAAGTGATACTAAATGCATATATGCTTCATCTTTGAATGTGAAACTAGATTCCTCAACATACTCACTATACTTGTGTTATCACAATGTATGATAACCTGCTTTGTAAACCCAATCCCAAAATCTTTCAGTATTTATTTCATTCATATAATCTGATTACAATTGTTTGTTGCTGCTATAGACTCTGCTTATGCTGTACTCTATGAAATACAGTATTGTTTTTTTGCTTAACCAAGAAACCAATGTCCCTCCTAGAAAGAATGGTCCATCGCTAGTGCTATTTCTGTCATCTACACTTCTTGCTCAATCCGTGTCAGTGTATGCACATAAAGTAAAATCATTTGATCTGTCATACCATAATCCAAAATTAGGTGTACCCTTCAAATATTTGAAAATTCTCTTTACTGCTGCATAATGTAACTCTTTAGGATCAGCTTGAAATCTTGCTAGTGATTTTATGATTGTTGCAAATGTAATAGCACTGCTTGTTTAGTATGTGTTTTCCAAATGTGACAATCACTTATTTATATAGAGAATGAGATACGTATAGATATGTCCCTTCATGGGAGATGTCCATTCATAATGACAAACATTATATATATATATATATATATATATATATATATATAGTATCTCTTTCTTAAATATAGAAATAATAATAATATAGATATGTATATATATATACATACATATCTACACTAGAAATCATCTGATTGAAGCTACAAAATTTCAACACTCCCTTTTAGGTAGGGAGGATAAACACAAGACATATATTACAATATTGGTAGTACTAGGAATGGTAAATTTTAAAGATATCTTTAAGTAGAAGATATCCACCATTTTGATCATGAGTATTGGTCTTTGAGTATATCAACACATGATATTCACCAAAATAAGTGTAAGAATTTGCCTAAGGGCAAAATTTACCTAGGAACTAAGAACTCAAACACAAGCACACAGTAGACCAAAGAGAGAGAGAGTATGATCAGAATAACAATGTATTCAATAATTGGTTCATTAGAGTACACTAGGAGTGCCTGAATATAAAGGCCTCAGGAGAGGTTCTAGAATGCATAGAAGTTAGCATCATGATGTGTCATACAACCAAGCACATGTCCACCAGATATGGGTTATCCTCCATTAAGCACGGAAGTAAGTGCGGTGATGAGAGGATAAGCCTACAAGGGTGTGACACGCAAAACAGTGTTGTAGACACCATGTGCTTAAATAGAGTTGCGTACACCTGTGTTGTCTACATGACAACTCAAAAAGGTGTGCAAACTCTTAAGTGTCTCACAAATAAAAATAATAAAATAATGCATTAACCTAAGTAAACTTAAGTAAGTGTAATAAGTGAATACTTATTTACACCAACAATAAGTAATATTTTGATATAACATTTGATATCATGAGTATTGGTCTTCCAGAATATCAACATATGATATTCACCAAGCACTCAATAATGTTTGATATCACATGTGATATCATGATTATTGGTCTCCCAGAATATTGACATTCGATATTCACCAAGTACTCAAAAGGTTTTTATATCATATTTGATATGATGTGTACTAGTCTCCCAGAATATCAACATTTGATATTCACCAAGTACTCAAAAGGTTATGATATCACATCTGATATCATGATTATTGGTCTCTTATAATATCGACTTTCGATATTCATGAAGTACTCAAAAGGTTTTCGATATCATGAGTATTGGTCTCCTAGAATATCGACATTCGATATTTACCAAGTACTCTTTGAGTAATGACCTTCCAGAATGTTGAAACGCAAGATATTCGTACTATGAGTAATGGTCTTCTAGAACATTAAGTCGCATGATATTCACCAAGTACTTTGTGTAATGGTCCTCCAAAACATCAATTTGCATAACATTCATCAAGTACTCCAAGAAAAAGAAAAATATTGTTTATAAGGTATGTGCACACGCATTCATAATGCTTACCATATAACATCCATCATGCAAAGTATAGTCTATCATGGTCTACATAGACATCGTAAGATATCCATCATAATAGAAAATTAAGTTATTGTAATATCATCACCTTTCAATATCTTTTGCAAATACAAGTTACATCGTTTGTAAGTCGTCACTTCCTCATGATGTACACAGGGGTAGGCTCATTAAAATCACATAGTCACGAGGTATATTCATGAATTACAGTCCTCTTCACTACTATAATTTATTGATCACTAGAGAATTCTTTGGAGAATCCATCTCAACATGGTTTACTCCCTCTGAATCAATATGACCGAGATTACTGAAGGTTGTCTGAATCATATCCTTTACCTTCTCCTTCAGACGAATGTGTCAAACTCCCTTTGAACATCAATAAAGTTAGTTCTCAAGATATAATAATAACAAGGACTTATCTCTCTCCTTATCTTGAATTCAACTTAATATTATGTATGATTTCAATCATTCATTATTTCTTAGGATTTCATTATATATATACTTTATATCATAGTTCCAAGACTCTACGAGTCAAGCAGGACTTGCCGAGTCCGAGCTAGAGGCCATTAAAATGAGGTAGATTACCTTTAGACTTGTAACTTGATAAAGTCCTGACAAAGTCACCATGGACTCGCCAAGTCGAAGGACTCTCCTGACTCGTAGAGTCCCGAGCTCTGGACTCTCCCAACAACAAGACTCATAAAGTGCAAAAAATAATAACATAAAAGGGTAAAGTGAGTTGTATGTGCTTTGTATAACATCTTTTTGGCATAAAAAGGCTAGTCTATCCTTTGCTAGGGCTTGTGATAGAGAGAAAAGAGTTAGAGAAGAGTATTGGGGTTTTGAGATAGAAATTAGCAAACCTGTAAGCTCTCCCATATTGATTGTTGATTGTTTGTGCAACTTTGTAGCTTGCACTTAAGCATTGAGAGGAGTTAAAGGAAGCATTTGGAGGAGGCTTCTACAAAGTACAAACTTACATTTCTATTGTTTTTGTGAAAATTGAATAATCTTGTCTTTGTTCACTACAACATTTTCCTTCGCCATAGACAAATCCAGGGCACCAATACATCACTGATTGTATTAGAGACAGTTGATCCACATGCAAAGTAAAACACAAAGATTGTTGATCCTGTCTTTAGTGATGAATATGTGGAGTGGGTTGATTAAGTGGATTGGGAGGCAAAGGTAGTAGTGATGGTAGCTGAGTAGGCTAGAGCATGAGGAGACCGAGTGTATGACCTTGTGGCTAGGAATGATGGATCTAAGTTTGATGATGAGGATTATGTGGGTGAGGATGAGGATGCCCCTAAGGTTCAGCCTCAAACACAGGGAGAGAGGATGGCTCTAGAGTCTTGCATGACTTATGTTAGGTGTAATCGTAGGAGATAGGATACTATGAGCCTTAGTCTTCTACACTTTAGCTGTTATCTTGATATATGTTTTGTACTTTTGATTTTATGGATTTCATAATCCATGAATATTGTAGACATTTAATTGTGACACTATGTTTAACTTTATAGTATGTTCAATTTTTTCCTTCAGAAATTCGCTTCTATACTCATGTGATCTATGCAAAATTGTGTATGTGTGTTAAGTAGCTTCTATTTATCTCAATTATTGTGTATTTGATGTTAATTGACTAAAAGATGAATGAAAAAATCTTTAAATCTTAAAAAATCTTTGATTTTCATGGGTTTTCAGATTTTCCATGTCCTTGCCGAGTCTGAGTTTGAGCCCAATTTTGACTTTTCGAAATAGAGGCGAGTCCGAGTCCTATAACACTTCTTTATATACATACACAGTTAGCTTTACCATAAGAGATAATATTGATATCCATAAAACATTAAATATCTCTAACGAATACAATATCAAGTTAAAATAAATAGTTATGTACATTATATTGTTAAGGATATCGTTGCCGTTACACCAGAAGCTCGAGCTATCAATGAATGTCACAACAACTAGAGAAAAGGATCCATGGGAGGCGGTTAAGCACATGGCAGGAATCTATTGGTCTATGTTGAACGGTACCTTCACCTAGAAGGGACGAAGGCATCGACCTCCCAACAATCTCCCCCTAAGCATGATCCGGGGGATTTGAACCCGTAACCAAGTGCTCCGATACCACTTTTTGGAATAACCATTGTCTTTACATGAAAAGATCTAGCTGTCAATGAATGTCACAAAAGCCAGAGACAAGGATCCATGGGAGGCGGTTAAGCACACGTCACAAATCTATTGGTCTACGCTAAATGGTACCTTTACATGGAGGGGACAGAGGCACCAACCTCCCAACAATAGTCACATATATTATATGATCATAATATGCCATCTAATGTTTGTTTATAGTAAGGAGAAAGGAACATTAAGACACACTATACATACCTTTAATAATATTCTCTTAATGTTTGATGTCCTTGTTTCCCTCAACTTTGACCTTATCATATTACATTTTGATAGTATTGATATGTCTCTATTGTAACTTGTAATAAAACTTGTGATAATCTGTGTTATTATTATGGCCTTGTCCACTTACCAATCTTCTTTCACAATGCCCTTAGTACCTTCAGAGTGTGCCAACTATTCTGATTAGGTGACGAGTGTTAGCACGTTCACACTTGATCGGTCACGATAGGATTATGGGTCCTTTCATTTAATACAATCCTGCTTATCATGTTTCACGAATCTCCTATTCTTCTTAATTGTTTATGCATAAAACTCCATGTTTCCTGTGTATCAATGCTGATGAGAGTTTTCTATCCAATATCACACTGTTGATGTGGTCAGATTTCTCTTTTATACGTGTCACTCAGTGATTAGAGTTTCTTCATTTTCTGTCCACACATAATTGCCATTTTTCTGCCCAACAATTGTTCACTATGGAAATCCTGCGCTATATGCAAATGGTTTTTAATTTCTACCTTCCTTGAATAGTTATGTGGTTCCAGTAATCAATCAAATTCAAACTGTCACTTGTTGATCCCCTCATCTATCTCTGAGCCTCCTCTTCATGTATTTCACAATTTCAGATTTCTCATATATACACTAATTTAGTATGACTCTAGGAGACGATCCATGATACAATGTAGGAGATGCAACAAATGGGGACACTTTGCCTGTGACTATCAGAATGGAGGACAGAGTGGGCGAATGCTCCGCAAATGGTATGGACTGGGTAACCATGAGGATGCCAATTGCCCTGAGCAGAAAAGTGTGAACATGTTGGAGGTGGCAAGAGTAGAAGAGGAAGTATTAGTTATCACATAGATGTAGGCCAAGAAACCCACATATCCCGATGTAAGTACTGAAACAAAGAGGTTGGACGAAGCTAGGAGGGGAATCCAAGGGGTAATGGATAAGGAAGGAAAGTTAAGCACTCTTAAAACTTCCACCAAGTCCATCGTGGAAACCAACATCATGAAGCAAGTCCTGGAGACCATTGTACTAGTAAATATTGGGGATCTGTTGGAGAGCCTACCGCAATTAAAGGTGGTGATAGCACACATAAACTATACTAAGGAGGAACCATTGACGGAGTAAGTAAAAATGAGTAAAGACAATAACTCTATATTTACCATATGAATGGGAAGGAGTTCGACCGTGGTAGAAATGGAGATTATGGGATGCAAATTTACCAATACTATTGTAGGTGTAGGGTTGGGTGTTAATGCCCTCCCGGAAGAAACTTGGAAGGCTCTTGAGAAATCAACCGTTTGGCCAACCACTTTCTAGTTAGTAGGAGTAGATCAACATGGGATTTGGCCCATTAGAACCTTAATGGGACAAAAAGTAGTGATTGGGACCCAACAATTCCTTCTAGAATTTGTAGTGATTACCTTGGAGAAGAAGGGGAAAGATGCATTATTGGTGAGAGGATAGTTAATTGCACTAAAGACAAATAACAATTGGAAGAAAAAAACCTTTCCATTGAAGTAAATGAAATACACAATTAAGGAACCAGTCTGTAAGTCAAGAGCTTGCTTCTGATTCAAAAGTCGAGGGAGAGGATGTCAATGGAAATGGAGCCAAACGAATAAGGCATTCTATGGCTAGGAGAATGTTTAGAAGATGAAACAAGGTCCCTCAACTGTCTATTTCATCGATGAATGGGGGATTATGAAGTGTTCCAACTATAGTGCAATATGTTGCAGATCCAAGAGATGGAACTAGAGGAAGGCTATCCAGGCTATTACAAGGAGTGCATAGAAGGTATGACCTCAATTGACAACATTCAAGCAAACACATTTGATAAGGATAAAAGAACAGAGTATGAGGAGGCTAAGTTGTAGAAGTTGAATTTAGGCAGAAAGGACCAACCTAAGGAGACCTTTGTAGGAGAGGATTGGGATCTTGTATTGATAGTAGTAGCATTCATAATCTTTCTTGAGTGCAAGGATGTATCACCTGGACGTACAAGGATTGTAAAGGAGTGCCACGAGAATTGTACGTCCATCGAATACCTTTAGGAGCAAGACTAATGCTTAGGAGGCCTTATTAAATGAATAAGAATTATGCGGCTAAGTTCAGGAGATCACTAAGATGCTAGATGCAAGAATAATATATAAAGTACAAACCAATGAGTAGGTGTCGCCCATAGTTATATCCTTGAAAAAGGAGGGAAATCAAGTCCGGATCTATATAGAGTTTAGGTACTCGATTACAGTGACCATAAAAGACCCCTTCCCAATCCCCTTTACAGATCATATTCTAGAAGAGGTGGCCAGACAATAGATGTACTCCTTTATGGAGGAGTTTTCAAGGTATAACCAAATCAACATTGCTGAAGAAGATAAAGTGAAAACCAACTTGTAGTAAAGGACGAGGTAGATGCTTACAAGAGGATGCCATTTGGCCCATGTAATGCACTGACTGCATTTCGTAGGATTATTCTACACATCTTTAAGGAGATGTCAATTGGAAATTTCAAGGCTTTTCTAGACGATTGGTCTATCTACAGAGGGCAAGAACACCACTTGAAGGTGATAGGAGAATGCATGAAACGATGTCGAAGGGCTAGGCTAGCATTAAACCCAAAGAAATGCAGATTCTTGGTCCATCAAGGCAGGCTTCTCTGACATATAGTATGCAAATAAGGGTTGTCTAATGTTCCGAACGGTTTCAATAATGTTTTGGAAAGTTTCAGAGATTTCTCGAACAGTTTTGGAGATGCTCTCGAACGATTTATGCTTTGATACCACTATAATGTTCCGTTATAGAGTTTCCTTATGAAGTCCCATAGTATGCTTTAAGCAGTCTTGTCGTGTGCTTCAGGTAGTTCTCCTTTAGTACTTTGGGTGGCCAGTGCTTCAGATAGTTCTCCCTTAGTGCTTTGGGTGGCGAGTGCTTCAAGTGGCCAGTGCTTCAGGTCAGTGCTTCGAGTGGCTAGTGCTTCAGGTTGTAATGTTCCTTTCCCTATGAATACTAGAAATGTTACTTTGTGAAGCCACCGTAGAGGCAATATGGAGTACTGGAGCAACACAGTTAAGTGGTGAAATTGTACGGACACCTATTGAGGGGGCATAGACAAGGGAGTGGCTGTACGGTAGAAAGATGAATGGCAAATATACCATACGGTATCAGATGGATGGCCGTATGGAAGAAGAATGAGCAGGCCGTACGGTAGCACCAAAGAAGGCCGTACGGTGGGACATCAAATAGGGCCGTACGGTAGGTGGAAGGTGTACGATGGATTGAGTTCAACTGTACAGTAGCAGGCTGAGGGGAAGACCATATGGTAGCAAGCAAATTCAATAGGTTGTGATTGGAATATCTGGAGGCTGTACAGTGGATATGGAGGATGGCCGTACGGTAAGCAGAATTAAGCCAGAAGATGAGGTGATAGCTGATAGTTGGTTAATGTAGAGGTACGAATGGAAGGCGGTTTTAGTCTTTCAAATATAAACTTATAATCCCAAAATTCATCAGATAAAATCCAAACAATAATGGCAATCGAACACAAATAAATCCTTCAATTAATATATGTCGAAATGATAGGGCTTCTACTTGCTAGATCCGAGCAAAGTGTTATAGCTGATGGAATAGGGTGAGGGTTGAATCCCATCAAAACCGGAAGGGCCAAATAGGGAAGATCTTTCACTTCCTAAATGGCAAACAAACAGAGAATCCCAATGGGAATTCACAGTACAAAATAAATAATTAGAATGCATATCTATGACCACCTATAGGCCGTGCTTAAATACTTGTTGAGGAAAACCTTTCCCAGGGTGTACAAAGATAGCCGACGACAACACTTACCAACAGAAACTAAAATAAAAATAGGTCCGAGATATATTAAATCAATTGGAACCACAAATACAAATATTAACTTGGGCCCCATATTAATTAATTAAAGTAACTAATTAAAGGTCCTTATATTATTTAAATTCTGGGATCAGTTAATTAATTAATTTAATTTAAAAAAATTACAATAAAATATGGGGACATGACAAATCCTCCCTACCCAAAGATTGCTTGCCCTCAAGCAATCCGTTATCTGACGAAACACCAATAGCTCTAGGGGTCCCAAATCAAACGCGCAAGTAAGACAAGTGAAATGACATCAATCCTCCAGAGCACCACATTGCTATCAAACTTTCGCTGCGCCACTCTAATGTAATATTATCATATCCTGAGTCACTAGGATCCCAAACCAAACACATAGGCGAAATGAGTGAATTGTCATCAAACCTCCCATTGTTATTAAGCATCCGCTGTGCCATTATGATATAAACATTGTCGTAGCCTTCACCAGGATCCCAATGACACAAATTGATGAAATCTTTCATGTCATTATGTTCAAAAATCTCTTTGGCTATGGTCATTCGCACAGACGTTGATGCTGCACAAACTTACCCATTGACACAACCACAATGATCACTATTATATTCTCAACGGTTGAAACCTTGGCGAAGAGAGCTTCAATGGTGAGAATGTCGATGAAGGGGGGCTCAACTGTGAGAACCTCGGTGACATGAGTTTTGGTGAAGGGTGCCGCGATGATGGGAGCCTCAGCAAAGAGTATCTCAGAAAGGGAACCTTGGTAGAAAAAACCTCAATGGAGAGTACCTCGGTGGCAGACAAAATTATTGTAGATAAAACCTTTAATGATACGCGGAGCCTCGATTGAAGCCTCGACGATGGATAGAGCCTTGACAGTGAGCAATGTCTCAATGGTGAGAAACATAGCTGTTGCGATCGATGCAGCCACAATGACGGAGACACAATGACGACGTAGACAACCATGACGTTGTCGATGGATACAACTACGACAACAGATACACCCTTGATGACGGATACAAACTTGATGTCGGTGCCGGACACAATGATGTTGACAGATGCAATTGTGGTAACAAACATGACGATGGACTTGGCAATGGACATGGCTGGAGTGACGACAATAGACACAATGAAGATGACGAATATGGCGATAGTGACAACAACAGACACAATGACGGTGACAGACATGAACTTGATGACGGATATGGACTCGATGTTGTTGACGAACACGACGGTGATAGATATGAACTCGACGTGGGACATGACAATGACGGATACGAACTTGACGAGGGACATGAACTCAATGTCGGTGATGGACACGACGGTAACGGACACAATAGTGACAGACAGGACAACGGTGACAAACACAAACTCGACAATGGACCCTGCATCGGTGAGGACACAAACTTGACGACAGACACGAACTTGACGTTGGTGACGAACATGACGGTGATGCACATGACAGTGACAGACACAATGACGGTGACGGACATGAACTCAATGACGGACAAAAACTCGGCATAGGTGATGGACACGACAGTGACGGACATGAAGTCGATGATGAACATGGGCTTGGCGTCGATGACAAACACGATGGTGATAGATACAATGATGGTGACGGACACAAACTCGATGACGGACATGAACTCGGCATCGATGACAGACATGATGGTGATGGACACGACGGTGACAGACACAACGACGATGATGGACATGAACTCAATGACGGACATTGACTCGACGTTGATGATGGACACAATAGTAATGGATACAAACTCGACAACGAACATAGACTCAACATCGGTGACGGACACGATGGTGACAGATACGACGATGGTGACGGACATGATGGTGCTGGACACGATGGTGACAAACACGACGACGGTGACAGACATACAACCTTAGTGACGGACAAGACCACAATGATGGGAATAGCTTCGGTGAAAGACACGGAGCCTCGACAACACACACAACTTCTATGATGGACACAACTTCGGCAACTGATGAAACTTCCTCAACAGATAGTGCCTTGGTGATAGGCACGACCTTGAGCACAACTTCAGTGATGGGCACAATTTGATCCATCCATGTCTTCACAAGATCCGTGCAAGCAACCTCTTCAAGTTTTTGGTGTTCTCCCCATGTTGGTGTAGTAGAAAGATTTAGACAATCCTCCTGGAGCGGCCCTATCATCATGCCTTCATTCTCCTCATGTAAAGCATCACCCTTATCGTTGTCATCCATTTTCTCCCACTTGTGCAAATGAGATATTAGTTTTGCTTCACAATGCTTGAAAACATCACTGACCAATCTATATGCTGCTATAGAGGGAATACATTCTAGATTACGAACAACCCATAACATAGATGTGATGGGTTGGGATATTTCATCCATCTCTTCAATACACGAAATCATAAGATTCTCCATAGCAACTGTAATCTTGGTATCATGATCTTTCTTGATGGTGACCAAGAAGTGATGAAACATATCATGTACCAAATTTTGCAATTCAAGATCTAATAGAAGATTACTTACCTTGACATTTGCACTGTTCTCCAATATTGTAAATCTCCTACCAAAAGGGTCACTACTGAAGAGATTAAGACTTTGAAAGCTGTCCACTATCAATTGTAATATCTCTATCATGGTGTTATCATCATACGGTGCTTTAGGAGCCAAAATTCTGAAGACCTCACCGAGACATGCTGCAACTGCTAATATTTTATCCTTGTCATGGTGTCTCAAAAGCCTGGGTTGACTTAAGGCCTCCTTAATCGGCGAGAGGATTCTCTGTATAAATCTTGAAGGTAATTGGTTCGCCTGACACAAAAAAACTTCCAATATATCTAATGGAAGATCAACACCCTCACTAAGCTCTTTGCCAATCTTTTGTAGTGCCTTCAACCACCACTCTCCATTGCTGTTCGGGAGCGTAGTGTGATCCAAGTACCAAAATCTCTCAATCATCCCAATAGGCTGGCAAGATCACCATCTTTGATACCATTGTAATGTTCCAAACAGTTTCGGTAATGTTCTCGAAAGTTTCGGAGATTTCCTGAACGGTTTCGGAGATGCTCCCGAACAGTTTCTGCTCTGATACCACTGTAATGTTCTGTTCTAGAGTTTCCTTATGAAGTCCTGTAGTATGCTTTAGGTAGTCATGTTGTGTGCTTCAGGTAGTTCTCCTCTAGTGCTTCGGGTGGCCAGTGCTTCAGATGGCCAATGCTTTGAGTGGCCAGTGCTTTAGGCTGTAATGTTCCTCTCCCTACAGATATTGGTAATGTTACTCTGTGTAGCCACTGTGGAGGCAGTACGGAGTACTGGAGCAACACGGTTAAGTGGCAAAATTGTACGGACACCTATTGAGGAGGCACAAACAAGGGAGTGACTGTACAGTAGAAAGATGAATGGAAAATATACTGGACGATATCAGATGGATGGCCATACGGAAGAAGAATGAGCAAGTTGTACGGTGGCACCAAACAAGGCCGTATGGTGGGATATCAAATAGGGCTGTATGGTGGGTGGAAGGTGTACGTTGGACTGAGTTCAATCGTATAGTAGTAGGTTGAGGGGAAGACCGTATGGTAGCAAGCAACGTCAACAGATTGTGACTGGAATGTCTAGGAGATTGTACAGTGGATAAGGAGGATGGCCGTACAGTAAGCAAAATTAAGCCAAAAGATGAGGTGATATCTTATAGTTGGTTAATGTTGAGGTACGGATGGAAGGTGATTTCAGTCTTTCAAACATAAACTTATAATCCCAAAATTCATTAGATAAAATCCGAACAATAATGGCAATCAAACGCAAATAAATCCTTCAATTAACATATGTTGATATGATAGAGCTCCGACTTGCCAGATCCGAGTGAAGTGTTATAGGTGACAGAATAAGGTGAGGGTTGAATCCCATCGAAACTGGAAGGGCCAAATAGGGAAGATTTTTCACTTCCAAAATGGCGAACAAACAGAGAATCCCAATAGGAATTTGCAGTACAAAATAAATAATTAGAATGCATATCTACGACTACCTACAAGCTGTGCTTAAATACTGTCGGGGAAAACCTTCCCAAGGGTGTACAAAGATAGCCAACATCAACACTTACCAACGGATACTAAAATAAAATAGGTCCGAGATATATTAAATCAATTAGAACCACAAATACAAATATTAACTTGGGCCCTATATTAATTAATTAAAGTAACTAATTAAAGGTCCTTAAATTATTTGAATTCTGGGACCGGTTAATTAATTAATTTAATTTAAAAAAAGTACACTAAAATTTGGGGACATGACAGGTTGAGAATGGATCTTGACAAAATTAGTCATTGTTAAAATGAAAGCTCCCGAGATTGTAATTGGTGCCTAATCATTTTTGGGACACGTGGGATATTACAAGAGGTTTATAAAAGGATTTGTAAAGGTATTCCTACCTTTGGAGAAATTAACAAGAAAAGGAGAGAAATTTGCATGGGAAAAGGAGCAAGAGGACACCTTCCAAGAATTGAAGAGGAGATTGGTGGGAGCTCAAATCCTCATATATCTTGACTGGAAAAAGGAATTTCATGTCCATATAGAAGTATGAAACTATGTTATAGGCGCCACTCTGGCACAAGCTAGAAAGGAGGGACTAGACCACTTGGTGTACTTTGCTAGCAGGCTACTTTCAAAAGTGGAACGGAATCACAGTACCAAAGAGAGAGAAGCACTAGGTATGGTCTATGTAGTTCAAAAATTTAGACATTACTTATTAGCCACTCCATTTACATTTTTGTGGATCATCAAGCTCCTATGAATTTGTTTAACAAACCTATTATAAGGAAGAGTGAGTAAGTGGTTAATTCTTCTTCAAGAGTTTACTTTCAAAATCATAATCCATCTTGGGAAAAGTCATGTGATTGTAGACCAAATGTTAAGAATAATGTCAAGAGAACCCAATGGAAGCAAAGTAAATGAGGACTTTCCAGATGCTCACTTATTCCAAATTGTGGTATTACCTAGTGGCATGAAATTATCAGCCAATACCTATCAACTGTTACCTTTCCCAGAGACATGCAAGTGGTAGAAAGGGGAAAAAATGTATTGAAATGTAAGACATTTCAGCTTATTAATGGGTTCTTGTATAAGATGGGGCCTGATGGGATGGTAAGGAGGTGTTTGATGGAGAAAGAGATTCCTGGGGTAGTGAGAGAACCCCATGGGGGTTTGGCGTGAGGTCGTATGGGACTAGATGCAACAGCCAGGAAGGTACTACTAGTAGGATTTTGGTGGCCCACACTCCATGTTGATGCTTAGGAATGGGTTCTTAGCAGTGATACATGTCAAAGGGCGAAGAAACCCCTAAAAAGAGATTTCATGCCACTTTTTCCTTCGTAACCATAGGAACTATTCAAACTGGGGAACAACCAAATTTTCTACCAAATGCCTACATCCAATCCTGGGATATCTTGCCACCCTACTTCTTGAAGTATAGTTTTATATTAGTTTTTGCTTGGTAGTCGTCTGGACAACTTTTTTTGGGGGGGGGGGGGGGGGGGGTGGGGGGTAGATGTAGGTTGCAATAATACAATGATGTAATTAAAGATTTTTAGTTTGGGGTTGGGTAGTTGTTTGCAAGGGGATGTGTTGGTCTTCCTAACCAACCAACCTCTATCTAAGAACATTGGAACAAGAATGATGTGCTGGTTGTTTTTGGTAATTAATAAAATATACTGGGTTCCTTCACCAACTTCGGTACATATAACATTGGTATTAAATGCCTTGTTGATTCTAGTATATTTGAGTACATGCTTTATTGTTCTGGTTAGTATCCATTCTACAAGAATCTTTCTTATAAATCTTATGAAGTTGAAACCTATCTCAAACCTGATAGTATTTATATAAAATATAACTTGAAGTATAAGAAAACTTATGCCTAAATATTATATTTTATATAATTCTCTCGCCTTATGAGTTGAGGAAATTAGTTTAAAGAGCCGAGAGTTAAGTTGCAAACAAAATCGCAACACAAAACTTATGGTTAAATATTGTATTTTATATTAATTCTCTCGCCTTATTAGTTGAGGAAATTGGCTTCAAGAACTAGGAGTTAAGTTGCAAACGAAATCCCAACACTAGCTCGGAATTCGACCATGTCTTAGGACTCACAATCCCAACGAACCCCTAATTACTTCCTTATTAAAAGCGAGTTTCAAGTGCAAATTAATGAAAAAGTGAAGGGAGAATATAAAATGATGTGTTTTGGGGGTGATTTTGCTAAAACCAAAATAATCTCAAGGGAAGGGCAGAATCCACCTTGCATTTGGGATTCTTAACCCCAACACACATACAATATCCTCCCTCTCTTGACTCAAATTATTAACTCACCTTTAAATTTTTCGTTAATGTAGATGTCTCAAGATAATGGAGAGTTAACGTGGCATAATATGAATGTCAAATCCTTAGAAATCTAAGTGGAAAACTGAAAACTAGACTTCAACATGAACAGATCAGATTGGATTAGGTATGAAATTACCTTTTTGAAGTCATGTTGCAATCGTAATTTGCTTGAATGAGTGTGGAGTGATATAAAAGTGAAGTTGTGAAGCGGGAAAAAATTTCCAAGGTAGGATTGGAAAAATACGACAAAAACCCAAGGTAGGAGTGGAAAAACCCAACAAAGATCCAAGGTAGGAGTGGAAAAAACTTGACAAAAACCCAAGGTAGTAGAAAAATCGAATAAAATTTTCGGACTGACCCAGAAAAATCCGACGAAGACTGATAAGAGATCTTGAAATGATTCCTAGCTGGAGAGGAGTGAAAGATAATAACTAGATAATCAACCAGATTGAGTCAAAAAAATGGCTCAAAAGAGCAACTGTGTGTTAGTTTTGTTAGCTTTGGACAGCTGTTCGTCCATTTGCTATTATTTAGCAAGTAATTGTTTTGCTAACTAATTGGTTAGATTAGAAACAAATATTTGTTAATTAATTGACCACTTTTGGAAACAACTAGAAACTGACTTGGTTAGGGTTGTTAAGTTGTTTTAATCTCAACTGTCGATTGTAAATCAATCTCGGCCGTTGGTTTATCAACAGGAGTAGTATAAAAGGAGGTCAGGGGGGCATTTGGAGAACATGAAATTTGGAGAAACATTTGCAGTGCTAGCAAATGAGTTTGTAAGTTTGCAGTGTTAGCAAACAGTCTTGCAGTGTTAGCAAGGGTGCAACGTTAGCGTGGGAATAGTAGTGGGGAATATCGGCGGGATAAATTAGGAGGTTGTCGGAATTCTGCCAATAAGAGGCAAGGAATTTTGTGTCTCTTGATTTGCTGAAGTTTAATATAATTTCTCATCTGTAGAACTGGTTTTTCCTTAGGGGTTTTTCCAAGGACAATTTGTCTGAAAATATTGTGTTCATTGTGTTGCGCATTTCTTTCCGTATTTTATAAGTGAAGTTGCAGTTGTGTTATTTTTCGATATTAGCTGGGAATTTATTTTCAGCAGTTTAATAATCGTTTATGATAGGAGATTAAAAATCAGTGATTGCAATAGTTAAAATTTTCACACTGTGCAATCGATAGAAAAATGACACTTGCTACCCTTAAAATGCTTGAAAAGTGGTGCCAAGCAGAATGCAAGATCACAAAAAAATGTAGGTACATTGTGGATCAAGATGCAAAAACCCTAGTCAGATTATAAAAAAAAAGTTTCTCCCAAAAAAATCCGAGAAATTTATGAAATTTTGAACAAATAATTTCAGTGGAGAAATTATAAAATTTTGAAAAAAAGCTCTAATATCATATTATGCTATGTAATTGGTAAAATGTTTGGTGAATTTGTTGAAAAATTGTCATTGATGTCAAATAGTGTCAATACTATTAATATAAACACCGTCAATGACAATGACAAAGGAATAGATATTGTGAAGAGTCTTTCAAAGGATTATAACTAATAAAGATTAAACTTTAGTGGTTAGAGAATTATTAATTGATTCATGAAGGAACAACAACCACTATACAAAGAAGAATATCTTATTAGAGACCAAGAACAAAGAGTGTACTACAGTCCACAAAATAAACTAATCAAAAAGCTATAAATAAATGACAGCAGCAGCATGATGGAGTCATAGTGATAAACTATGTGATGCAGTAGCTTTCAAACTCTTTGTGGAAGCAGTGAACTTGAAGGGCGAAAGTTGTCTCCAGCACCAATGGTACAAACTATTTACGAAATGGAAATGCTTGAGTTTTTATATGTAAATTAAATAAGAAGACAAAGCACCAATAATCAGACAATAAGCAGCACTAGAATCAGATCTAAGGAGACTTACATAAAAACAATTAACATTATACTTTGGAGAAGAAGATTACAAGTTGATATAGAAGGCATGGAGTAGTAATATAAATAGAATAGAGTGGTAAGAGGTAAAAATGATGGTCCCAGCCAGTTCGAGTCAGAGTATAGGACAAACCAAGCAAGTAACAAGACCTGCGTGGGGATGCCGTCAGAAACTATTGTGCATAAGTTCAAATTTGAATGCTATGAAAAGGTCAAGCGTGGAGCATCGAATATAACATTGAATATGGGAAGACAATAATCAGCGATTGTGATTTAAATAGCTTATGCAGTAAAGACAATGGAAAGAGTATGATAGTTGATAGCAAGTATTGATGACTGTTAACAGAAGACACTGTGGAAGCATTTAGAAATTGAGTCAATGTATTAAAGACAAACAATCATCCAGATATGAGGGCTACATCAAGGGAGTGTATGATCAGATGCGATTAAATTAGATGCACAAACGCATACTCAGGACAACGTACACATCAAGTTAAATATACCAAGCACAACAGTGGAGTCCATTGATTGAAACAAACAGAGTGTTTCCCTATATTGAGTGACGTTAAAATTGATCGAGAGCATTCAGGATATACAGTGACATGTCTTAGAATGACAGTGACCTGATACATAAATATCATCACACACATATGCAGTATGCCTCAAGAGAAGTAAAGATTGAGCAGCATTGGAACAAAGATATTCAGCGATAAAGGTTTGACAAGGAGAATAGACAACAATTTGAGCGAATGAATGTCCACTGGAGATACACCTCATGAGTAAACGATATAACTAGTATGGATATCGTAAATAAATCTATCTAAAGAAATACCGATAGATATCCACTACAAAATAATTGTAATTTAATTTACTACATCTAAAATTATTTATATTTCCTTTATCTCTATTTATTTTGTATTTTACTAACTAAGCTTTTTATTTTAATTTCTTAAAAAATGGATGATTTATATCTCTAAATATTATAATTTAAACAGATATTTTATATGATATTTATTAAATTATTTTTAAAAGTATATTCTATTTATGATAAGATTTAAACTTTTGACATGTAGATGGTTGTCAAATTTAACCTAGAAGAATAAAAGTTAACATTAACACGCTCATACCATCCCACTCCCCCATTCTGCCATTGTAGAATGCCTATCGACATTAATTAAGAGGCATTCAAACAAAAGGAAGACAAATCCTCTATAAAAAGTTGACAGTAACAAAGAATATAGTAATAAAGAAAATATTATGGTTGCCGCTTCAAAACTATCCTTTATCAAATCGAATGACACAGAAAACTTAATGCAATGACAAATATAAATAACCTATGGAGTCGGACAACATTTTATATATAAATAACCTTTGGAGTTGGACAACATTTTATAAAGTCAAATTATACATGGCCTCAGGAGCAGCTTGGTGTGAAGTAAACAAATAAACTCTTTGCCCAGTCAGCGTATAAACAAATAGAAGAGAAAGCTAGCATACAAATTAAAGATCGATATGTATGAAATTCAAACGGCTGTAATTAAATAAATTATAGACACTATGTAAAAAGACGGCAGTGACAGAGGAGTCAGAAGTCTATATCCAGTAGGTAAAACATTCATTTCAATTGCCCTGGTTCAAGCGATTATTTTATTCAACTTACATTGAGGAGATCAATTTAATATATTGTGATATTATGAAAAACAATGAACTATATGCGAAGAAGGCAATGGACAGATATTGGTGACCGCTATATATATTTGTTATATATGCAAAAGTCCATAGTAAGGAATTCAAATTCACCCTATCAGCATATAGATGGAAGCCACATCAGTCAGCATGTATAAAATAGGAAGATGTGATTAATGAAATGATAATAAAATATGGAACAAGCATAACTTAGAGGAAGGAAACGATGTGTTAAAGTAAAAAGAGGTAAAAGAAGTTTTACAAATATTATTTAATTTAATTAAGAAATGATATGATAGTGAAAAGTCATATTTCTTAATATATTAAAGTATAAAAAATGAGTCATTGAAAAAAAGAGAGAATGTGACAAGTGAAACAGTAAATTGTGTGGAGGAGAAGAAGAATCAGAAAGTGTATAGTGAAGAATATGAAATAAAAAGGAGTTAGAAGTCAGCAGGTGAGAGAAGAAAATAGAAATATAAGAATGAAGAATGTGGGAAGTGAAGTGTAAGGAAGAATAGAAGTTTAGAAGAAGTATTATGGAGAAGAATAATAAGAAGAAAAGAAGTCAGTGATTGAAGAATGAAAAGGAAAAATTAAAGAATATATTCAGATTTATTTGATACATATATGTCAAGTGAATGTTAGTATAATATAAGAAAAAGAGTATGCAAAGATATATATGAAAAGTCAAGAAAGAGTGTGGAGTTGAAGTATGAGTACAAGAAGAATATATATATATATACATATAGATTTCTATATCTGATTCATATATGTACTTAGCAGTATTGTAGAAGGAATTATGAAGAGTTAGAATTAGATTGAATATATGAGAATGAAGGAAATAGACTGTTAGAATAAATAGCCCATTGATATAATTGAGGGAGGGGGAAGGGAAGGGGGGTTGAGGTGAATTAGTTATCCAATTATTATCACAATTATCAACCTTAAACAAACTTAACCATATGAGCAATATAAACTGAAACCACAACAAGATACTCATACACAGTAACACCAAATATGTTAATTAGGGAAACCCTTGATTAGAGGGAAAACCCCGGTGGGAATGGTACCCACAAGATGATGTACTAATATAAATGTTCCTTGTTAGAGGATGGACCTTGTTAGGAGTTTATCAATACATTTAGTACATATGGGTCCTTGTTAGGGGACTTTGAATCCCTGTTAGGAGATTCCAACCCTGTTAGGAGTTGTGGAAGACAGCTGGACTCACTGCCCAAACAGCTTCAAGGGCAAGACCAATGAACTCACTATCCAAATGATCTTTGCATTATTCCTTGCAAAATAATATAATTGTACTGTACTGTTCCTTCCTCTTTCTTTGTCCTATCAAACGGACTTTTGCTCCTTCTGATCTTGTAACCAGATCACAAATCTCACATCCAATAATTCCTTGGATTGCATACACACAATTTGTAAACACTCTACTCCTTTTCACACTTCACACTTCATACAATGATTACAACACATTACAAACAAGGAAAACATCTTTCCTTTATACCATATCTTCATAATAATTCCTTGAGTCGGCCTTGAGGCTTTCCCAATAAATTATAATAAGATAATTAATTAATTACAATTACAATAGCACTGTCGGCTCACAGTCTATACAAAACTTCACATGTGCGATACTAGGGTTTGCGCACCCATTGATGTCACCACTTGACTGTCCTTTATCACTACCTGACTGCACATTTTCTCATTGCATCTCAGATGTAAGATAGCAAACAAACATCAAGAATTGCTTTCCCAATTCTCTATCTCTGAACTGCTCTTTTTAAATCAGGTACAACTTCCATATGTCTTTGACTTAGACTCTGTGCACTTAACCACGTCATCAGGACATTGTGCTGAAGATGTCCGTAACTGCGCATTACTAGACAATCAAGCCATTGTTCGTACCATTAAGATCTCTATCTGCTACTCAGCTAGTCTTTACATAAACTATGTTATGTTGACATCAATGACAAACATAGTCATAAATGCAACATGTCAATACTCTACAATGCTTAGGATACTCTCCAATGTAGTATCATCAACATTCATGCTAACAATCTCCCCCTTTGGCATTGATGGCAACATGGATGGAAAAATTATCTAAGTTCCAAGAATACCAACTAGTGTTCTGTCGCTATTGCTGACCAGCATCAGTTGTCCACACGATAAAAAGAATCTCAATACAATAGGTGCATACTCCTAATTCTTAGACATCAATTGTTTCACACAATAAAAAGAATCTCAATACAATAGGTGCACAATAGGAGCATACTCCTATTTCTTAGACATCAATTGTTTACTTCACACTAAACAATTCACAATACATTAGATGCATATTCTTGCTTCCTTTTATGAATCTTTCTAAATCTCTCTAAAGAGATATCTCTCCTTCATGCATATTCTCTCCCCCATACTTAGGAGTTCTTTTCTCCCCAATACCTAGGAGATGTTTCTTTCACGCATACTCTCTCCCATTGACATCAATGTCAAAGACCTCAATCTCAATGTTACAACATACCAATTGTTAAATGCCAATTGCTAATATGCTGCACCAAATCTTCAACCAGCTCAAGTGTCCAAAGACACTATTCAATACCAAATACAAAGAGTCCTTAGTGACTCAGATCATCACAGATACTCCCCCATCGGGAAGCATCAACATTCAGTCCAGGATAACAATAGTGCTCTGTACCATTGGACTGATGCACTATCTGCATCATCTACTTAGAGGTAGGCAGGAGCATAACCCCAAGCATATCTCTCAATTACTCAAATGTATCTTTAGGAAAAGGCTTCGTAAAGATATCTGCAATTTGATCTTTAGTACTCACATACTCCAATCTGATCTCCTTTCTGCTGCTTTCTCGCTCAGCACATGATACTTGATATATGCTTAGTCTTAGAATGTAAAATAGGATTCTTAGACATACTCACAGTACTTGTGTTATCATAGTAAATGATAATAGGTTCTTCAAACTCAATTATGATATCCTTTAGCATTTGCTTCATTTACATAACTTTATTACAGTTATTTGCTACCGTAACATACTCTGCCTCAATAGTACTCTGTGAAATACAATCTTGCTTCTTGCTTAACTAATAAGACAATCTTCTTCCAAGAAAGAGTGCTCCACTACTGGTGCTCTTTTTGTCATCCATACCGCTTGCCCAATCTGCATCAGTATATGCACATAGAGTGAAAGCACTCAATTTCTCATACCAAATTCCATAGTTAGATGTCCCTTTCAAATATCTGAATATTCTCTTCACTGCTGCAAAATGATACTCCTTAGGATCAGCTTGAAATCTAGCTACAATCCCAACTGTATTTGCTATGTCTAGTCTGGTGTGAGTTAGATACTGCAAACCTCCAATCATGGATCTGTACTTCTTTTGCTCTACTGCAGGTGTCTCATCCTTGCTGGATAAGTTGTGACCAGTTATCATAGGTGTACCAACAAGTTTACAACTTTCTAAACCAAACCTATTCAATAAGTCATTCAAGTACTTAGCTTGTGAAATAAAAATACCATCATTGTTCTGTATAGTCTGCAATCCTAGAAAAAACTTCATTTGTCTTATCATGCTCATTTCAAACTCATTTTTCATCTCTTTAGCAAACTTATCACTTGCTTCATCATTACCTCCAAAATGATGTTATCAATAAATATTACAATAATCAACAAACCATTTTCAAGTTCTTTCAAATACAAGTTACCATCTATCATACCTTTAGCAAATCCAAGCTTTGCCAAATAACTGTCCAACCTTGCATACTAGGTTCTAGGTGCTTGCTTTAGACCATATAGAGCTTTCTTTAGTCTGCATACCTTGTCTTTGTCTTCTGATAAAGGAAAACCTTCAGGCTGCTCAATATATTCTTCTTCAAGTTATCCATTCAGGAAGGCTGATTTAACATTCATCTGATAAACCTTGGACTTATTTGTTGCAAAAGCCAAGAACATCCTTACTGCTTCGATTCAGACTACAGGTGCATATGTTTCCTCATAATCTATGCCTTCTTGCTATGAATATCCCTTGCATACAAGTCTAGCCTTGTTCCTCACAACTTCGCCTTGCTCATTCATCTTATTTCTAAATACCCATTAGTCCTTACATTTGCGCATTCAACTATTGTCTTAGTTCTATAGTTAAAACATCTGTATGCCTTGCTTTTCAATGAATAACCAAGAAACATACCTTCATCACTTCTTGGATCAAACTTACCAATATCATCATCTCTCTTAATCTAACATTTGTTCCCAAATATTCTGAAATACTTAACTGATGGTAAATGACCAAACCATAGTTCATAAGGTGTCTTATTCATACCTTTTCTAATATGTACTCTATTCAAAGTGTATACTGCTATATTGACTACTTCTCTCCAAAATGTCTTAGAAACATCATTCTCAAACAACATCGCTCTTGGTACTTCTGCTATTCACTTATTCCTTCTTTCAGCAATCCCATTCTGCTTAGGTGTTCTAGGTGAAGATAGTTGCCTTTTGATTCCATTCTCTTCACAAAATATGTTAAACTCTCTAGAGGTGAAGTCTTCTCCTCTATCTGATCTCAAACACTTTATCTTAAGACCAGATTTATTCTCAACTCTATTCGTAAATTTCTTGAACTTCTCAAAAGCTTCAGATTTCTCTTTAAGAAATGCTTGTAATGTTTCGAAGGAAAACTCGGCCTGAAGGAATCTTGTCTCAAAGGGAATCTTTGTTCGGAGGCAATCTCGATCCAAAGGAGAACTTGTTCAGAAGGGGGACTTGATTTGAAGGGTTTCTCGACCTGAAGGTCATTGCTCTAATACCAATGTAATGTTCCGTTTGTCCTGTGTGCCTAATAGAAGTTACTTGTTGGTCCCGTGTGTCTGATGGCTAGGTACTCGTTGGTCCTGTGTGCCTGATGGCCTGTTACCCGTTGGTCCTGTGTGCCTGATGGCCAATTACTCGTTGGTCTCGTGTGCCTGGTGGCTAGTTACTTGATGGTTATACATAATAGTTGAATGGAGTGAATAGCAATATATAGACTATTTGGGGTGGGCTATACGGTAGCTTGGAATGGATTACGAACGGTGGTGTTGATTGGCCGTTCGGTAGCTTGGAGAGTTGTACGGTATGGAGATGTAGTAGTACGGACAGAGATGGCCATATGACATGGTAATGTTGTAGCATGGGCAGAGATGGCCGTACAGAATGGTAATGCTTTAGCACAAATAGATGCACTTCGTGTTGCGCTAAACCAAGGGTAGCGGATGGTGTACCGATAGGTGTATTCAATCATGCAACAAAAATTTACTGATTCAAATAATCACGAATAATCATTCAATTAGTAATTGCCAAAAAATGGTGCTCCGATTTGCTATATCCGAGTGAAGTGTTACATGCAATGGAATAGGGTGAGGGTTGAATCCCACCAAAACTGAAAAAGCCAAGTAGGGAGGATCTTTTACTTCCAAAATGGCAAACAATAGAGAATCCCAATAGGAATTCGTAGTACAAACAAATAATCCAAAAATGTTTACCTACAACTACCTACAAGCCATGCTTAAATACCCGTTGGGGAAAACCTTTTCAAGGGTGTACAAAGATAGCCGATGGCAACACTTACCAATGGAAACTAAAATAAAAATAGATCTGATATATATTAAATCAATCAAAACCAATATCAGATGTAAGATAGCAAACAAACATCAGCAACTGTTTTTCCAATTCTCTGTCTCTGAACTGCTCTCTTTAAATCAAGTTCAACTTCTGTACGTCTTCAACTTAGACTCTATGCACTTAATGATGTCATTAGGACACTGTGTTGAACATGTCTGTAGCTGCGCATTACTAGAAAATCAAGCCATTGTCCGTACCATTAAGATCTCTGTTTGCTACTTAGCCAGTTTTTATAGAAACCATGCTATGTTGACATCAATGAGAAACACAACCATGAATGCAACATGTCAATACTCTCCAATGCCTAGGATACTCCCCAATGTAGTATCATCAGCATTCATGCTAACATAGACAGGGTATGAGAAGAGTGTGCTTTGAAGACAATAAGCTTCCAGACAAAGGAAGGAAAAGTTTTCATTTCTTGCGGAGCAAAATATCCATCATCAATTGAGAGAGCAACTGTACTAAGGTGGAAAAGAAGTTTGTGCGCAGTGGGTTGGTGGTCACAAAGATAGCAGTGGGGTTTGGTGCTTCCAGTAGGTTGGAAGTTGCGAAGTGTGGGAGTCAAAGCTTGCAATGAGTCGATGGTCATAAACATAGAGGTCATAGCCTACAAACTAATTTGTAAAAGAACAATTTATATATAAAGCAATTATTTGTCGTGGTTTTGGGTTTCCATGTAAATCTTGTGTCATTGTGTTCATATACATTATTATTTATTTCAGTATTTGAATTATTGTTTGGATAATAGTTTTAAATTGGCAAATTTGTTATTATACTGATTCCAACCCACACCTGTCCAGCCCCCTCCCCCTCCTCAATATAATCGTGTGCTCTTTGGTATTAGCAAATGATCGGAGAGATCATTATAAAGAATTTTGCAAATGTAAAAAAATAAAATGGTTCTTATAAACTATGTTTCCCCGAGTTTCCAGACAGGGACAGTAGGGGACTGCGAGACGGGTTTCTGGGACGACAATTGTTTTAGCCGATTATGGGGATGGAGGGGGATGACAAATGGGGATGGCTATATAAAATAGGCAATATCAAAATATTGAGAAATTTAAAATATTTATATGAAAACATGAATAAAGCATGTACTTAATACATATATAACCTTAAAATATAAGAATCAGTAGAATTCATATGCCATATTTGTGTTACTTTGAGAGTCAAAGTGTAATTTGTTCAAGAAGTCAAAAGTCAAAGTCCCCTAGGTGTCCCGAAGTCTCCGAGATGTTTCCGGGATGGGGACAGCTGAAAATATACTGGGGACGCATCCCTGGATAACACTGCTTATAAAAAATTGAAGAAAATCTTAGAAATAATTTTATCTACAAAGAATTATATATATTACATAATCAACCATTAAAGTAATAAAATAATAATTCTCTGATATTAATAGAATATAGGTATTCTTCATTTCTACTTCTAGATTCTTAATGCTGTTTACTCTTCTATATCTCAAATTCTGAATGTTCTACCTCCATTATTTTATTATTGGGTGTATTGTGATTCCTTCGTCGCATCCTTCTTCTTTATCCATGACCTCTCTTCTTCTTATAGTTAATGTAGCATCTCTGCAATTCTATTAATAAAAATCTATTTTTTGTGCAATTATTAGCAATTACATGGCTTTGAAATTTAGCAAGAAGTTTATTATTATTTTAATATCATATGCCCTTGGCAAATTCTGACATAGATATTTCTATTGGCAAGGCTGCAGGTCTTCCTTGGACTGTGGCAAAAGGCTATGATACCTTTACACCAATAAGCACTGTTGTATGTTTATTCTTCACTTTATCATTTGTTCCTCTCCATTTTAGTGGACACGTCACTGCTCTTTTTTCTCTGTGGTTATTTTTTTCTTAAATGTTTTTGACTATTTGATTAGGTAAAGATGATTTCACTACCAAATAAGAAAATATGATAGAACTAAGCTTTATAGCAGTAAGATTTAATTGTTAAATACGTAGTTTAGTGTGTGTTAAAGAATATGTGACACTATGCCTTTGCTAGTTCAAAGTTGTGTCATTCTTTGTAGGTTTTACATTGTAAAATCAAATAAGACTTAAGGATGGCAGTCAGAGAAAAATACTTAAATCAGATAAATAATACCTCATCTGTATTAGGATATGTATTTTTATTTTGGGCATTGGGATGTATATGTTAGAGAGAATATATTAAGTTTCCAATAGAATAGTGATGATGAAACTTCATTATATTTTTGGATGGGAAAATTTCAAATTCAAGCATAATATTTCATGCTTGGATGTCGTTTTGATCTGAACAAGATAATATATATTTATTTTTTACTATTGTTGGAGAGGGTAATCAGTCTTTTGAAATTTCCCTTGGTGTAATTATTCTTCATTAACACTGATATGTGTATAATGCATCACTTTCTAAGCTAGATGTAAGTTGGTTGATTTTGCATCTTTCGCATGAGCCTTAGATTAAGGGTTGTGATCCATTCTTATCTATAAGCGATTAAGGGTCAGAAATATTTCCCAGTGATCCATGTGAGGAAGGTATTGACCTTATGATATATCTAATTTGTTGGTTAGAGGACATGATGGCTACAAGGAGGGGTGAGACCAATGCTAATAAAGTTTAGGATGAGAACAATAATCCATCTATTAGCATCACTGAGAATGGATAACCACAGAAATAATACCGAAAATGTTGAATAAGAAAAGGGTTACAAATTACAATGGCTTCTGGAGAGCTATCCCTATTTTGAAGGATGACCTCTAATATCAGCCTTTGGACGAAGCCAAGACTCAACAAGTAAAATGTGGAGGTGCGTTTTGTGCCTCTCCCATTTGCTGTTACCTTGTACTTGAATCTGAGAACCATTGTGCAGCTCTGATTTGGATATTAGACTGAAGGAGGCTATTATCATAATTAATGTGGACTAATTGTGTTCCCAGTGTCAAACAATTGTTGAGAAGAATGATGTCTGGATTGTATTATGAGGATGGTTTGGGTTATATTTATCTTGATTGTAATGTCACCTTCTAGAATGGAGTTCTACAATAATAATAATATAAGATTAAATGACTAAAACAATAATATATAGTTACAATTATTACTATATTGATTATAATAATGAATAAAAAATGATAGAAATATTTTATGCCTCAACAAAATATATATAATTTTATTAATACAATTACTATGTATTATTGTATTTGCTATGGTATAAAAATAAAACATTGCATTGGTAATGCTATGAGATATCGATTATATCATATACACACACACACACACACACACACAAACTAGATATCAAGCTCATATATGTTAAATACAAATACCAAAGCATAATAAGAAACATATTTTTTACAAATTTTTAAATGTTGTAAAGGCAAGGGATGTGACCCTTTTAAGGGGTTATGATCCTCCTAACAAATAGAACAAAGATACAAAAAATGGTAAGGAGGATACTACAGAAAGGATCGAACAATTCTAGCTTTCTTTGACATTCAGATGCACATATTTAGAGATAGTTATCATGAACCATTACTCTATTTAGAATCATTTTTGGGAGAGATCGAAGCAGTTTTGAAATGATCGCAGCTGGGGCGGAGAGAAGGAAACAAACCTCATATGGATTGGGAATTACAAAATAGCGAAGGGAAAATGGATATATAAGTTATTTGAAAATGATGAAAGCATCAAATTCAACTTTCAAAAGGGGGATGTAACATTCCATATCAATGCTTGTACAACGTATGAGTGTTCCAGCAGTGTCCATGGATGGAGATGACATATGGGATACTTATTTCAAATCATGGATCACCACATTACTTACCTATAATTACTTTTATCAATATGCAGTCAAAATTGCTAGCTATTGTATTTATATTCCTGTCTGCAGGGATCAGATGGCCAAGGAAGTATTTGAAACATGGAAAGGAAATATCTAAATCTATATTGATCAGCGGTGTCTTGCACTTTATCTTCAGGAGGTCACCCATCTTTGACAGATTACCCTACAGTCTTTTATACCTCAAGGGCGTACTTCAGATTCACTCATTGCTGCCTTTTTCTCTCCGTTGTCTCCTCCACGGGGTTTGAAAAGGCCTTCCACTACTTCTCATTCTAGATCGGTCAGGCATTGCACTAGTCTCTCTAGGTAGCGACAGTCTTGCAACGGTTCTTCTTGACATTCTAGGACTATGGATCGTTCACGGGTGTACCCCTCTGTTACTAATTTCTTTGTGGCAAGGAAGGACCCTTAGTCCTTACCTTGTCTTCTTTATTGTTTTGTCTCTTGCTTTTGTTTCTTCTTAGTCACCGTTTGGTGCTTTTGCTTTGGTCGCCTCTTCTGTTTGTATGCTCAGTCCCATAAACCGTGTTAGTTTTTCGTGGACATTAATAATCTTATCTTATCTTACCTACAAAATCAATTCATTATCTGCAGAAATTGAAGGAGATCAGCAACAGAAGAGGGAACATCTAATGGGAATAGACAACCATCGTATGGAAAGAAACATATCTACATACAATGATATAATTGAATACCAAAGGATATACACTCAAGGAAGAAAGATATATATTCAGCAATGATGTGATTTAATAGACAATAGATGATAGATGGCAAAAGAAACGCGAAAAAGAAATAATTGTCTGGTCGAAAAGTGAAACCAAGACTGAGGATAACGGTGACAATAGACCATCCTAGCAATGTGGACTACTAGTAGCACATAGGGGAGATTGAACATAAGACATTTACCATCCAATCAGTTATTGAGTTCTAGTTTGTAGCAACTAGTCAGAAAATTGGCATAAACATAATTAGCAAACCTTTTTGTGTATAAAAAAGGAAGAAAGGACAGAGAAAACGGGAAGCAAAGAGAAAGGGATGAGAAACAAACCGGTCAGATAATACAATATTTAATTGCACTATTAATCAAACTATTCTGAACTTTAATTTATATTCCATATTACATCCCTCAGTTTGAATACATAAATTCTGTTATATCTACAAAGCAGATATCACAGCGTTAGATGATAAGACAAAGGTTATAACACTAAACTGATAAATCTTAAATGTAGATTTGAATATTGCACCCATACCACAATGTCTCAAATGCATAGGTATTGAGTGGATATTTTTGGGATCAACATGCTAGTGTTTATTCATACTGTATGTGTTAATTTTCACGGTGATGGGATAATACATAACGTAATCAATTTGGAGGCCAAAAAGCCATAATTGTCAACATATTTGATACTAGGAATTCAATTACAATTTACTACTATATGTTGAAGATGGTAGCTGCGATAGAGATCTTTATCTCTGGAAATATGAACGTTATTATTGTTATTGTTATGTTCAGCTGAAAAGGACACTTAAGTTTTTAATTTGTAATAATAAATAAAAATGACATGTGTCATTCACATGCATTGAGGCATGAATATTCTAAGAGTCATTTTTAATTATAGGAGTTATGAGAAACTCAAGAGATCTTCTGTTAGAATATGAAGAGTCTCTTCTATTGTTATATATTTGCATCAAGCAATAAGCATTGTACACTGAAAACTTTTATTATCAATAAAGATATATTTTGTTGTGTCGCTGGGTTTTTCCTTTCATTCTTGAAGGGTTTTCCCAGGTTATTTTTGGTGTTCTTTGTTTTAGTTTTTCTCTTTCTATTTGCTGGTTATTATCTTTGATTTCTGGGCTATAGTTTCAACATGGTATTAGAGCTCTGGTTCAATAACAACATATGAAGGAGTCTTTTTGTTTAAAGTGATATCTATTATAATACTGTTGTCGTTTTGAATTTATATTGTCTCCATTTCTTGTTTATTTCATATATGAAGCGTACCCACCTGGAGTTTATTGGCAAACTGTGGATGTCTGTGTGCATCGTGGGGTATCATTATATGAGGCATATATGCTTGAAATGGGGAGATGGCTTTAGGGTTTTTGTAAGGCTTCTGTATTGTTATTTACAATGGTAGGTGACGGGAATATGGATCTGAATTTGAATCTGAGCCCGTTGTCGATGCCTCTGCTATCGCCACCTCATTTGGTGTTAGCACTAGGGTTGGGAGCTGCCAGTGATGACTCTAATGATGGGATATTGATCGGGGAAGATATCTTTCGAAGATGCCTATGCCCGTGGCCATCTAGGTTAGAGTTGAATATTTTGCCAGACCATTCATAGGATTTTGGTGTTGATAATGGCGGAGGGAGAGGAGGAAGGGGTATGAGCGCGGAGGAGGAAGATGAAGAGGCATTGCGCGGGTTCTTCCAGCATCCCGAAGTTCAAAGTTACAGATCTATGGGGAGGTGCCGATGGAGGTGCAATGTAAGGCGTATTAGGCTAACCGTTCTCGACACAAGCCCTATTGTTGTCAGAACTGAGCCCATGTCTCCTTTTATTATTTTGAGGGCTGTCGATGATGGGAACATATGGAGTTCAACAGGATTCATAGATCTGAAAGGGCAAGCTCAGAGAGATTGGCTGCGATTCGAGAAAGAGTGGCTAGCATGGAAGGAATGATTGAAGCTTTGAATAGTCAGGCTAGAAATTCAAATGCGCATTCTGTTAGTACCAACGCTAATGCCCCTGTGGAAGAGCAAGCTGTTCAAGGGGCAACTAGGATTGCCATGTCAGAGGAGAGGCCTTCTATATCAAGCACAAATGCCATCATACAAAGAGGAAGCACGGAACAAGATTATGGGAGGTTGTCTTCTCAAGAAGGAAGCAAAGAATGTACTGTTGCATGGGGTCACCGAAAGTCTTGGTTTCATTCATTTCTAGAGGTATGATCGTGAAAAATGTAACGGCAAGGCAGACTAAATATTTCACCGCCTCTGTAAATAATGAATGCATCGATCGACAGCTTGGAAAGTCTCAAGGTAAAAATTGATTTCTAATTTATGTGCTAGTTGTCATTGCGAATGGTTTATGCTAGTTTGATTTTTTAGGATGAAGCAATAAAATGAAAATTTTCCTTGCATCCAGAGGGTAATGCTTTAGCTTGAAAGGGAGATTTTTTAATGACCAAAATAAATTAAGTCGATCTAATCTCTCTTAGTTGCAGAATCTTTTAGCTTCAGAGGGAGCCTTCATAATTTAAGAGGGAATGTTTATGGAACCCAAATCATTCTCATATATGCTTGTGGCATTTATAAAATTTGAGACTTAAATGGAATCAAGTCTTAGTTTGTTATTGTCTATTTTATTCTTGTAAATGAGATTGTAAGACCAGCTATGATAACTCTTTCACTATGCGATAGTGAACATCATGTTGAGAAAGTCCATGATGTCATCACGTTGAGAGATTTCGTGATGGGAGTCGGATGTCATGTTGAGAGATTCCATGACAGTTCACGTTGAGAGAGTCCGTAAACAAAGGCTTAGCTATGAGTCTTGCAAATCTTTTCATGTTGAGTGATCCCATGAACGTGATTGATTGTTACAGGTTTTCATGTTGAGAGATTCCATGAATGTGATTAATTGTTACAGGTTTTCATGTTGAGAGATTCCATGAATGTGATTAATTGTTACAAGCTTTCATGTTGAGCAATTCCATGAATATGATTGATTTTTATAGTTTTCCATGAATCTAATAGGATATATGGGATAAAAATTCATCATTAACATTTTGGTTGCAGTCTTTTGTGATTGTTCAGCTAAAGATCTCTCTCTCGCTAAGAGGGAGTGTTGAAGATGGTAGCTGCAATAGAGATCTTTATCTCTGGAAATATGAACGTTATTACTGTTATTGTTACGTTCAGCTGAAAAGGACACTTAAGTTTTTAATTTGTAATAATAAATATAAATGACATGTGTCATTCACATGCATTGAGGCATGAATATTCGAAGAGTCATTTTTAATGATATGAGTTATGAGAAACTCAAGAGATCTTCGGTTAGAATATGAAGAGTCTCTTCTATTGTTATATATTTGCATCAAGCAATAAGCATTGTACACTGAAAACTTTTATTATCAATAAAGATATATTTTGTTGTGTGGCTGGGTTTTTCCCTTCATTCTCGAAGGGTTTTCCTAGGATATTTCTGGTGTTCTTTGTTTCAGTTTTTCTCTTTCTATTTGCTGGTTATTATCTTTGATTTTTGGGCTACAGTTTCAACACCATATAGATTTCGGACCCCTAAGATAAGGTTAATGCAAGTAGTATTGACTATTTAATCATTGTCTAGTATTTGGATACCTATTGAGAATAGGGATCTTAACAAGAAGAAGTCTCTTACAATTAAAGCAGTATAAACATTATTCAAATAATATAAGAAAATTGACAAGGGACATTACATTGATGTGATATGCTGATTTACTTGAGAATGTTATGCTCATATGGAGGTGATTGGATTACATGATGATCTATTGGTATTGTCCTAATAATTCGTTGAGATATTGTTGTTCGACAATACTTTGTTATTATATGGTTCAGGAGTTGATATATGCTTGTTATTGTAGTACATGTGATTTAAATGTGTAGATTAATTGAAATTATTATTATGATGTTGTAGATGATGATTAATTGTGAAAGGGATGATATCGTACTATTCAAGTACATAAGAATCACCATTAAAATTTCCATTAGTGTCCATTCTGGTTTACTTGTAATCTTGTATATGTGCTTTTAACTATTTAATATATATGAGCAACTATGCTTGATATGGATATATTGTAGTGATGCTAGGTGCCAAGCATCGAGTCTGCCCGAATTCATAGGTATGAGCGTGTTTGTATCCCTGATAGTGGTTCCATGAGATAGTCACATTGGTTGTTCTTGATATTTTGCTAATATCATTCCTAGGTGGGATGATGCATCTTTATTTACATTATTATACTTCTAATTACCTTGTAGGCAAAATTCAGATTACCCTCCATAAATTGTGAAAGACCTGTAGAGTGTTTGTACATGGTCAAGTTATTCGTAGTGGTTGCAACTTTAAATTAAATATTGTTTTACATATTTAAAGGTAGAGTTCTTATTTACTAATAAATATGTTGTATATATATTCCATTTGATTATAATTTAAATAAATGATAGTTGGGGGCTTTTGGAGTGTTCCAAGTTTTCTTTTGATTTAATAGATTTAAGTTATTTTAATTTTCGTCAAATTACCATCTTTGAAAAAGGTTTTATATTTAAATAGTAAGTTCATTTTCCTCACTAGGTAATTTTTCAGTTTCCAATTTGATCTTCAAACCCTTCTTGGAGAAAATTGGTTTTGATTGGTAGAAGGAGATTTTGTGAAAATAATAGTGGGTAGTCTCTAGTTGGATTTGTGCTCAAATTTATTTCGATTGTTGGTATCCTTTTGAGATACGTGCTTGAATTTCAGCATATTAAGTTAAGAAAATTCATATCCTCTTTGCAATTCAATATTGTACATACATAAAAAGGGGGACGATGTAATGCAAAGGATTGTCTGCCTTTTCCTAATGCACAATCGGAAGAAAGATGACCCAATAAGCTCAAGTGGCGCTTGTGCCCTAAGTCAGTGCAATGTTCCTTAATCATTATGATTAATATGATATGGATTTTAGAATGAATGATATAATGATGCAAAATGGGAGGCTAAATAAGCAAAATTGACAAGGTTCAGAAAGATAGACGATGGAAAACAAACTCCTGTAACATATTGAAGTGGAAACCAAAATGTTGTACCAACTTGTAGTTTAAATTTGAAGTGATTTTGTAGGGGACAGATCAAATTGGGTTCCTAGGAATAGTTTGCAAAATTTTGTTGTGTTCCTTGTGTCTATCTAAAAATTTCATAGTCAATCCGATAGGTTATGAACTTTTGTGTTGGTTTCGATAGCTGCGTCACTTGTTCTTGCACATAGAAAAATGAAGAAAAGGTTGTGGAAAGGGGTTTTCCTTGGTCAAACCCCCCTTTAGAAATCAAATGAAAATGAAAAAAAAATTGCATAAAGGAAATAAAATGTAATGGTAAGCATTAGATCTACCTTGTAAATACCTTCGTGAACAAATATTGAGATCACACATATTCATGAAGATGCTTGTATGTTGCTTGAATTGTATTTGTTTAATTTTGAAATGAAGAAAGGAATCAAGGGTGCTCTGACAAATGCATTGATCCAGACTGTGTTAAAAAGTGCACACTTGCTTTGTAAGACCATATTAGCCCCCCTAGTGTGGTTTGGTACATGTGGACCTTGTATTGCATTTAACTACTTAATTCAAGGCTCGTTTCCCTCTTCTAATCTTTCTAAAAAATTATATGTCGTCATTTATTTGTATGCATGGCTACTCATTTATTCTTCCAATAATAAGCATCATGATTTAAATGCATTTTTGATTGGTTTTCCTGCATTTCACATCATATTTCTCCCTACTTCCTAATATTTCTTGGATCTAAGAACTTCCTAGAAGTTAACACCTATAGGCGGAGGTCAATGATGAAGGGTGCTCCCCTTAATACCACAAACACATAACAAGAAATAGAGAAACAATAACAATATGGAAGAACACAAAATGGGCTTCTTATTATCTCCAAAAGTATGGAATTACAAATTTTAAAAAATACAATATGCAAAGCCACATGGGCACTTTCCTTACAACATTCTGCAAGAGTAAGCTGCGAACCACCACCTAAATCTGCCCTTGACAACCCTACAGGCCTTTTTTATTTGGGTAATTTTGCGCCGGCCGAGAAGGTTCTTGACATTGAGCCCTAACCTTTGAAACCAACTAACCATAAAATTATATTATTTTATTACATAAAACAACTACAAATTATATTTTCAAGATTTTTGTGTAGCCCAACTTCTTGAGAGGATAACTTCTTAACCTTTTACCTTAGCAACTACTATAACCCCTATTTAGAAACGACAACTCTTGTTCTACTCTTTTCGAAGCCTCTAAAGCCTTCAAAATTGAGCTTAAAGTTTTTATACCAAAATTACAAACGAAAAATCTGTAATAACTTAACCAATACAGAAGATATGACAATGGAACTCATCTGGAAGGTTGATATATTTGAGATGAAACTCCACCTCTGAAATTAGAACATTCTTCTCTCGTATGAGCAACTTACTGAAAATAGTAAGATTTCACAAATAACGTCTCTGCACTGGAATAACCCATAGTGAAAAGACATAAACATAATTTTTTTGGGGTCATTCAAGATTGCTCTTGCACCAAGGATGCCTCTGCATCAAACACCTAGGGTAATTTGAGAAGTATCTTACATATCCTACTCTATAGGCAATTCCTGAATTATGCTTCTTTAGTATCTTACATGGTCAAAACGTCTTCATTTACAACTTGTTATATGTACCAATTGGAAATTGCTCATTCCTCAAATGAACCGTTACTTCATCCCCAACTTGAAATTTTCTTATTTGCTTAGCTTTGTACTATTTATTCATCTTTGTAATATGTTTCCTCACCTCCTAATGGATGTTCTTCAAGTGCTTGCAAAATCCTCTGCTACTATACTAGTTATCTCCCCTTTGTCCAACTTCCTCAGTTCAGAAGCATTTATGGGATTACTCCCATATACAATTTGGAATGGTGATTTAGCAATGCTTCTATTGACAATTATTATATGCAAATTGTGTCTGTGGTAAAATTAAATCCCATCCCATTGGATTATCTCCAGCCAAACATCTCAACAAATTCCTCAAACTCCTATTCACCACCTGTGTCTGTCCATCAGTTTGTGGATGATGTGATGAGCCGAATATCAAATCTGTCATCAGCTTTTTCTAGAATGTGCTCTAGAAATACTCAACAGACTTAGTCCCTCAATCTAAAAATACGCTTTTTTATAGACCATGTAGTCTCACCACTTCTCTAAAAAACTATTTTGCCACATAAACAACATCACTAGTCTTCTTGTAGGGAATGAAATGTGCCATCTTTGAAAATGGTTTTATCATGACCAAAATGTGTAGCCAATCCTCCACTATGCTTTGCTTTTATGAGATTCTCCCTCATAGATTTCTTTGGATACACAATTGACTTCAATTGAATATTATTCCATCCTGAATGATGAAAACCCAACCACTTTGTTTTGTCAAGTGTAATAAGTTTTGTATAAGCTTTGCAAGTTCACCTAAATCAGGATCCTTTGGATATAAATTCTTGAGTTCCTTGAACCTAACCACATCAATCTGCATCTCTATTAGCAAAAACTGTCTCCTGCTAAGAGCATTTGCAACCTTGTTAGACTTCTTGCTCTTGTGTTTTTAAACATGTGTAACTTTGCTAAAACTGAAACCATTTAAAATGTCATTGATTTAACTTTCCTTGGCTATTCAAATATTGCAAAGCATGTTGATCAGTATATAAAATAAACTCATCAGGAAGAATGTAGTGTCTGCACTTCTTTAATACTTGAACCATAGCATAAAATTCCTAATCATAAACAAAATATTTTCTTGTGACATCACTTAACTTCTCCTAAAAACGAGCAATAGGTCTACTTTCTTGGCTCAAAAGAACTCCTATTGCAATACCACTAGCATCATAGTCTCTTTGAAACACCTTATTAAAATCCGGAAGTGCTAAAACAGGTTGTTCTTTAGCTATTTGTTTCAACAAATTAAAAATTTTATCCACTCTTATAGTTCAGTTAAATTCCTTTCTATTCCCTCTCATTGTTTTAGTGAAGGATTCACAGACACTGCTAAAACTCGAGAAAAACTTTTTGTAAAAGCTATCAAAATCATGAAAAGATCTTACCTTACAAGTACTCCTTGGAGTAGGGCATTCGTGGACAACATTCACTTTTGTAACAAATGGTTTTTCATAACAAACAAAGACATTTTATAAAAAGATTTTCACCAACATTCATTGAATAGATAACTGAATTCCTTTTCATATGACATTAACTGTTCTAACTATCAACGATTAACTGAAAATAACTGTATCCATGATTAACTAAAATAATTAGATTAATGAGTATCTAAAAATATCTGTATCCATGATCAACTGAAATAATGAGATTAACTATTAATTGAAAATAACTATATCCATGATCAACTGAAATAACTAGATTAACGATTAATTGAAAATAACCATATCCATGATCAATTGAAAATAACTAGATTAACGATTAACTATCTTTTCTACATAAAAGTACAGTAAATGCTTATCATGGAAGAAGAAAAGAAACATACAAGTATCATCTGGTTGGTCTTTAACTGGTTGTGCAAGCCTCGGCTTTTGGTAAGAGGAGAAGCATTGACTTAGGCTTAACCTTCCAACCTCGGACCATACTTATCCCGACATAATCTATTAAATTAGAAAGACCCTCCCTACCCTGGGATCGGGCTTGGGATATTTTTAGTCCAGCCACCTGAGCATTTTGGTGTTTAGAATGTCTGCACAATTATGGACGAACATGTTTGCATAACTGGGACCATTGACATCAGGTGATCAATAGATGGCAATCATGCCTTTAAACTACCTTGGCCAAGGTTTATCTGATGGGTTCAACGACCCAATCACCAATGCTCAACTTGACAACATGAAAACATTAATAAGGATGAGCATGAACTATTAAGTAAATGTATTTAGTTTTATTGTATCATATTTGATTCTTTTTCATGTCTTTGCAAATACCATCTCACTTCTTCACCTTTTTCATGGCTATTCAGCCGGTGAGTCCTAGGTGCTTGGATTCTCAGATTAATCAACTTCGTTTGATGGTTCTCAATTGAATCATGAATTTTATGTATTTTCCAGCTTATCACAATCTGTGATTTAGAAGAGTATGTTCTTTAAAACTTGCAGCAAATAACATTTGGTTCTGATTATCAAAGACATGAGAAATATGATTCTGTGCCATGGATACTTTATTACCATTGGTTAACAACTCTTAAGTGAGTCAATTTATGGTACTTAAACATGATGGATATATTATAACTGCCTGCTGCTAAGAAGTTGGTTTACAAGGGTAGCTGATAAATAAATTCATAAATTACTTGAGGTTGATGGAGCAGATAACCTGATATATCTCTAGAAAGGTTTACTGCCTTGCCAAACACTAATGATTCAATTCTCTTTTTGAACGATCCTCAGGTGAAATCCACAAAGTGATTTATAGTCACATTTCTCAGCAGGGAAGGTATATTGTATTCAAACAGAAAAGAGATTGGCAATGCTAAATTGAATAGAGGTATATCAGATGGTAATGTAGGGATTCTGTGGGATAGATGGAAGTCGGATGCTTGTAAGATAGAAGTTGGGTGTCAGGAAATAATATCAAAGTCAGATACTTGGGAAGTAGAAGTCGGGTGTCTAAAAACTAAAAGATGTCTCCGCCTCACTCACAACTTCAATAAAAAGGAAAAGACGTGACTTCTTGGCTTCTGTAACATAAGAATTATCTTTGATTTTAAAAACGCCAAGTGTTAAATCGATTTCAAACAAGCAAGAAAATAAAAGGGATGGAAGAAAGTTTGAAGGTTATAATTCGAAAATTATTATGGTTTATATTTATCTACGTGCACGTAGATATATTGGTGAGGTGGCATCATATTATTATAAGAAAATAACATTATGGTGTCAATTCATTTTTATGTCTGTGTATGTACATAAATATATATTATAATAATATGGTGAAAGGTCATTTAATAATCTTTTGAGGTATGTATTAAATTTTAATTATTTTATTTTATGTTTGTTAAATTATTTATTTAATAGCTCATGCGGGTCCTATAGATGTATCCCGAAGTTCAAGTTGCTAGGTCCTTGCCAAGAAGTTTAAGGTCATACCTGTCAATCCTATTGATTGGACTAAGCTAGTATCCTATTACGTTGATCCCACATAGTAATGCTTCCCCCCTTCATCTTCTCCTGCAATCACCAGTGAAACACTTCCATTGTAATAACATGTTCCATAATAATTTTCATATAAACAAAAAAAAAGATGTTAATTATTAACCATAATTCCAAAATCAAGCAACTGCTAAACATCATATAAATAATGGTTAATGACCATCTTCATTAACAGTTGATACAACGTATATAAATAACTACCTACTTCACATGATTATGAAAGGAAAACCCGTTAAATCCAACGACTATGAGCAAATTTAAAATTAGGTCAAAATTTGGGATGCAACAACTTTCTCTAGGTCCATTTTGAGATCTTTTGAAACTACAAATTACAGATGCACTAACTCTTTGTTCAGAAAACTGCATTTTTTCAAATTAATTAGCAACTTCTCATCCTTGAACTTTTCAAACACCCTATCAATATGCATTATGTGCTCCTCCAATGTCTTACTGAAGATCAAAATATCATCTAGGTAAACAATGACAAACTTACTTTGAAATTCTTTCAGTACCTCATTCATGAGGTGAATGAAAGTACTTTGTGCATTGAGTAATCCAAAAGGAATGACTAACCACTCATACAATCCTTCTTTTGTCTTGAGGGAAGTCTTCCATTCATCTCCTCCAATCCGAATATGATGATATCCACTCTTTAGATCTATCTTTGTGAAATACATAGCTTTGCTCAAACAATCCATAATATTGCCCATCCTAGACAAGGAAAATTTGTACTTGATTCTGATCTTAATTATGGACCTAGAATCTGTATACATCTTCCATTTTCCATTCTTCTTTGGTGCTAAAACTGCTGGTACAACACATGGACTCAAACTCCCTTGAATAATCCCTTTTGCAACAACTCCTGTAATTGTCTGTTCAGCTCTTCACTTTTAGCTAGTGTTATTTTGTGCATTGCCTTGTTTGGAAAACTAGCTCCCAGAATCAAGTCAATCTAATGACTGATCTTCCTTACTGGTGATAATCCATTAGGCCATTATCGGATACAATATCCTGAAACTCATTCAACAAATCTGCAACTTTTGCAGGTATATTTTCTACTTCTTTACCATCTTTTAGAATTATAGAAAAACACACATGCTCATGTGTCATACCCTCTAGGAACTTTCATCTATTAACAAAACTTATTGTGGCATTACTTAATAACTTTCTTCTATGTCCTTCGATGACTTTAGCTTATGTCTCACTGTATCATTTGTTAGGGAATAACTGCCACGTCCTATCTAGCAACATATGACTTCCATCCATGGGTACAATATCACATAGTACCTCATAATGGTAGCTCCTAATCTTTAACTTCACTAGACACTGTTCATTGACCATGACCTTGTGGTCAACTTGCACCTAGGCAATCCTGTATGGACGTGAGTGTTTTTGTCTCTTAATCTTTAACTACACGACCATCTCTTCTGACACCAAATTGTTAGTGCTTCCACTATTTATAATCACAACACTTTTCCTCACACTCGCACATGGTGTGAAAGAAACTCCTTTGTTTAGGTTCATTCTCACCATTCAGCGAGACTCTTTTGTTAACTACAACCATCCTCTTTTAGCATCTTTTGAATGTGATGATTTGACATCTTCATCCACATGTGTAACTCTTGCCTAGCCTTCAATCCTTTTATCTATCCTTCCTTAGGGTTGAGGACATTCAAATGGTCTATGACCTTCTCCTTAGTGAAAACATGTTCCACAAAAACCTCCTCTTTCGAGTCCTTGTTCTCTTCCTCTTCCTCTTTGATCTTTATTACTTTAATCGTGGAAACGATTGAAATTGTTACTCTGCTGGTTTAGATTGCCACTGCTACCCACATCCTTCTTATGATCTTCATTTCGTCGTCTTCCAGGTTGTCTTCGTCTTTGATCCCTATTATTCTACTATTGTTGACCACATCTGTCTTATGATTTTCATTTTGGCCTCCATAAGATCATCCACCGGATCTTCCACCACGAACTCTTCTTCTTTGCCTTCTTGTAAACTTCGTGTTAATCTTTTCGCTACTCGTAGGGCAAACCAGTATGCATCTTCAACAAAGTTCATTCTAACCAGATTCAACTCCTCTTGAATACTTGGCCCCCAACCGTTAAGGCAACAAACAACTTTCTCCTTATCAGCTTTTATATGGCCTCTTCTGACGAGGACTCGTTAAAACTCTTTTATATACTCTTGAGCAAATCTTCCCACTTGCTTTAACCCTTGCATTTTCTTTTGCAAATCAAGCTCATAATTGATGAGAATAAACTGTCTGTTTAATTTATCTACCATCCAATCCCATCTTGTTATTTTCTCCTTTACTCTTTTGTTTTGCTCCAATAGGATCTTTTGCCACCAGATCTTCGCATGACCCTTCAGTTTGGTGTTTGTAAAATTGACCCTATCAGGATCTTCAATATCTTCATACTCAAAATATTCTTCCAATTCATCAGTCTAGTCAATCAATTCCTCCGAGTTAAGATTTCCCATGAAGATAGGAACCTCAATCTTAGGTCTTTTTGCAATCTTTGAAATGGCCGTGAAAAGCCTTTCTTCTTGGTTTAAAACATCGTCTCCTCCATCCTGATCAATATTTCCTTCTTATCTTTCATCCTCTCTTTCATCTGTTATGATAGGATTCATCCCTCTACAAATATGTTCTTGTAATGCTTGCATTTGTCTCTGGCGGGTTGTAATCTCAAATGGCGCAATTGTGGCTCCTCCGCGACTACCCTTTGTGGAGGTAGCTGTGCAGTTATTGTTGAAACCCAAAACCACAATTGTAGTGCAAACTACCTCACCATCAACAATCTGTTTACACACTCAACTCAAACCACAATCTTGGTGCAAAGTGCATTACAATCGGTGATCTGTCTATAGACTCTATACACTTAGGAACTATTGCTTGTAGACCACTTGATGAAGGGCGTTCTCCTTAATACCACAAACACATAACAAAAAATAGAGGAACAACATCAATATGCAAGCACAAAAAATGGGCTTCTTATTATCTCCAAAAGTATGGAATTATAGATTTTCAAAAATACAATATGCAAAGCCACATAGGCGCTTCCCTTACAATAGTTTGCAAAATAGAGGTACGAACCACCACCGAGAATTGACCTAGACAACTCGATGGGCTTCCTTATATAGACAATTTTCCAGCACTTAGGAAGGTTCTAAACATTGCGCCCAAACCTTTGAAGCCGACCAACCCTAAAATTATATTATTTTATTACATTGAACAATTAAAAATTATATTTTAAAGATTTTTAGGTAGCCTAATTTCCGAAGACCATGACTTCTTAACCGATTACCCGATGGGCTATTATAATCCCTTTTTGGAAATGACAACTACTAAGGACACAAGCGTTCTTTAAGCGAAGGTTTGACCTCATTGCAAAGCCTCTAAAGCCTTCAAAACTGAGCCCAAAGTTTTTATACGAAAAATTCAATCCCTAAATCCTCAATAACTTCACCAATACATAAGATATGACTATAAAACTCATTTGACAGGCTGGTATATCTAAGATGAACCTCCACCTCTGAAATTAGAACATTTCGATCTCGTATGACCAACTGACTAAAAATAGTAAGATTCCACAATTAAGAACTCTATTGTGAAATAACCCTTATTGAAAAGACAAAAACAAAAATATTTTTTGGGTGATGCAAGATTGCTCTTACACACAGGATGCTCTTGCATCAAACACCCAGGGTAATTTGACAAGTTACGCTGTCACGTCTCAAATGTTCAGAGGAAAACCAAGACGGTTAACCTCCTCCCTTGTCAACCATGATGAATTTACTACAAGTCTTCCTTTTGATTTGATTAGGTATTCTTCATATGTCTTGTTCCTTGTGCTCCTGCCAACATGCCTATCCAATATATTCTCAATGTCTAATGGAGCTGAAGTAGTTGCCAGAATACTCCACTGTGCTTCTATGACCTCATCTTCAAAACCTCCAACATGATGCTTTGTCAGATCTGAAATGTTATATGCTAGCGAAATATTCAGTTTAGTGGGCAACTCTACTTTAGAGGCATTACATGAATCATGCATCTTTAGTATCGTACATGGTCTAGAATTCTTCATTTAAAACATGTTATATGTACCGCTTGGAAATCACTTGTTTGTCAAATGAACCATGATTTCATCCCCAACCCGAAATTCCTTATGCTTCCTTTCTCATCTGCCTTAGCCTTGTATTGGGTATTCATCTTTTAATGTGTTTCCTCACCTCTTTGTGTATGTTCTTCAAATTCTCTGTGAAATGCTTAGCTTTTGCACTACTTATCTCTCCTTCGTCAAACTTCCTCAATTTAGAAGCATTTCTGGGACTACTCCCATATACAATCTAGAATGGTGATTTATCAATCCTTCTGTTGACATAATTATTACACACAAATTCTGCCTATGGTAAAATAAAATCCTATCCCATTGGTTTATCTCCAACGAAATATCTCAACAAATTCCCAAACTCCTATTCATCACCTCTGTTTGTCCATTAGTTTGTAGATGATGTGATGAGTTGAATTTCAAATCTATTTTCAATTTTTTCCACAATGTGCTTGAGAAATACCCAACAAACTTAGTGTCTCGATGACTAATCTCCCTTACTGGTTGTAATCCATCAGGCACATTATCGGATACAATATCCTAAAATGCATTCAACAAATCAACAACTTCTACAGCTATAACTTCTTTTTCTTTACAATCTTTTCGAATTATAGGAAAACACACATGCTCATGTGTAATACCCTTTAGGAACTTTCTTCTATCAACAAAACTTATTTTGGCATTACTGCATACCTTTTCTTCTATGTCCTTCAATGACTTTAGCTTATGTCTCACTCTATCCTTTGTTAGGGAATAGTCATCTGTATGACCATCATGCACAATACGCTTGTCATACTGCCATGGCCTACCCAACAACATTTGACATCCATCCATGGGTATAGTATAAAATAGTACATCATTATGGTAGCTCCCAATCTTGAGCTTCACTAGAGACTATTCATTGCCCATGACCTCTTGGTCATCCTAGACCTAGGCAATCTTGTATGAACATGGGTGTTTCTACCTCTTAAGCTTTAACTTCATGACCATCTCTTCTAAGATCAAATTGTCATTGCTTCCACTATTGATAATCACGTTAGAACACTTTTCCTCACACTTGCGCCAAGTTTGGTTCAGGTTCATTCTCACAACTCAGTAGGACTCTTCTATTAACTAGGACTTCTCCTCTTTCAACATCATTTGAATGTGATGATTTGACATCTTCATCCACATGTGCATCTCTTGCCTGGCCTTTAGTCCTCCTAGCTGTCCTTCCTTGGCGTTGAGGACGTTCAAATACTTTGTGACCTCTGCAGTAAAAACACATTGCACAAAAACCTCCCCTTCAAGGTCTTTGTCCTCTTTCTCTTCCTCTTCCTCTTTGTTCACTATTATTTTGATCATGAAAATGATTGAAATTATTCCTCCTTTGATTTTGACTATTACTATTGGCCACATCCTTCTCATCTTCATTTCGGCCTTCATAAGACTGTCCACCAGATCTTCCACCATGACCTCTTCTGCTTTTCCTACTCTCTAACTTCTTGTTCAACTTTTTCCTCTACTCTTAGGAAAAATTGATATGCCTCTTCAATATTACTCATTCTAACCAAAGTCAACTCCTCCCGAATACTTGGCCTCAATTCATTAAGGTAATGGATGAATTTCTCCTTGTCAGCTTCCATGTAGCCTGTTTTGATGAGGACTCGGTAGAACTCTTTTGTATACTTCTGGATAGATCTTCCCACTTACTTCAACCCTTGCATTTTCTTCAGCGGATCACACTCATAATCAATGTGAAAAAATTGACGCTTCAATTTATCTACCATCTGATCCCATTTTGTGATTTTCTCTTTTCCTCTTATATTGCGCCCCAGTTAGATCTCTTGCCATGAGATCTTTGCATGACCCTTCAGTTTGGCCTTCACAAACTTGACCCTATTAGGATCTTCGATTTTTTCATACTCAAAATATTCTTCTAATTCTTGATCCTATTGATCAGTACTTCTGGATTAAGATTTCCTGAAAAAGTGGTATCCACAATCTTAGGTCTTTTCCCAATGTTGGAAATGACCCTAAAAAACCTTTCCTGATCAACTTTTTCAGCTCTTTGGTCATCACTTTCATCTCTTATGACAAGGTCATCCCTCTGCAAATCTGTGCTTGCAATGCTTGCATTTGTCTTCGGAGGGTTTTAACCTTAGGTGGCACAACTTTGGCTCTACCACCACGTTTTCTTTGTGGAGGTATTTTCATGCTTATTGTTGAAACCTTAAACCATGACCCTAGTGCAAATTGCTTCACAATCGATGATTTGTCTACATTCTTAACTCAAACCACGATCTTGGTGCAAACTACCTTATAGTTGGTAGTCTGTCTACACATGAACTCTTACTCTAATATAACTTGATGAAGGGTGCTGTCTTTAATGGCACAAATACATAACATAAAATAGAGAAGCCACATCAATATGCAAGAACGAAAAATAAGCTTTTTATTATCTCCAAAAATATGCAACTACTCATTTTTAGAAATATAATATGCAAATCCACATGGATGCTTTCCTTACAATATTTTGCAAGACAGAGCTGCGAAACACTATCCAAAACTACCGTAAACAATCCTACATGTCTTCCTTATATAGGCAATTTTCCATCACCTAGGAAGGTTCTAGACATTGAGCTCCAACCTTTGAAGCTGACCCACTATAAAATTATATTATATTATTACATAATACAATTAAAAATTATATTTTCAAGATTTTCAGGTAGCCCAACTTCCAAAGACCATAACTTCTTAAACATTGACCTAATTGGCTATTATAACCCCTTTCCGGAAACCACAACTTTTGTTTTACAATTCTATTAGGTGCAAGCGTCCAATAATGAAGGTTTCATCTTGTTTCAAAGTCTTTAAGGTCTTCAAAATTGAGGTCAAAGATTTTATACCAAAAATTCAAACAGTAAATCCTCAATAACTTCACCAATACATAAGATATGGCAAACTCATTTAGCAGGCTGATATACCTAACATGAACTTCCACTTGTAAAATTAAAACTTTCTGAGCTCGTATGAGCAACTTACTAAAAATAGTAAGCGTCTACAAATAAAAAACTTTGCACTGGAATAACCCTTTTGAAAAGATAGAAACAATTTTTTTTTTTAGGTGATGCAAGATTGGCATTACACCCAAGATGGTCCTGCATCAGACACTTGGGGTAATTTGAGACGTGACCCTATCATGTCTTAAGTGCTCAAAGGAAAACCAAGACGGTTAACCTCCTCCCTTGTTAGCCATGATGAATCTTCCACAAGTCTTCCTTTCCATTTGACCATAAATTCTTCATATGTCTTCTTCATTATGCTTCTGCGAACATGACTATCTAGTATATCTTCAATCCTTAATGGAGCTGAAATAGTTGTAGTTATACTCCACTGCACTTTTGTGACCCCTTCTTTAACACCTCCTTCATGATACTCTATTAGATCTGAAATGTTAAATACTAGCAAAACGTTCAATTTAGTGGGCAACTCTACTTCATAGGCATTTCCTTAATTATGTTTCTTCAGTATCTTACATGGTCCAAGCTTCTTCATTTTCAAGTTGTTATATGTACCACTTGAAAATTGCTCCTTCGTCAAATGAAGCACGACTTCATCCCTAACTTGAAATTTGTTATGCCTTTTTTTGTCATATTCCTTAACCTTGTACCATGTATTTATTTTTGTAATGTGTTTCCTTATCTGCTTATGGATGTTCTTCAAGTGGTTTGTGAAGTCCTCAACTTCTGGATTACTTATCTCTTCTTTTTCCAACTTCCTCAATTCAGAAACATTTCTTGGACTACTCCCATATACTATCTAGAATAGTGATTTACCAGTACTATTGTTGACATAATTATTATATGTAATTTTGCCCGTGGTCAAATAAAATCCCATCCTGTTGGCTTACCTCTAACCAAACATCTCAACAAATTCTCCAAACTCCTATTCACCACGTCTGTCTATCCATCAATTTCTGGATAATCTGATGAGTTGAACTTCAAATCTGTCTTCAACTTCAGTGTCTCAATTTGAAACTATGCTCTTTGGTAGACCATGTAGTCTCATCACTTCTTTGCAAAACAATTCCTTGACATGAACAACATCACTAGTCTTCTTGCAAGGAATGAAGTGTGTCATCTTTGAAAACTTGTTAACCACTGCAAAAATTGAATCATGCCCTGTTGAGTCCTTGGTAGACCAAGAACAAAATCTATGCTGACATCCTCCCATAGCTTCTTTGGTACATGTAATGGCTGATACAACTTTGTATTCTGCTTCCCCCCTTTTGCCATCTGACATACTTTGTAACTTTGTACAAACTTCTTGATATTTTGCTGTATTTGTGGCCAATAATAATACTCACTAACTAGAGTAATGGTTTTATCTGAAACAAAAAGTCTAGCCAATCATCCACTACGCTTCTCTTTTATCAAATTCTCCCTCATAGAATTCCTTGAAATACACAATTGACTTCCCACAAATAACAATCCATCTTAGATCATGAAAGCCAACCACTTTGTTCTATCAAGTGTAACAAATTCTGTACAAGCTTTCCAAGCTTCACCAAAATTAGGATCTTATAGATACAAACTCCTGAGTTCCTTGAATCCATTCACCTCAATCTATATCTTTTTCAGCAAAAACCGTCTTCTACTAAGAGCATCTGTAACCTTGTTAGGCTTCTCGCTCCTGTGTTTAAAATCAAATGTGTACTTCTGTAAAAGCTCCAACCATTTCGAATGTTGATGATACAACTTTTCTTGACTATTCAAATATTGCAATGCCTGATGATCTAAATATATAAACAAAAGGCTCCTTAGGAAGAAGATGGTGTTGTAATGGCCCTTTGCCAATAGGCCACTAATAACCACTAATACTGAACTGTGAAATTTTGTCAAACACTTGACATGCAAACTAAATACACTGCTGAAAGTAAAATGTTGAATGAAAGAAATTGTTGTGCAACAAATCTACTCAAATAGCTGATGTAAAATAGTGCCAATATATTTATTCAATGATAACCAAATGCTTTTACATATGATATGCGATTTTCAACTCAAAGCATTACAACATGGCACATTACAAACCCACCCTCACTAGCTGAATGCAACTGAAAATTTTTTGCAACTACAAACTGAAATGAAAAGAACCTGGATTGAGCAAATGCTGAAGAGGAAATGATGAAAATGCAACTCCAACCTGCCCTCAAACTTGCTGACTGTACGGCATGCAGTTACAGCCGTACGTGTACGGACTGGTGCAACACTTGGCAAAAATAAATGCTGGTCTGAAAGGTGTCGGAAATAATCGCCAGGTCCAAAGGAAAATTCTCCCAGAAAATAAAAATCAAACTCCTAGCCAACAGTGAGATATGAGCATAAATGTATGTCCAGGCTGAAAATCGAACCTTGCTGGAAATATCCAAATAAGCCCAACTTGAAGTAGCTGAATACTATTTCCAAAGTGCAACCCTTCAAAGGATATGTCACCTCCTCTGTTATGCAAATCCTTAGGAGACTCTGTTGCTAATGATCAAATGACAATCTGTAGACCAAGATGGTGCCACAAATGTTCAAAGAGAAAAGTAGTGTAAACTCAAGTCATAGGATGTCCAAATGAGGGGCCAAGCACTCTATTTAATCACTTTTCTAAGAAGCTACTAAGAACTTCTAGAATTATCTACAAAATAGTCTTATGAAATTCCTTTATAATGCACGTTTATATAAAAATTAACTTTATAAAATAAAAAGTGCAACTCAACTCAAAATTATAATATTTTGGCTCCGCATAACACATAAAATAAAAATTTGATAAAGCCCATCTCTCCAAGAGCAAAATAGACCTTCCAATCCCCAAATAATCATCAGAATGACTCTGTCACCAAAATCATTTGCCTACGAGAGTCCATGATAGGCAAATTCACTGAAAAATAACATGTCATTAAAAAAGGAACATGATAGTCCACCCCTCCTAAAATTGCTTGCCCTTAAGCAATCTCAAAGTTGGATGTTGCAAAATATCTTCTCCCTCCCATGTGGCATCCTTCTCAGGTAAATCCCTCCACTTCAACAAGTACTCTCTGACAGTCCTCCTACGGAGCTGTCTCTCTTTGCTGTCAATGATGTACTTAGGAACAAGAACCAATTTCCCTTCATCATCCAATGGAGGAAGAACAGCTTAAGGCACAACATGCTGACCCAACGCCTTCTTGAGCCGTGACACATGAAAAACATTGTGCACCTTGCTGTCTGTTGGAAGCTCAAGCTCATAAGCCATTTCACCTATCTGTCTGATAATCTTGAAAGGGCCATAGTATCTAGGCTTAAGTTTCTTTGACCCCCTCTTCCCGAGAGTAGATTGTCGGTAAGGCTGCAGCATGAGGTAAATCATGTCACCAACCTCAAAACTGCTCTCTGTACTCTTTTGGTTTGCATCCTGCTTATGCTGATTCTGTGCTTTGGCAATATTATCTCTGAGAGCATCAACAATGTCCTTGCTCTCCTGAAGCAAATCCCCAGCATGAGGAATTCTAACATCACTCATATGCAAATCAACAAAGCTCGGTGCATTATAGCCATATAGTGCTCTGGAAGGAGTCATTTGAATAGACATGTGATAGGTAGTATTATAGCAATACTCACATAAATAAATCCATCAAACCCAGGCTTTCTGCTGATCAGCCACGTAGTTCCTCAAATATCCCTCCACCCACCTATTTACTATCTCTGTCTGCCCATCAGTTTGCAGGTGGTAACTGGTGCTAGGTGTGAGCTCAGTGCCACATAAATGAAACACCTCCTGCCAAAAATGACTCTAGAACTTGCTGTCCCTGTCACTCACTATGCTCTGGGGTATCCCATGTAGTATGAAAATCTCCTTGACAAAGACTTCAGCCACCTGCACTACCGTGTAAGTAGTAGTGATGGGAAAGAAGTATGCATACTTCGTCAACCTGTTTACCACCACATAGATGCAATCTCGCCCTTGGGCCTTAGGCAAGCTCGTAATGCAATCCATGGATATACACTCCCACTTCCTGTCAGGAATGGGAAGTGGCTGTAGGAGCCCTACTGGAAAGGTGTGCTCTTGTTTGTTCTACTGACAAATAGGGCACTCTCTAACATACTGCAATACATATGCCTTGAGCCCCTTCCATGTAAACTGCTCCCATAATTGCTTGTACGTTTTGAAGTATCCGAGATGTCCAGTTGTAGGTGAATCATGAAGTGCTCTCATAACAATACGCTTCACCTTCGATCCTGGGACTAAGAATATCCCGTTCTTGTAGATAATCAAACCACCCACAAGTGTATACTTGGTATCGACCTAGTATCGACAACTGTCCTATCAACAATCTCGGATGCCCATGAATCTCTAGCATACTCAACAATGATCAAGTGCCTCCAATCCTCTGATATCTGAATCATAGCACTAAGATGTGGTCTTCGTGACAATGCGTTTGCTACCACATTCTGAGTCCCTTTTACATGGGAGATGTCAAAATCATAAGCCTGCAGTTTACTAACCTACTTTTGTTGCCTGTCATTGAGATCTCTCTATCCAAGGAAATGTCTCAAACTATTGTGGTTAGTTTTAATGCAAAACTTACCACCCACCAAATACTGCCTGAATTTAACCAATGCATGCATAATAGCCAACATCTCCTTGTCATATATACTAAATGATCTTTTTGGCCCACGGAGCTTCCTACTCTCAAATGCAATAGGGCGCTTGTCCTGCATCAGAACAACACCAATACTCTCTCCAGATGCATCACATTGAAGGTCGAATGGCTTCGAGAAGTCAGGCAATGCTAACACAGGGCATGTAGTCATGATCTCCTTGAATCTCTCAAAGCAAGCCTGTGCCTCTGGTGTCCAAACAAAGGCTCCCTTCTTCAGCAAATCTATCATAGGAGTTGCATGGCATCAATACCCACTGACAAATCTACGGTAGAAACCACACAACCCAAGAAACCCTCTCAATTGTGTCAGGTTCTTTGGAGTAGGCCAATCCACAATAGCACGGATCTTATCAGGATCCATCCTTACTCCCTCTGCACTAATGATGTGACCCAAATACAATAGCTCTGTCATGCCCAAATCACATTTAGACTCCTTGGTATACAAGGACTCCGATTGCAGGATCCCCAAAACTGTCTCCAAGTGCTCCATGTGCTCTTGCCAAGTCCGATTGTAAATTAGTATATCATCAAAGAAGACTAACACATACTTCCTCAATTGGTGACGGAAGACCCTGTTCATGGTGGACTGAAAAGTCGCTGGCGCATTGGTCAGCCCAAATGGCATGACTAGAAACTCAAAGTGCTCGCAATGACATCTGAAGGCAGTCTTCTCAATATCCTTCTCTCTAACTCTAATTTGATGGTAACCGGATCTCAAATTAATCTTCATGAAGTAACATGCACCGTGAAGCTCATCAATCAACTCATCAATCTGTGGAATGGGGTACCTGTTCTTGATTTTTCTTTTGTTTAGCACCCTGTAATCAATGCACATCCTCAATGTACCATCCTTTTTCTTCACTAACACAACTGAAGAAGCAAAAGGAGACTTGCTAGGCCTGATGTGTCCCATCCCAAGAAGCTCCTTGATGGTTTTCTCGATCTCATCCTTGAACCTCTTAGGATGCCTGTATGGTGTAATCATCACGGGTTTAGCACCCTCCTCCAACTCAATGATGTGCTCAATTCCTTTGTCTGGTGGTCTACCAGGTGGAATGTCATTGAAGACTTTGTTATACTTCACTCAACCTCTGTATGTCTAGTTGGTACTCTGTCTTATGCTGTTCTTCCTGTGTAGGCATGAGAGTACATACGGCTGCCCGCTCAATGTCATCATGTTTGGTTAACCTCTCCAGCCGTCTGAAGGAAATAGTCCTGATGTCTCCATTCCTGATGGCTCTCAAAATGTGTTGCTTCCCATTCACTTCAAACTTAATCTCCATGTCCGTCAATCTGAAGGTGACCTCTCCCAATGAGCACAACCACTTCATCCCAAGAACAATATCCAAATCACCCATGTTGACAACATGGAAGTCCGCCTTGAACTCATAGTTGTTCAGGTGTAAGGGCAAATTTCTAACCATCTTGTTACACTTAAGAGTGTAACCATCAACAACCTGTACTCGTAGTCCCTCAAACTCCTCAATCATAATTCTACGACATTCAACAAAACGTGCATCAATGAAATTGTGCGTAGCACCTATATCAACCAAAGTAATAACTCTTTGCTCTACTAGAATACCACGCAGTCTAAAAGATCCTTCCTGCTGAATGCTAGACAAGTGTGCCTCATATAAGTGCAACTCGGGCTCCTCTTTAGTCTCTGGAGCTTCTACTTCTGCCTCGGGCTCTGCATCACTATGATCAACCTCATGTTCAAAATTATCAGAATTTGAACCTTCGTAGTAAGCCCACATAACCCTGTTGGTCTTCCCCTTAGGCCTCATAGAACAATCATGATCTCTGTCGTAGGGAGCCTTGTAGTAAAAACATAGCTTGTTCCTGCACAAGTCATTCAGTGTCTCCATATCCAAAGGTGTAGTAGACTTACCCTTGGTGTCACCTTTTTGCCCTTGTTTTTATCAAACTTCTTATTGTTCTTGAATGAAGAAGTGCTCCTGGAGGTGAACCTGTTGGAGGGTGTTGTGAGCTCCATGCTTTGTGCCTTCCTCATAGCCTCTTGCAATGAAGGGGGATCGAATGCCTTGATCCATCCCTTTAGAGGTTCAGACAACCCCTCTGTGAATAGTATAACCAACCTCCTCTCGGACACATCTTGCACCATCATTGATAATCTTTGAAACTCACTAATGTAGACCTCCAAACTGTCTATCTGTCTTAGCTGTGCAAGATCATGGAAGAAGACCTCTGGGTCTTTCTTATCAAAGCGCTCTACCAATCTATCCACAAAATCCTGATAGGATGTCACCTGATTTTGCTGCAATGTTACCATACCATGTGACCACCAATCATGTGCTGTGCCCTCTAAATGCAAAGTGGCATATTTGATAGCATCTGTCTCTGACATAGGCCTTAATGCTAGGAATGTATCTAACTTATAGATCTAGGCTTGTGTTGTCATCTGTCCGTTGCCGTCGAAAGATGGTAAGGTGAGCTTGCTAGCAGCTCGCTGCAACTCACTATCTTGACCTCCTCTAGGCCTTCAGTTCTGCCTGCTACTCCTCATGTGCTCTCTTCTCTGACTCAGGTAGGGATCTAAATTCAGCAATTCACGAACATGTGGAGGTACTGCCTGCCATTCTGCATTTGCAGCTCGAATATCATCTTGAAAGTCCTGTGGCATATCATCCTCTACTATCTCTTGGGTCATCTCTCTAAGGATTGTAGGACATGTAGGCTTGTTTGCAGTCCATGACCTATGCCTAGGAGCACCCTATGAACCTGCTACACTCCTGTTATCTTGCTCTAGTGTCCCCCTACCCTGTTCCTGATTCCTCGACCGAGCAACTCTTTCCATCATTGTAGTCAATGCACGTATAGACTGAACTATCTCCTACTGTCTAGCAGCCATAGCTCGGAAGAAGTTTCTAGCCTCATCCTCATTAGTCCTAGGGACTCTAGGTGGACTCTGTGACTGTCTTTCACCCATAGTAAGTATATCTCTGAATTCCTGCTCACCTTTAGGTGTTACTCTCCTGCGTGTATAATACTTGTGATATCCAAAAGCTGAAGAATGCATAAAGATTCTTTACCCAACAGGATGACAAGAACACCGCTCTGATACCACTGTAATGGCCCTTTGCCAATAGGCCACTAATAACCACTAATACTGAACTATGAAATTTTGTCAAACACCTGACATGCAAACTAAATAGACTGCTGAAAGTAAAATGCTGGATAAAGGAAATTGTTGTGCAACAAATCTACTCAAATAGCTGATGTAAAATAGTGCCAATATATTTATTCAATTATAACCAAATGCTTTTACATATGATATCCGATTTTTCAACTCAAAGCATTACAACATGGCACATTACAAACAAACCCTCACTAGCTGAATGCAACTGAGAATTTCTTGCAACTACAAACTGAAATGAAAAGAACCTGGATTGAGCAAATGCTGGAGACTGAATGCTGAAGAGGAAATGATGAAAATGCAACTCCAACCTGCCCTCGAACTTGCTGATTGTACCTCCTACAGGTACAACCATACATATACGGACTGGTACGACACCTGGCAAAAATAAATGCTGGGCTGAAAGGTGTCGAAAATGTTATGGAAATAATCGCCAGGCTCCAAGGAAAATTCACCTAGAAAACAAAAATCAAACTCCCTGTGAACAGTGAGATATGAGCAAAAATGTATGTCCAGGCTAAAAATTGAACCCTACTGGAAATGTCCAAATAAGCCCAACTTGAAGTAGCTGAATACCACTTCCAAAGTACAATCCTTCAAAGGATATTTCCCCTCCTCAGTTATGCAAATCCTTAGGAGACTCCGTTGCTAATGATCAAATGACAATCTACGGACCAAGATGGCGTCACAAATGGTCAAAGAGAAGAGTAGTGTAAACTCAAGTCATAGGATGTCCAAATGAGGGGCCAAACACTCTATTTATTCACTTTTCTAAAGAAGCTACTAAGAACTTCTAGAAGTATCCATAAAATATTCTTATGAAATTCCTTTATAATGCACTTTTATATAAAAAGTAACTTTATAAAATAAAAAGTGCAACTCAACTCAAAATTTTAATATTTTGGCCCCGCATAACACATAGAATAAAAATATGATAAACCCCATCTCTCCAAGAGAAAAATAGACCATCCAATCCCCAAATAATCATCTGAATGACTCTCACCAAAATCATCTGCCTACGAGAGTCCATGATAGGCAAATTCACTGAAAAATTAACATGTCATTGAAAGGGGGACATGACAGGTGTCTCCACTTCTTCAATGCCAAGTTTATAGAATAAAATTCTTGGTCATAAATATAATATTTTGTTTCTGCGTCATTTAGCTTCTCACAAAAATAAGCAATAGGTCTACCTTCTCGGCTCAAAACATCTATTGTAGTACCACTAGCATTACAGTCTACTATTAAAATTTGGAAGTGCTAAACAAGGTTCATCTGTAACTTTCTGTTTTAACAAATTAAAACTCTTATCCCCTTTTGTAATCCACTTAAACTCTTTTCTATCCTCTCGTTTCCGTTAAGGGTCCACATACACTACTAAAACTTCTAATATACTTTATGCAAAGGGTAGCCAAACTATGAAAAGATCTTACCTCAGTAGCACTTGTTGGACTAGGCCATTCAAGGATGGCCGTCCCTTTTTTTGCATCCATTTTTAGGCCTTATTCTAAAATTACAAATCTCATATACACTAACTCTTTCTTCAAAAAATTGCATCTCTCTAAATTAATCAGCAACTTCTCTTCCCTTAACTTCTCAAACACCCTATGGATCTGCGTTAAATGCTTCTCCAATGCTATATTGAAGATCAAAATATGAGCTAGGTAAACAATGACAATCTTACCTAGAAGTTTTTTGCTGGTGTCATTCTGTGTGCAGCCTTATTTGACAAATTGGCCCTTAGAATCAAGTCCATGTGATGACTGATCTTTATTGGTGGTAATCCATCAAGCACATTGTTGATACAATATCTTGAAACCCATTCAACAAATTTGCAACTTCTGCAGGTACATCTTCTGCTTCTTCTTTATCATCATTTGAAATTATAGTAAAACACACATTCTCATGTGTCATACGCTTAGAACTTTCTACCATCAACAAAACTTATTCTGGCATTATTGCATACCTTTTCCTCTATGTCCTTCAATAGCTTTAGCTTATGTCTCACTCTATCCTTTCTTATGGAATAGGTATTCGTAGGACAATCATGGACAACATGCTTGTCAAACTGCCACGACCTACCCAGCAACATATGGCATCCATCCACATAGTACCTCATCTTGGTAGCTCCTAATCTTGAACTTCACAATGTTCATTGACCATGACCTTTTGATCATCTGCACCCAAGCAATCCTGTATGGATGAGAACTGTTGTACCTTTCATCAATGACTCCAAGACTATCCCAAGTCTCCCGTGCATTCTCATTATCATTTTTAGTAATGTATTGTGGATCCAAGTCATTGATGTTCCTAAACTTCTGCTCAAAGTCAGCCCCATGCAAAGATAAACCAGATTTTGCTTTAAGATCTTCATCACAATCATCATTAGTATCCTTCATACTTGCATTATGGTGGTCACCATTATCAAAATGAATTTCATCTTGGATAGGATCTCTATCATATGTAGGTGCTAACATACCCAAATCCTATGTGTGATGGCCGATTGCTTTGTTCAGAAATAAAGTGCTTGTTGTCCTCCTCATGAGTGGTTGTCAGTGTGAAAGAGTCACTGCTGTATGGATGTGGGTGTTTCTGCCCCTTAAGCTTTAGCTTTGTTACCATCTCTTCAGACAACAAACTATCAGTGCTTCTGCTATGTTATTTTTTCTCCAAGAGAAAATAAACTTGCAAACTAATAGATGACTCAAAGCATGCAGAAGTTCGCTGTCATGTATGATCACTGAGAGTAGGCCCCAAAGTTCACAACACAAACCTTGATAAGGTGAGTCTTGCAATTTTGAAGATTTGAAGTAAACAAATAGTATCATTGCTCAAAACTGGAATTAGTGAAGAACAATCTGATTTTGTGGTTCTTGAAGAAACTTCAAACTGGAAATCCTCACTACCTTGAGAATGACCAACTCCCCTAAATGAGAGTAACCCATGAAATGATGTGAGTGGCCTGCAACCAAACAAGCTCTAAACTGAAAATTTGATCTATTATTTGCCAAGGAATACTTGAGAGTGGGCATTGTATTAATGCTCCAAATTCTTGTTAAAATCTCTCTCCAATCCATTTGTAAATAAAAACATGGAATAAGAAGATGGCTTGTAAGGAAATGAATAGCACTATCAATTCTAATCATTATATCATCCCTCCAAAACTCACTCCATATGCAATCTTGATTTGTCTCCCTTTTTGCACATTTCATATCCGGGGATCTCCCAAGTGAGTACTCAAGCACCTTATAAAGCCAAACACAAAACATTAGCAGGCTGAAAATCATGCACAAACTCAGGTTCTAAATCTTCTCCGAGATCCCATATCTTACTATTTTGACCAAGTGCAGCACTACAACCAAGAGTTGTTCCATCATCCAATTCAAAAAGTGGATTGTCATATGTTTTCTCTAGACTTGGCTCAAACAATAGGTTGTCACTGACACCACAAAGTGATTCTTCCAGGCATCTTTGTGCAAATCAAACGAATTGCTGCTATGACGAATATCAAAATGAGAACTGTTGTACCTTTCATCAATGACTCCAAGACTATCCCAAGACTCCCATGCATTCTCATTATCATTTTTAGTAATGTATTGTGGATCCAAGTCATAAATGTTCCTAAACTTCTGCTCAAAGTCAGCCCCATGCAAAGATAAACCAGATTTTGCTTTAAGATCTTCATCACAATCATCATTAGTATCCTTCATACTTGCATTATGGTGATCACCATTATCAAAATGAATTTCATCTTGGATAGGATCTCTATCATATGTAGGTGCTAACATACCCAAATCCTATGTGTGATGGCCGATTGCTTTGTTCAGAAATAAAGTGCTTGTTGTCCTCCTCATGAGTGGTTGTCATTGTGAAAGAGTCACTGCCAAGCTCACTAGCACCAATGTCTTTATAAATACTCCTCCGCAAAGGCTGTATGATTATCCAACATGTATCTATCTCAATCATTATCATTGGAAATACTTGTACTCAAATCCAATGCTATTGTTTTGTCTTTCTCTTCATGCACAAACTCATCAATAGTAACTGTATGCATGTCCAAAGAGCCACTTTGAAAATCTGTCACTCAGTCCTTATTTACCATAACACTATCTCCATTCAAATGATTTTCGACCAACCTCTTTTCATTTGTTTTGATTAAGTAAAACCATTCAAAGGTTTCGGGTCCTTTAAAACCTGTTTTTACTTAATCAAAACCTCTTTTCATTTGTTTGTTTCTTGCACTAGAAGAATATTTTTCATTTACTTCTTTCCTTATAAAGCTGGATTTTAACCAACCAGGATGCTTACACAAGTGCCAAAGATCTAGCATCTCCTCATAAGTCTTCATCTTTATGATCAAGAAGCCAAAATTCATCCATAAAAGAACAAACAAGGGTGTCCCCTACTTTAGAATGCTTTGCAACAAGAGACAAGAGCTTGCTACTGACTCTGCCACTGACTCTGTTACCGAGATGAGTTTGTTACTAACCCTCCTAGAATCAGCTAATCATCTGTCTAGAGATCATTACAAAATATCCAACTTGATGTTGGATTGCTCTTCCCTTGAGAGAGAGAGAGAGAGGAACTCTGAGAACAACTAGAACAATTTTTAGGAAAAATCAACAAACCCTTCAAACTTTGTGGATGAGAATGATGCTTCAAAAACAAATTGCAAAAATCAGAATTGCTAGAAACTCCTCTGTCCCTCCCTGGGCGCGCGTATCCTCGTATCCAATACTACCTAGATTCACGTTGGATATTGTACCCATGTCTTCCTAATAAACTTGATTTTCAAACCATACCAAATACTATGAGATTTGTTTAAAAGATTTAATGTAAATCTTCCCTCCAATCGATGTAAAAAACTCTATTAAAGCAAAAAAAATTAAAAATTAGTGTAAACAAAACTTGTACCGAATGAGAAAGACAAATAAAATGTTTTTCTTGCAGCAACCCATTTTTGGGTTACCTTTTAATGCAACTCGACTATGTTTACATATTGTAAAGCGTTAAATTAACTTATAAATATTGTTTGTAGCATTTATATGTCAATATTACTTTGAAGTAATGAAAATCCCCTACAATAACTTAGAAAACTATGTTAAATACATGTATATGAGTTGTTTAATAATGTCGTGTCCAGCTGTATCCATATTGGGGGTCTTAAAAAATTGCAGCATCCGTACCCAATACCATATTTGTATTTGTATCCGTATCTGTATCCGTATTGTAGCCATGCAACTTTGGCATAAATCCATGATTTTTGAGGAGAAAAATTGACCAAAACCCAACATGATTTTTGAGGTGAAAAATTGATCAAAACCCAGCATGATTTTTGAGGTGAAAAAAAAACAAAACCAAACATAATCCAAAACATGAATAAGAGAATACTTTGAGGAAAAATGGTAAAACCCACCAACTGATTTTTAGAAAAAAATTATAATCCCACACGGAATTCCATACAACTTTGTGAATTACAAAATCAGAAATTTCTAAGGGAAAAATAATAGGAACCTATAAAAAAAAATTTGAAGGGGAAAAATTATGGAAACCCATAAGAATTTTATAAGGGTGACAAACACAAGACTTCACATGGTAAACCAGCACATGCAAGCAACATGAAAGCACATGCAAGTACATGCAACAATAAAAAATTAAGGACTTTTGCTGCAACTCAAAAATTGCAGGATCAAAACCCTTAATCAGGCTTGTGATTTCCAGCAAAAATCCTCAGAGACGAACCACAAAAGTTTCATAAAATGCCTCCTAACAATTTTTATTTCTAAAAATCAAAAAACAAATTTGTGGAATAAAATTCCAGATCAAAAGAGGCTCGAATTTTTCTTAAACATTCTGCCAAATTTTATGAAATCCTATCAACATGCTCTTACACCATGTTATGGTAAATTGATGTTATAGTTGTATTAAACAGAAGAGATGAAAACTCCTTATATAGATTTACAAAGATGATGTTTTTAAAAGAAATAATCGTGAACTAAAGACGGAAATAGAAGCTACCTAATAAAATAAAGACTATCTTAGATGACCATTAATGAAACATTATAATATTCTAATAATGATGATATTGTTTTCTCAATAACTATCAACAAGCTATTGTAATATGCATACCAGATTGTTGCTCCGCTTATCAAATTGCCCAGTGGGTACATAACAACAAATAGGCAATTGCAAATCTAGACTACAAGTAAAATTACATTGCCATCTTTCGCATTCACATCTTCAACCCTTTTTATCAAAATGAACTAATTCCTAACAGCAGTTTTAAGCACTGATTCTTCAATGAACAGCAGTAGACATTAATCAGTAAAATTAAATGCTGTATAAAGCATATTATTACACTGTCTAGACTTATAACAGACCTGGTATGACCTCAACAGACAGCTACAGCACTCTTTATTTGCTGATAAATCTGCCCGACACACTTCCTAGAAGTCCCAGACCTGTACAACATCTCATCCCACGTATTTTCTAGCTGTATGGCAGCAACCAGGTTGTCAATTGATTCTGTATAATGCTTGTGTGGCTGGTGTGACTGGTTCTGGTTTGTAAGATACTCTTATAGCAGGTATGGAACACTATATAGAGTCTCCAACATATATGACAGCCTCAGTCTGTTGTGAGTAAAGATTTGGTTCCACTATCAATAATATATCAGGTCCTCTAGGTTGCACGCCATTCCCAAATCTCAGACTCTCAATTAAACACTTCCTAGATTTTTGAAACAATGCCAAATGTTTGAAACAATCTGAGTATACCTTAGTGCTCAAATACTCCACTATCCTGTTGACCATGTCTTCGAAAGCGAGAAGAATGGTATTCATGAGGGTTTACATCCTCACAAACCTTTGAAGTAACTCCAAATTCCACCAATTTCATATATTATCCAAGCATGTTAAAAAGAGAGTACTTCATTCCTTTTTATAGACTTTTTCATGAGTTCAATCTCTTGTCTTCTCAATGTGTGATTAAAATGACTTCATTTTTCTCTTATTCTCTTGCGACTCCTATTTTTCCAGCTCCCTATTTCCTCGTGACTCGTGTTATTCCACGACTTCTATTTTTCTTAAATATTTCCCCTTTACCTTTTATATCTCCAATGTTTTATTAAATGAACGAGAATCATTTAATTGAAATATTTCTCACATACTATATATTATGCATTAATAAAGTTAAATAATCAAATTTAACTTGATTAACAACTTTGTTAATGCATAATAAAATTATATCGATAATAAATAAATGATTTTGTCAATATTGATCAATTTAACATATACATACCATTCTATTGGAAGTCCAAATATAACTACAACTACTTACTATAAATAGTAAGTGTGCCCAAAAGTACCTTAGAACACCCCAAAATTAACTTAAACTAAAATCACCTAGGCCAAATGGCCTCAAAGTTCATTTTATGTCCTAGTTAACCTGCAGGACCAAGGGGAAATAGGCTAATGACAAAATTGTGTTGTGAACTCTAGAAGGGAGATATTACATGTCACATGGTGAGATGACAACTTTGGAACCTTCAACCCTAACAACTACATCATTGAGCTATCAATTAGGAGTTACATGGTCAATAAAGAACATCGAAATAGAGAGAGATTTGACTAAGTGATTATTTCTCACTTCCATTGTTAATGAACACTAATGATAATGAAGTTCCGATAATGAATTGATTAACCTATCAAATAAGTAATACGATTAGCTATGGTGGGAGGAATCCTGTCCATCACGCCTCTCCATGGGCAGATGATGAATATAAATATGAGCACCGTGACATGCTTAGAAGGCACATTATATATATATATATATATATATATATATATATATATATATATATATATATATATATGTATATATATGCCTTGTGGAGTGCTCACTAAGAGCAAAAGAGGTTGTAGCAACCAACAGTGCAAGCAATTCATATTTCATATCACAAAGGACAACTCTAGAAACATAAATCCTTAAAGTAGAGACGACTTCCCTTATGGGAGAATCAAAGCATATTAATGGAGGAATATCAGATACAACTGATATCTTTGTAGTTGAGATATCTCTCAATCTTGTATATGCAAAATGAGAAACACATTGTGCATCAGAGACAACCATAGAAATTATAAAGCACAATTTATATTGCTATATTAGACACAACTATTAGACACAACATTTGTATTATTTGTATACAGCTTTCTTGAAAGGCATGCATTCGGAACTATACATAATTTCCATCACTGTCAACATTTGTATTTGGAATTACCAGTAATCTGCATTATAACTTGTGTATGCACTTTGTATAGTCATACAATTAAGCCAATTGCATTATTTACTTCATTGTATGTCGCAGTTTGGATCAATAAATCAACTGGTCAAATTAGAATCGTAGAAATCTTGTAATTCTCCATAGCTAGCAAAAAGGGGACATTGCAACTGGTATCAGAGACGGGTTCCTACCAGCTTATTGGCTGACATTCATATTATTAGATGATAGAAGTGACTGAGGAAGTTGTTTTGTAAGTATGGGAATAGATGATAACCTTGCAAGCACATGCTTCAATGTATGGTCAAGGAAAACACAGAAGAAATTAGATCAATTATTGGTATTACTAACACCAACCAATAAGCTTCTCTAATGTCCCCATTTTGGCTAGCATTAGAGCTTGAGAGATTAGCATATTATTGTGATCCTCACAAGCTAATTATTGTAGATAGAGGGTCTAAGGCAGAGGCCTGGCTATGGGAGGGTTTTGTCTTCTTCATAATTTAGTATGTTCTACTTTGGTCTTCATTTGACTTTGATTGGACTTTGTTTGACTTAAATTGGACTTTGTTTTGGCTTAGTTTCATGCACCTACTATTCATGGCAAGTCTAGTGATGATTGAGAGGGACCCTTTTTATTATAGCAAATTGCATTTGGTCACATAGGGAAATAATGGGTGTGACTCTTGTTTAAGACGACGTATTTAAATGATAAGTATTTTGAGGGTTATTATTATTTAGTGGCCAAATTATTATTAAATTATTAAATGAGAGCTAATTGAAAGGTGTATTGATAAAGGCTCTTTAATGAAAAGTATGAGGAAGAAGCCAAGTAGTATTATAAAAGAGATTTCATGGAGAAAAAGAATTAATTCTTGTCTTCTTTTTTTAATTACTTGTTAAGTTTCTTGATGGTTTGATCATGGTTTTGTGAGAGGATAGATTCCTCCAAAACTGATTTGCACTTTGAGCCATTGAAACACATGATGAATTATACTTGATTTCTGAGGTTGAATTGCACTATTGAAGTCTCAGATCTTGGTGTTGTTGTATACCAAGATTAGTTCTTCATTTACAGTAAATTGTTCTACTGAGTTGGGTGTTTGGAATTTTCAGCCTTTCATTCTGTGGCTACTGTGATTGGAAGGCAGTTGGTATTGTGGTTGGCGCCTAAAACCCCAATTGTTTTCTTATTTATTGGATGCCAAGAGGTGCTTTTGGCTGTGTCTAATTCTCACGTCACTGGACGTGAGTGTTTCCTGCTGCCATTGAGGTATTACAGCTGTTGTGTCATTCTTCCTAGCAGCCACAAACTGCTTCAAGGAGATTGACATTTCCTTGTTGGACAGCATCTAATATCTACATAGCTGCGATCTGATCTAAGGTGAGAAGAATACACAGCTGTTCATGGTCATTATCACTGCTCTTCTGCAAGTTGATCTCTACAACTATATACAACTTTAATTTAATTGTTATTTCCATAGAGATGGTACGATGAATTGCAACATTCAAATTTGATAATTGGTATTGTTCATTTCAGCCTTATTTGTGTTCATTCTAAACAGTTGGTATTGGAATGAGGAGTTATAACGTTGCACCACAAGTGTTTGATAAAATGCCAAGTTGTAGTTGTGTCTACTATGCATGCCAAGTGTTCATAGAAATGTCTGCTATTTGTAGATGTACATTTCACGTATATAAATCATACATGTATGCACTTTAATGGTCAAGAAAAAGATTGTATCTATGTTTTAGCTCTTTGCTTGGATATCTAATAATGATTTGCAAGTGTCTAAACTAAATGTGAAACCATTACACGCAAGCAAAAGTAATCTAAAAATGGAGGACTGTGAAATAGAGGTTTCGTGCAAAGTGTTTGACAAAATGTCAAACATCCAAACATGAGGTAATTTGATGTTTGTGAATTAGAAACAATTGGGGTTTTCACACCTTCATAGAAAACAAAGAGAAAATATAGAAAAAGATGAGCATTTGAAGTATCATACCCTTAAGTATAGACCAACGATTGCTACATTTCTTCCAAAAGAAGAAAAACATGTATGAAAAGAACCCATTATGGTCAACCTATGAGATCAATGAAGAGAAGATCAGTTAAAAGGAGCTCTTCAAGATGATATTGTTGGAAACAATTGATTAATTGTGTATTGTCTTTGATGTTACACAAAATGTCATATCATTGCTAGTCAATGTATGTCGAGCTCACTTGGGCATTGAAGACAGTTTTCTATGTCTGCCAAGCATTCCAGAGTTTGCCTAGTTCAGAAGACAGTGTCTACCGAGTTCACTCAGGCGATAAATGAAAGTTTGCAGAAGTTGAGTGTTAATCGAGCTCACTCGGCTAATGAAGGAAATGTTGGATGGAACTGGTGTTAACCGAGCTCACTTGGTTACCGAAGTAACTTTGTGAATATTCAGTGTTAATCGAGTTCACTTGGTTAACACAGGAAAATCGTCTTGAGTTAGTATCTACCAAGTAGGATTGGCTAACGAAGGATTTTCTTGTTTTGGCATAATGAGTTCAATTGAATTATTTGTTGGTTCTAGCCAACTGAGGAGATGAATATTAATTATTCTAAGTTGTATTCAAGCAAACTTGACAATATGTAAGATATAAATACAAGGTCAAGTTGAAGATTGAATGTGTGGAACATAATTGAAGATTTAATGATGCTTAGAGGAAGCGAATTAGAAGGATAATCAAAATATCCTTGTTGAGGTGCAAAGATACATTCGATCAGGAAGGATCAAGTATATAAGCCATAATTGCGATATGTAATCAGCAATTCAGTTGCATCAGAAATCAAGTCATCTCATTGTTACTCTTTAATCATTGTAGCAGTGATCTAAATCTCTTAACAAAGTTGGCTTAACAACTATTTGTAAATCCTCTAACAAGGTGGCATTTCTATTGAATTGTCTAAAGACCTCTAACAAGGCCACTCCTAATAAGGTGATTAAATCGTCTAACAGGTCACACCTAATAGTGTGTTTTGTAACCTTTAACAGGGTTGGCTCCTAACAGGGCTCACTTCAGAAAAATTGAAAATCAGTAACTAGTTGCAATTGGTGGTTTTTCCCAAATTGGGTTTCCACGTTTAATCCTAGTGTCAATAGTGTTCATCCTATTTCTTTTATGTGTATGCAACTAAGTCAAAGTAAGATCAATCACAGATAATAGCTTACAACTTTCATGATAAACATTTGTCGAGTTATTTCAGTGTTTACCGAGTTACAACATTTGTTAATATAAACTGAATGCTCGTGTATTTGTCGAGTTACAACAAAGTTCTGTTTACACTAAGTTTTGATTTGTATTGACATCTAAGGGATTGTATTGTTCATTTCAGCTTTATTTGTGTTCATTCTAAACAATTGGTATTGGAATGAGGAGTTATAACATTGCACCACAAGTGTTTGATAAAATGCCAAGTTGTAGTTGTGTCTACTATGCATGCCAAGTGTTCATAGAAATGTCTGCTATTTGTAGATGTACATTTCATGTATATAAGTCATACGTGTATGCACTTGAATGGTCAAGAAAAAGATTGTATCTATGTTTTAGCTCTTTGCTTGGATATCTAATAATGATTTGCAAGTGTCTAAACTAAATGTGAAACCATTACATGCAAGCAAAAGTAATCTAAAAATGGAGGACAGTGAAATAGAGGTTTCGTGCCAGCGGATCTAGAAAATGACAGCAGATTCCTTCTGGGTTTTCAAGCTCTCTTCTGAGTACTTTGTTTTTTTGGGCCTTTCATTTTCTTACCTCGAAGTTTGTGCCATTTGAGATATTCACATATTATGAGCATCAGCAACATCAGAAGTCAGACTCGATTAAAAAGCAAGCCAATGTTGCCCAACACTCAGACCAGAAAGATTCTATCTACCATGCCTTTGTGGCCAACATATCTGCAAATCATGTGAAATCTTCTGCTTGGTATATCGATTCCGGTGCCTCCTGACATTTCACTCATAGGCGTGATTGGTTTGTTGAATTCACTCCCTATTTTGACTCAGTAATCTTTGGAGGTGGTGAAGAATACAATATTGTCGGCAAGGGCAATGTTCAGATTAGTTTGGAGGAAGAAAACTCATGTTCCTCAATGTATGTTATGTTCCTAGGATTAAACATAATCTTCTGTCTGTTAATCAGATTATGAAGCACTCTCTTCAATTGGATGTCATTTTCAGTGGAAATAAGTGTTCGATTATTGATCGTGCTTCTCGCACTACCCTTGCTGTCGGTCTTGAGGATCATGGTATTTATAGGCTTGCAGATTCAGGCGATTCCCTTGAGCATGCCTTCATCTCCAAATCATCCGCTCTCAGCAGCCTCTGGCATCAGCGATACGGTCACCTGAACATTCAATATCTAGCACGACTTGCTCGAGATAATTTAGTCCATAGCCTACTTGATATCCAAACCTAGAACCATCACGTTTGTGGAGCTTGCCAAGCAGGGAAGCAACATAAGACACCATTTAAGGATGGTGAATCATGGTGAGCATCTAAAGTGCTCAAGCTGGTCCATGTTGATGTATGTGGTCCTATGAATACTCCTTCTGTTATTGGGAATAGGTACTTACTCTTTGTGGATGATTTCAGTCGCAAAATGTGGGTATATTTTCTTAAGCAAAAATCAGATGCTTTTCCTGTATTTTAGTAGTTTAAAGCTCTAGTAGAAAAAGAGTGTTTCCTCCATCTGTACTCTTAGGACCAATAATGGGGGAGGAATTCTGTTTGTCTGCTTTCTCTTCCTTTTGTACTATTTGTGGCATTAGATGTCAGTTCACCACACCTCGCACCCTTGAGCAAAATGGTGTTGTAGAGCGTCAAAACCGTACCATCACAGAAATGGCTAGGGCTATGCTAGAACATAGAAATGTTCCCAGAAAATATTGGGTAGAAGCAGTATCCACAACTGTCTACCTTCTTAATAGGTCACCCACCCTTGTAGTTAATCATAGGACTCCTGAGGAAGCCTGGTTTGGTCGCAAACCTAGGATCAACCATTTGAAAGTTTTTTGCTCTCTAGCATATGTATGGATTCCTGATGCCAAACGCACTAAGTTGGATTCCAAAAGCCAGAAACTCATATTTACAGGATACAACCATACACATAAGGCCTACAGACTAATTGATGTAAATACTGATTGTTTAATCTTCAGCCGTGATGTTGTGTTTGATGAGGAACTCGAACCATTTCCGCTCTCTGCCTCCCCACCACATTTCGAGATTCAATCTTCAGCAATCTCTGACTTGGGTTCTTCTATTTTATATGAGTCATTTGATGCTATTGATACACCACCTTAGCCACTTCTAGATAATATAGCTCTTGCTCCTGCTCCTCATCCAGCTATTCCGACAGCATCTGATATTGGCTCCTCGACTCTTAGGCCAAAGTGGTGGGCTCAAATGATTAGTGATCTTCGTCCTGATGAACTCATTGAGGGTAGAACCTCCAAAAATAAGAGCATTCAACATAACACAATTAATATAGCTCTTATGGCCAACATCCACAGTATCCTTGAGCCCCAGACATATGTAGAGGCTAAAGGAATTCTAGAATGGGAACAGGCAATGGATGCTGAGCTTTAGAGTCTTCAAAAGAACCACACCTTGGTTCTTTCAGATCTCCCTCCTGGGAAGAAACCCATTAGCTGTAAATGGTTCTATAAGGTCAAGTACCATGCAGATGGTACCTTCGACAAATACAAACCCAGACTTGTTGCTTGAGGATTCACCCAATGCGAAGGCATTGACTATGAGGAGACATTTGCTCCGACAGCCAAGATGAGCATTATTCGCATTTTTCTTGCCATTGTAGCTCAGTATGGGTGGAAAGTTCATCAGATGAATGTGGAGAGTGCTTTTCTCAATGGTGAATTATAGGAAGAAGTCTACATGATGCAGCCCCCAGGTTTCAAGGTTGCCGGTTCAGAACAAAAAGTATGTAGACTCCAAAAGGCCCTCTATGGTCTTAAACAGGCCCCTAAGGCTTGGTACATAAAGATTGATCAGTACTTGGTTGCTCAGGGATTTCAGCGTAGTCCGTGTAATAACCCAATTAGGTTATAGCTTCTTCAAACACCAAAAATCTTTATACTTCAGTGGTTTGACATTTCGTCAAACACTTTGCAAGCAAGCTCTGATACCACTGTAATAACCCTTCTCAAATCTGCTCTCAAAGATGCTGATTGAAGGCTCAAAGAATTTTGTCAAACAATTCACATGCAAGAGACATATGACTGATATAGTATTTTAGCTTGCTTTAAATGACTTTTTTTTCAATTTGCATCAATGAGAATCTAGTGATAGAAGATTACAATGAACTACACAATGGCCTAACATGAGTGTGCTCCTAATTTTGACAATATTCAGTGCATATATTATGATCTAAGCATGAGAAAAGAACACCTACAGCCAACTGGCATTTTTGCAAACAGTTGGTATGCAAACTATCTAGCTGATAAATAATGAGATTGAATTGCTTAAATGACACCAACAACTATTATCTTTTTGATTGCAATCAAATTTCTAATACAATGCTCATGAAATATGGCCAAGACTTTGGCATTTACATGGATTACCAAAATGACAATGCTGGTATAATGCACACTTACAGCTGAAACTTATAATACCCTAAAAAAACAATACTAACAAGGGAACCTGGTTGTAGATGGCTGTAATAATTTTCCTTCAATGCTGCCCCTTCTGCTTTACTTTTTCGAACTGCTTTTTTTGCCTGCTTTTTCGGTTCCGCTTTTTCCACTTGCTTTTTTGATTCCGCTTTTTCCGTCTGCTTTTTCAGTTCCGCTTTTTCCGCTTGCTTTTTTGATTCCTCTTTTTCCGCCTGCTTTTTCGGTTCCACTTTTTCGGACTGCTTTTTCGTTTCTGCTTTTTTGAATTGCTACTCTGTTGAATCTTAAGACCATATCTTTCAATGGCGTCAAGATTTTTAGCTTGAAGGGATTTCGTCCTTCAAACTATCGAGACATAACCTCCAGAAAATTCTCCAATTTCTTTGATATTTCCAACCATGCTTAAAAGAAGCTCTTCCATTTCTTTTATAGTGTTCTCACAAGAGCTCCATCTTTCGTTTTCTCAATGTGGGATAAAACATAACTTCCTTTATGTAACTTATGTCTCCAATGTGTTATAAAATAAAGGGGACTCTTTTAATTTAAATATTTCCCACAAACTATAGTCTATGCATCAATAAAGTTAAATATTTAAATTTAACTTTATAAAATAGCTTTATCAATGCAAAACAAATCTTATCAATGATAAACAAGTCTTCTTGCCGATTTTGAACAATTACCATCGACATACCGCTGCCACTGGATGTCCACCCATGCCCAAGATGACTTACTATAAATAGTAAGTATGCCCAAAGTTGCCTCAAAATCCCTCAGAAAGACCTGCAACTGAAACTATCTAGGCCAAATGGCCTCTAAGCCCCTTTAATGTCCTGGTTAGCCTACGGGACCGTGGGGAAATAGGCTAACGACAACATCCTGCTATGAATGCTAAAGATGGGACATTACAGTTCGTTAGATAGTAATCTATATATTAAACACTCTGGTAATGATATTTTTTTCTTCTTGTCTATGTGGATGATTTGATCATTACTGGGAGTTCAGAACATTTGATTTTAGAAATCGAATAGGATCTATGCAGAACTTTTGATATGACAGATCTCAAATTGCTTCATTATTGTTTAGGTATTGACGTTGTAATGTCCCCATTTTAGCAGTTGACCAAGTGTGTGTGCATTAGCCTTCTTCTACATGGTCCCGAAGGCTAACGAAGGGTTTAATGGGATCTTGGAGTGTTTTGGCCTAGTCATTTCCAGTTTGGGCCAAAATGAAGTTGATTTACTCAGTTTCAGGCATACTTACTATTTTTAGTAAGTCGGCAGGACGCAGTGCAGGTCAATTTTGGTGATTGGATTCGATACTCCTCGGTGAGAGCTTTCCGATGAGCTATCACTCGCATTATTTGGAGTCCGATTGCTAATACATTTTAATGCCTGAAGTTTTATTAAAGTAACGTCTAATTTAATTGTAAAATATTAAAGTGTTACTTTAATATTTATTTTATGGTGATGTGTACCTAAGGGAGACATAAGGGGTATTTTAATATATGTTTTATATTACACATCTTTTATCCCACATTGCCCATATGAGTTGAGCGGACCCGTGGGAATAGAATAAAAGGAAGCATTTGTGACTTCATTAGACAGGTTGAATATGAGAAGAAATTGGTGTGTGAGTTGCAGCTTTGTTCTTGGCATTTGAGGATGTCTATCCTCTCTTGTAACATTCTAGACGTCATTCCCTTGGGGTTTGGCTTTTGGAATTCTTTCTTATTGGCTTCATTATCAGGCAGTTTAGTTGCATTTCCGACTATAGGCAGATTTGGTATTTTGCTCATATCTTCTTCACTACTTGTTCGACGCTTATGCCGCTTGGAGGGTATGGTATTATGAAGGTAGTGGACTGATTGGAGGACAAAGTATTGTAGCAGCAAGTTCGTAAGCATGGGCTGGAGTATTATGACAATATTGCTGAAGTAATTAGTGAGTTGATAAATTTGCCATGTATTTGGTTTTATGAATTCTGAAAATAACATTTTATTAGCAGCAGTTCATTTCCACTATGCATATTATTGTAGTTTCTTTCTTGTTTATGTTGTATGATACCAATTCCATGCACGAAACACAACAAACAAATAAACGTTTAATTTCCGGAGTTATAAGGGGTTTTAAGAAGTTGAATGCAAACTGTTTGACATAATTCCTTTCAGCAATTTGGTTTAGTTTTTTTGGGACATCCAGGGGTGCCCATTACAGAGGTTTGGTAGACTGACAACAGTGTTTTTTTGTCTAAGTCAAAGTATGCCAGAAATTTGCTTGACAGGTTTCGAATGTAGGATTGCAAACCTGCCACCACTCCTATGGAGATTGGTTTGAAATTGTCCGCACAATCTGTTTCTCCTCCTGTAGATGAAACACTATTTAGGCAGCTAGTAGCTAGTGTCATCTACCTTACTACTACTAGACCTGATCTCAGTTTTGTAGTCAGCTATGTCTCACGGTTCATGATGAACCCCAAAACTGATCATTGGATTGTAGCGAAACGTGTGTTACGCTATGTACATGGTACTTCAGATTATGGTCTTCTTTACACAAGGAGTACTACTTCTCAACTCAGTGGATTCACCGATTCCGATTGGGCCAGCGCAGTTGATGACAGGAAATCTACTTCTGGTTATGTGTTCAGTATCGGATTTGCAGGAGTTACTTGGACTAGTAAGAAGCAATAGGCACATGCACTCTCCTCTACAGAAGCAGAATATAGAGGAGCTGTCAAGGCAGTTTGTGAAGCAGTTTGGCTCTACTAGATGCTTGCAGATATGCATATTCCTCAAGCAGGTCTGACTTCTTTGTTTTCAGACAAGTAGGGAGTACTCAAACTTGCCAAGAACCTAGTGTTTCATAAACGAACCAAGCACATAGAGCTTCATTGCCATTACATCTGACAATTAGTAGAAGATGGATCTATTCAGTTACTCTATGTACCTACCTCAGAGCAATCAACAGATATTTTCAGAAAACCCCTTGGTCCTGACAAGTTTGTTAAATTCAGGGGATCTATTGGTGTAGTAAATAGATTGAGCATTAAGGGGGGTTATTAAAATAATCTTTATGTTTCTTTTTAGTGCTCACTATTATATATTATTATATCTTTGTAAATATTAGAATGTTTCTAATATTTAGGTGTAGTCTAGAATAGAATGTTTTTATTCTATTCGACTCTTCTCTTTGTATATATAGAGCATTTTGATCTCTGATTAATTAGAAAAGTATTCTGCCATTTACGTTTGTAACATTCATTTCCAATTAGTTCAATGAATTTTGCATTGAAAAAGAAATTAAGAGACAGGTATTAGGCCTTAGTACACCTCAGTAGAATGGTATAGCTGAAAGAAGGAACAGATCCATCATGTATTGTGCAAGAACATTGATGATAAAAAAGAATGTTGCAATCAAATACTAGAAGGAAGCAATCAGTACTATAATGCATACCTTGAACATAGTACAACTAAAGAAAGACTCAAGTCAAACTCCTTATGAACTATAGTATGGCTACAAACCTAATGTAAGTTACTTAAAAGTATTTGATAGCAAATGTTATATCTTGAAAGAATCCAATAAATGTAAATTTGATGTCAAAGGCGATGAAGGCATATTCCTAGGATACTCCTACAGAAGTAAAGCATAAAGATCTTTGAATTTCTCTACTCATAAAATCATAGAAAGAGTGAGAATTGATGAGTTTGCAGAAAAGAGTGAAGAAAAAAGCAACAAAGAACCTGAGGATTACAAAAGATTTGTTTACTATGAACTTTACACATTGCCAAATCTATTTGGAAGTCAAATAGCTTCACCTCTAGAATCCCCAAAATCTCCAAAAGCTACCAAGTTGCATCCAGTGTACCCGAGTCATAGTCTGAAGGACCCGGGTCGCAGTCAGAAGCTACCGAGTTGTTGCTAGAGCAATTCGAGTCTGATGGACCCGTGTCACAGACAATGGGACCTGAGCTTAATATAGAAGATCATGAAGAGGTTAGTGAAACTAACTCCAAATCCAAAGTACTTGTGTTAGCAAGATATGTCAGAAGGCATCATGCAACTGATCAGATCATTGGAGACAAGTCATATGGAACAATGATGAGAAACAAATTGAAAAGTACATGTTTGCTTGCTGAATTTGAACCTAGAAAGTTTAACGATGCTTTGGATGATGAAAGTTGGATTGAAGCTATCAATGAGGAAATATAACAGATAAAGAAGAATAAAACTAGACTCTTGTTCCTAGACCCAAGGATAAAAATGTAATTGGCACAAAGTGGGTATTTAGAAATAAGTTAAATGAAGATGGAGAAGTTTCCAAAAACAAACAAGGTTAGTATGTAAAGGTTATTCTCAAGAAGAAAGTATTGATTATGGTGAAACTTTTGCTCCTGTTGCAAGATTAGAAGGTGTTAGAACTTTACTAGTATATGCAATTCACTGATAGCATATGCAATTCACTGAGGATTTAAAGTTTTATCAAATGGATGTAAAATCTGCATTCTTAAATGGAATTCTTGATGAGAAAATCTACATAGAACAACCTGAAGGTTTTGTAGATTCTAGCAAAAGAGATATGCTTTGCAAATTACACAAAGCATTGTATGGTCTCAAGCAAGCTCCTAGAGCTTGGTATGAAAGACTTCATAACTACTTGATAAAATTGGTTTTCAAAGAACAAATAATAAAAATAGTCTGTATATCAAAGGACCAGATGAGAAGATTGTGTTGGTAGAAATATTTGTGGATGATAATTTATTTATAGGAAATGATGACTTGTGCAAGGCATTTTTAGAAGAAATGAGTAAAGAATTTGCAATTTCTATGTTTGGAGAGATAAAATTCTTTGTTGGATTGCAGATCTAGCAGAAGAAAGATGGTATCTACATTACTCAATCTAAATATATCAAGATACTAAAGAAGTTTGGAATAGAAGATTCAAGACTAGTTGGAACTCCTATGTCTACTGAACATAAGCTTTCCAAAACTGATGATTCCAAGGAGGTAGATCAGACCACATACAAATCAATGATTGGAAAATTACAATATGTAGTGCATACAATGCCTGATGTTGCATTGGTAGTTGGTACGGTGGCAAGATTCTTAGCAAATCCCAAAGAAAATCACATGATGGGAATCAAAAGAATCATGAGATATCTGAAAGGTACTGAAGACTATGGTCTATGGTACAAAAAAGGAGGCAATTTGGATTTGAAAGCATTCACAGATGCTGATTGGGCAAGAAGTGTTGATGACAGAAAGAGAACTAGTGGTGGAGTATTCTTTCTTAGTAAAAAACTAGTGTCTTGGACAAGCAAGAAACATAATTGTATTTCTCAGTCCACAGGAGAGGCAGAATATGTGGCAGCAGCAGTTAATTGTTCAAATGTTGTTTGGTTTAAGCAACTGTTGGCAGGTATGAAGGTAGAAATCGAGGATCCAGTGGTTATCTTCTGTGATAACACCAGTGCAATTAATATATCAAAGAATCCTGTGATGCATACCAAAACAAAACACATTGCTATAAAATATCATTTTTTGAGAGAAGTGGTAGAAGATAAAGAGGTAAAATTGAAATATGTGAATACTAAAGAACAAAATGTAGATATATTCACTAAGCCATTACCTAAGGATGCATTTCTGTATCTAAGAGGTAAGTTAGGGGTCATTCCCCTATTTGAAGCTCACTAAATGAAGTTTAGTGATGCATCAATCAAAGCATGTTGAAGATCAATTTGTTGATGCAATATTGCAAATGAGTCAGTACATGAGGTACATTGATATTCTCTAAATATTGTCTTTGGCATGAGATGTCAAAGAGGGAGAAGTTTATTGTCATAGAAATTTTATAAAGATAAAGTTTAAGAGATGTCAAAAAGGGAGAATGCACTTTGTCTGATATCAAAGATAGAGTTTGCTATTAGAAGAAGATGTTGAAGATAGAGTTTTGCTGACAAAGGGAGGAATTGAAGGCAGAAGGAGTTCACACTGATAAAGAGAGTTCTCATGGATGATAATTAGAATGAAACTAAGGATATGTTCCTTATTTTATTCTTGCTCTAAAAATTTCATTACATTATGACATGTTGTGTTGTCATCAATGCCAAAGAGGGAGATTGTTGGAAACAATTGATTAATTGTGTATTGTCTTTGATGTTACACAAAATGTCATATCATTGCCAGTTAGTGTATGCCGAGCTCACTTGGGCATTGAAGACAGTTTCCTGCGTCTGTCGAGCATTTCAGAATTTGCCTAGTTTAGAAGATAGTGTCTACTAAGTTCACTTGGGTGACAAAGGAAAGTTTGCAGAAGTTGAGTGTTAACCGAGCTCACTTGGCTAATGAAGGAAATGTTGGATGGAACCAGTGTTAACTGAGCTCACTTGGTTACCAAAGGAACTTTGTGAATATGCAGTGTTAACCGAGTTCACTTGGTTAACACAGGAAAATTGTCTTGAGTTAGTATCTACTGAGCAGGGTTGGCTAACAAATGATTTTTTTGTTTTGGCATATTGAGTTCAATTGAATTGTTTGTTGGTTCTAACCGATTGAGGAGATGAATATTAATTATTCTAAGTTGTATTCAAGCCAACTTGACAATGTGTAAGATAAAAATACAAGGTCAAGTTGAGGATTGAATGTGTGGAACATAATTGAAGATTTAATGATGCTTAGAGGAAGCGAATTAGAAAGATAAATAGAATATCCTTGTTGAGATGCAAAGATACATTTGATCAGGAAGGATCAAATATAGAAGCCAGAATTGAGATCTGTAATCAACAATTTAGTTCCATTAGAAATTAGGTCATCTCATTGTTACTCTGTAACCATTGTAGCAGTGAGCTAAATTTCTTAACAGAGTTGGCTTAACAACTATTTGTAAATCCTCTAACAAGGTGGCATTTCTATTGAATAGTCTAAAGTCCTCTAACAAGGTCACTCCTAATAGGGTGATTAAATCCTCTATAGGGTCACCCTTAACAGTGTGTTTTGTAATGTTTAATAGGGTTGACTCTTACCAGGACTCACTTCAGAAGAGTGAAAATCAGTAACTAGTTGCAATTGGTGGTTTTTTCCAAATTGGGTTTCCATGTTAAATCCTAGTGTCAGTTGTGTTCATGCTATTTCTTTTATTTGTATGCAACTAAATTAAAGTAAGATCAATCATAGATAATATCTTAAGATTTTCATGATAAGCATTTGTCGAGTTACAACAGAGTTCTGTTTACATTGAGTTTTGATTTGTATTGACATCTAAGGGATCTGGGTTATATTTTTGTGGTAATTGATTCACCCCTCCCCTCTTAGTTAGTCTTATATTTCCAACAGGTATATCCCTAAAGGACTACATAGAGATAAGGGTCAAGTATTTACCTAAGAAGCAAATAAAACATCACTTGTACCTAAAAAGGAAAAGTAGCAGTCATGAGCATTTAAGGAAAATGAGACGAGATTAGAATATAACAATTGCACAAGTCTCTCACATCCATGCACTATCAAAGGTAATGGAATTGGTTACAGCTATTAGATCCCAAAATTTTATCTTAATTTTAAGCTTGTTCATAACCGTTGGATTTAACGGATTATTCTTTCACGATCATGTGAAATAGGTAGTTATTTATATACATTGTATTAATTGTTAATGAAGATGGTTGTTAACCATTAACTGTTATTAGATGATTAGCAGTTGCTTGATTTATAATTATGATTAATAATTTAAGGTTTTTAAAAATGTTTATATGAATTTTTTTTAGAATTGTTATTATGGCGAAAGTGTTTTCATGGGTGATTGCAGGACAAGATGAAGAGGGGGGAAACATTGCTAAATGAGATCATTGGAATGAGATGCTCGCTTAGTTAAGTCATCAGGATTGACAGGTATGACCTTAAACTTCTTTGAAAAAAGATGCAACGACTTGAACACAGGATACATTTGTGGGACCCGCATGCGCTATTAAGAAAATAATCTATGAAAATATAAAATAATCTAATTAAAATATAAAACATACTTCAAGGGATTTTAATTGATTTTTTATCATATTATTATAATATATATTTATATACGTACATATAAATATAAAAATGAAATGACATCATTATATTATAAAAACTTAATAAAATGATGTCACCCCATTGATATACATACATGAGCGTATGTAAATATAAATTATAATAATAGTTGAAATTATAATCTTTCCAACTCTCTCTGCCAGCCTTTTTTTTTCTTTTTCTTTTTCCTTTCTTTTCCAATCGATTTAATACTTGGAAATTCAAAATGACATATAATCTTTTAAAACCGGTGGAAGCCAAGACGTCATGGCTCGTTCCTTTATATAGAAGTTGTGAGAGGAGTCGAATGCATTACTATTCCATATGTTTTCCATATTTTCGAATTCCTTCTGCATTTTTATTTCCAAATTTCTTTAACACCTGACTTCATCTCAATATTTAGTAATTTACTCATGCTGATACCTTGCAAATATCAATTATTAACTTGATCAAACATAACGATATCTATCCCTTGCCGTGCAAGTAATTCTGGCTGAGAATCAGAGGTTGTATGCACTGAAGGTGATGTCTCAAGCAGCTGAAGAGAACTGATCAGATTTCAAGATCATCAAAGCATTTCTGAATCCTTAATAGGTCATGAGTTAGCATTCCAATATGTTTATTTTCTATAGCAGCCGAACCTCTTTTTTTTGTGTCTACAATCACGTTATTTTTAACTTGCTGGATAACCACTGCAATTCATAATGAACTTTCTTCTTTCTTTCATTGTATCTAGAATCATCATAAAAGAAGTTGAATAGTATCTCTTAAAGAAGTGTTTCTAAATGTAATAAGAGCCTGTATGATTGTTTCTGATCTCAAGAACAAGTTTTATATTATTCATGATAAAAGATATCAAGAGAAGAGTGCTCATAATTTCTTAATACTCCTGGGATTCACAGGCAATGTAGCGATGAAATGGTGAAGAGGTGTAAAAGGGTAGAGTGCTCATAATCTTTTAATAGACCTGAGAATCACCAGTTGTGTAGCCATGTATGGTGAAGAGGTGGAATAAATCTACAAGAAAGAAAAAGAGAAATTAAACATGAATAATGTAAAAAAAAATACTTAATAGCTCATGCTTATCCCTGTAATGAAATCTGTTGTCAAGTCGAGCAGTGGTGAACGGGTCGTTGAACCCATCAGATATCCTTGGCCAAGTTAGTTTATAGGCATGTTTGCCATCTAATGATCACTTGATGTCAGTAGCACTAGTTATATAAACATGTCCGCTTCATAATTGAGCGGACATTCAAAACATCAGGATGCTCAGGTGGCTTAATTAAAGAACATCCCAAGCCCGATTTCGAGGTAGGGAGGACCTTTCTAATTTAATAGAATGTCTGGGGATAAGTATGGTCCGAGGTTGGAAGGTTAAGCCTATGTTAATGCTTCTCCTCTTACCAAAGCTGAGGCTTGCATGACTAGCTAAAGATCCTCCAGATGAAACTTGTATGTTCTATTCCTTTTCTTCTTGATAAGCATTTACGTTTCTTGTATGAAGAAATGATAGTTAATCGTTAATTTAGTTATTTCAATCAATTATGAATATTGTTATGATTAGTTAGTCGTTAATCTAGTTATTTTAGTTAATCATGAATACAGTTATGATTAGTTAGTCATTAATCTAGTTATTTCAGATGATCATGAATACAGTTATCTTCAGTTAATCGTTAAATTCATTATTATCAGATGAACAATGATAAGGTTATTACAATTAATTGTTAAAAGCAGTTAATGTCATGTGAAAAGGATTAGTTGTATATTTATGAATGTTGGAAATTCTTTGTTTAAACCATTTGTTACAACAACATAGGGAAAAATGAAATTGAAAATTGAAGGAAGGATAGTGAAAGAAATGATCATCAAACACCACTAGTGCAAGGAAAGGAAGAAGAGGCTATTGACTGGTTATGTATCAAAGATAGATAAAGCACATGGATGTACAAGGGTGGTGAGGATGACCTCACATTATCACAAGGATTGTTCATAAAAGATGGCATAGGAAAGATTGATTTCAGAAATCGTAATTCATGGCTAAAATTGTTCATGGATATCTACTACGACTTTCTTGCATCCATAGTTGTGAATGAGACGAATGATGCTTCGAGTACAAGCAAATCAAAAGTCATATCATGTATCCCACTTCGCCATCTTGAGGTTCAAGAACAAGACTGTATAACATCAAAGGTATGAAGATAAGTTACAGTGTAGTGGACAAAGATGAGCATTATAAGAAAACGGAGGGATAGTACCAAAAGATCACAAGATAGAGGAAGATGCAATGTATTGAAAAAAATTAGGTAAGAAACAAATAATGAGATTTTTGATTTAGACAAGTCTAATTTTAGAAATGAGTACACTCTTCAGCTTATTCCTAACCCATTATTTGAAGTTGAAATAGGAAAAGTTTATGATAACCTGTTGCATGGATATTTTGCAACTGATAGTTTTCGGTAAAAATTTAGTCGCAAAATAAGATGACTAGCCACAGTGTGTGAGACAGAGTCTCTCCTATCTTAAAGGGAAGACTCCCCTTTCTCATTGTTCTTTGGATCAACTCAAGGTAAGCAAGAAGTTGAGAGATTTTATAAAATGGGTGTTACCAATATCCTTTCTTCTTATCTTTCAAAAAAGAATCCACTTACTCGTGGAGTGAGTAATGGGCAGGGTGAATCTTCTCTAACTACACTTCTATCAAGAGCTGAAAACAGTGATACCGATAAACCTTCACTAACTCAAAGGCTAGCTGAAAATATACTGGTTTGGTTCTAAGTCCGGTAGTACTTCTATATGGAAAGCTTTATAATTAGGGCACAAAGACTCTTAAATGTAAGAATAACTTAACCCTTTTGTGAATGAAGAAAAAAGTACAAGCTACAGACAAAGCTTCTAGCTAATACACTTTCACAATTGCTCCTGGTCAAAGCTCTGGCTCTGATTGCTTCTTAACTCTTTTCTATTCAATTCACAAGATACAATTACTAAGAACACAAGATACCATGAATCAAAGATAACTTAGATGGATTATAGACAAAGCTTATAACTCATGCAAGCAACAATCTCACTTAATCAAAGTTAAGTCTCAAGTGCTCCTTTGTATTCACTTTTTCTCAAAATAGTACTTACACAAACAAAATTATGCTAGCACAATTTCTCCAGAGCTCTCTTGCATAAAGATAATGATGATTTTACAATCAGGGAGCACTCCTTTATATAGGCATAAGAGTTGAGAAAAAGGTGGAGGAAAAAGGTGGAGCACTTCAACCAACTTTGACTTTAACTACGAGAGAAAATAAGGGTTACATGCAATTGCACATGCAACTTGCATTACATCCTTTTACATACATGTAACTTGTATTACATGTAATTACACTTTTTCATGTAATGCATCCTTTACAACTACTAACATGAAATAAAAACAAAAACAACAATCTTAAAGATTGTTACTCAGTGCTTTGAATTTGACAATGATGTCATGTACTATGAGAAGATCAACAATTTTCATGGTCTTCGATATGGCTTCTGCTCTCACTACATTTGCATATGCTATTTGTACAACTTTGGAATTTTCTGCCATAGTATCCAAGAAGTGTTTCGTCGAGGATTTATACAAGACAAACTTGTTCATTGTGTGTGAACCAAAGTCTTCGGAATCTACATCAGCATTGATCCTGATTGTATATATTGAGTTTTTTCTTTCTGTTGTAATGAGATTACTAGATTCATCAATAACATGGCATCCCATCTGTTCCAAATCACAAGTAACACTTGTTTCAACTGTTTGACAATTGTTGTCGTTAGAAACTGTAGCTGACAAGGTGTTTTCATCGGTAAAGATTTTGTAGTGAACAAGTAGGTTAAGATTATTTTGTAGCCGACGGACTCCTTTGGGAAGGTTCAGCGGAGAGTATTTATACCCCGTCTTGGATCATTGTAAATCATCTTATCTTATTTGATCTTATGCTTTGGATGTAATCTGTTGGCATATGCGAATAAAAGAGTACTGTTGTTGCCTTTCATATTCATTATCTATGTGCATTTCTTAATTAACCTATGTGGTAAACATTTGGCGTTGTTGCCCTATGAACCTGGAAGGTGGGAGGAATGAAGATTAATGCCAAATCAGCTTAACAAGGATCGAAATAAGGTCAAGGGAAAAGGTGGAATCCATACTGTGCAAGAAACTTTAATTCTAGCATAGCAAGCCGAATGCCGAAGGAGATTCCAGAAGATTGCCGATGAAAATCGGAGCACAGAAGAATTGTTGGAGGAAACTTGGCAATAGGTGGAATTGATGGAAGAAGCACGGGAGGAGTTTTTGAATTTGTGTTCGCCGAGGGAAGATAATCCAAATGGAAGAGCATCGACTCGCACGGCTCAGAGTGCCTAGAGAGCACAAGTGTGGAGTGAACTCTTTGTCTGGGATACACTTCCGCAGGGGACAACTTCAGAAGATCCTTCTTCACCAACGTTCGCAGTTGTTGAGACCGCAGGAGAACAGTCCGCCGGTGTGGGAGAGCAGACTGCCGGTGTGGGAGTGTAGACCGCCGGTGTGGGAGCACAATCCGCCGGTGTGGGAGTGCGGACCGCCCGTGTGGAAGAACAGTCCGCCGGTGTGGGAGACCAGTCCATTGGTGCGGGAGTGCAGACTACCGGTGTGGGAGTGTAAAGCCATGGTGTGGGAGTGAACAGTGCCAGTGTTGTAGGACTGAGCAACGCCTGTTTACAAAAACCAATTGTGATGGCGGGACCAAAAGAAAAATTGCTGAAGTTCAATGGTGATGGTACGGCTGATCCCATTCGACATTACAAAACATGTGAAACAATCTGGAGGGCAAATGGCATAACTGATGAAGACGATTGGATGAGGCAATTTTCGGCCACCCTACAGGGAGTGGCAATTGACTGATTTACTAGTACAGATCCGCAGAAGCTAGACAGTTCAAATAACATTAAAAAGGAGTTTTTAGCAAAATTTCAACTATTGCGCGATGATAATGAAATTGTTGGCGAGATCTTCAATACCAAGCAGAGGACGAATGAAACTGTCCGTGTCTACACCAGGAAATTAAAAGATTTGATAAATAAAATGGCAAACAAGCCAGCGGATGGACTTCAGAAAAGATGGTTCATGGAAGGTTTACACTCGAAGTTGCGGAAGAAAATGAAAATTGTGCCACCGTCATCATACACAGAAGATTATAACAGAGCATTGAACTTTGAAAGTGAGTAGAAGACAAAGAAGAAGAAGAAGACTAGCTCATCTGATTCTGATGATGACGAGCCTTCCGGAGAAGATAGCAGCGATGATGAAGGTAGTAGTAAGAAGGTCCGCGCCCTGCAGAAGGACATGATTCGCATGATGGAGTTTAAAAATATGCAGAAGGAGACGAAGGGTAGTGAGCTGTGGTGCACGGAGTGTAAGACCGACGGTCATACTAAAGGATCCTATCCAAAGAACCAATTTTGCGACATTTGTCAGATCATGGGCCATTCGACAAAAGAATGCCCCTTCAACATGAAAACCAGAGGACATCAACAAGTGCTCCTGACACAGGCAGCTTCCACGTCCGGAGGGAATAGAAATGCAAACATTGATGGTGCCACTTTAGGTGGGTACATAAATAATAGCAGAGGGCAAAACAACAATAACAATGCGAACAATAACAATAATAATGGCGGGAGGAGTCGAATTTAGTATGATGCAAATAGACGGTTGATCGTTCAATGCCGAACATGTAATTTGTGGGGTCATTTTGCGCAGGATTGTACAACGGCATACAGACCGAAATTATTATGCAGATGGTGCGGACCTGGCGATCATGAAGATGCCAACTGTCCAAAATCTAGAGTCAACTTGATCACTGTCGGGACAGATGGAGAAGAGGTGTCGGTGATTACACGGAGGCAAGAAAAAGAGTACTCGGACCCGGCAGAAGAAAAGAGGAAATTTGGGGAAGCACGGGCGGACATTGAAAAGGCATCGCAGGTGGAAACATCTCAATTGAGGGACACCACCAGCACTTAGGCAAGGAATTCTGCAGAACAAAACATTGTACGAATTTTTTTGCAAATGGAGATACCTGTCAAGATAAATGATTTGCTTCTTACAATGCCCTAGCTCCGATCCACCCTCACAAATATTGCACCAGCTCCGAGGATACCCGGAGAACAAGGGAAAGAAATTGCTGGAGGCAGAGAAGACCAAATGTTGCTAGCCCTCACATCCAGACGGCATCTGGCGATCGTCGAGATGGGGATCCTCGGACATGTTCTCATAGACACAATAGTCGACGGAGGGTCCGGCATAAATGTCTTACCGGAGGAGACCTAGAAAAAGTTGGGACAGCCAACGTTGTGGCCCCCTACATTTCAGTTACTCACAACGGACCAGCATGGCATCAAACCTTTGGGCGTTCTCATGGCACAGTCGGTGACGATTGGCACACAACCATTCCTGTTGGACTTTGTTGTGATCCCGTTGAAGAGAAAAGGATACGACGCCATCCTTGGCCACGAATGGCTTATTCAAGCCAGAGTCAGACATGATTTGAAGAAGAACACCTTGTCACTCGAAAGTAAAGGCCGACGATTTGTTATTGATCTGCACACCCAAATGGCCGGGGAAGAGGCCCTGTTATCAGATTCCGAGGGAGAGGAGGATAAAGGAAGACAACGTATGGAACTAGATCGGGAGGGAGTCCTGCGATTGGACGGAGGCTCAACAGATGACGATCTAGACTCAGTGAACGGCCTTTTCCACTGGCAAATGGAGGATTACAAGCTTTTTCCGAGCTGTAATATGTTAAGGGTCAACGAAGGTGAGAAAGAAGAGGGAAATGAATGCCCAAAGGAATACAGAGAAGTGGAAGAAGGAAAGGAGGTTATGGTTGAAGCTGAAGGGAAGGACATACAATACAAACCCAGAAAAAGGAAAAATTCCACCGTCCGGAACACAGTGAACAGACCGCGTGGAAAGAAAGGGTTACAACGCACCACGAATGTAGTAGACAGGTGCCAGCAGCAAGTAAAACACACCATACGATCTGTACAGGAAACTAAGAGGAAGGGTTTAATAAAAGCTTCAGTGGTATAAAGTGAAGGTTCTCAAATCAAGAATATAGCTATTGACGGCAAGGAATGACAGCTGACGGAATTCATGGTACGCGACATGGAAAGCTTGAGGGAAAGATTGTATAATCTGAACAAACTCCAGGAGAAGCGATTTGTGGTTCAATGCACTTTGAAAAGATAGGCTACGGGGATAACTCAAGCATATGATTACGTTCTGCTAGCGGAGAAGATCATGCAGGTGTCTGGAAAGAAAGTTTTGCCAAGAAGAAGTGGTCCCGTGGACTTGGTATCTTGCGGGCACTGGCCGTGGACACTTGAGTATCCCACGGATAGGGTGTCCTGTGGACATTGCCCTCGGGCAGGGTGTCATGCGATCACATGGCTGCGGACACGAAGTGTCCCACGGACACGGGTCCGCGGACACCTTTGCCGCGGAAGGTAACGCACGGGTGAAACAATTCAAAAGATCCTTTTGCCACAGAGGGTGGTCCACAGGAAGATTGCAGTACATCGGTAGATGCAAAAGAAGGGTGACAGATGGTTTTCCAAAAAAAAAAAAAAAACAAAAAAAATGACTGAGGCAGTTCTGAATGAGTAATGGATGATGTGAAAGGGAAGGGGAAGCATCAGTGGTTGCCAAAAAGAGTGTGGAATCGGAAGAAAATCAAAAAAATGGTGTGTTCCATTTAGTTTTGTGTGGGTTTTGGAGTGCCCCAGGACCCCGCGGGGGGACCTCACCGGGGGCATTGCCCCCTGGACCCCCAGTCGTTGCGGATATCAGTCGGGGAAGTGTGACCAGTTGATGAGACCTGGAGCTGCTGCAGGCATGGAGTGTATGTGTACCAGAGGCACTTGGAGTGGGTGTTGGACGTGAGGCTGTCTTGGTGGATGCACAGAGAGCTCGGGAGGAGTTGATCATCTAGTTGAAGGCAGTTCAGCAACACTTGGCTCAGTGTACCTAGAGTTGATAGCATAGGTGGCTATCAAGGTTAGCTTGACTAAGAAGATAGTATTGTGTTGGTAGAGGCTACAGATGCATGGTGGGTTGGAGATCAGTTTGGTGCAGGCACAGAACAAATGTGAAAGGGATGTGACAGAAGCAGATTTATCTTGTTATAGTTAGTCATTTAATGTATTTTGTGTGTTAATTTGACATTGTCGTCCGGAGACGACTTTTTCTTTTGGGGGGATGATGTCGTCGGTAGAAACTGTAGCTGACAGAGTATTGTCGTCGGTAAAGATTTTGTAGCCAACAGGTCGAGGGGTTCATGTCATCGGTAAAGATTTTGTAGCCGATGAGCCGACGGGTTCATGCCATCGGTAAAGATTTGTAGGTGACGAATAGATTAGTATTGTATGTGGCCGACGGACCCCTTCTGGAAGGTTCGGCGGAAAGTATTTATACCTCGTCTAGGTACATTGTAAATCATCTTATCTTATTTGATCTTATGCTCTGGATGTAATCTGTTGGCATATGCGAATAAAGGAGTAATGTTGTTACTGTTCGTGTTCATTCTCTGTGTGCATTTCTTAATTAACCTATGCGGTAAACAACACTCTCCAAAGGCTGCCTGCAACTTTGTGATTAGCTTTTTCAACGTTTCCTCTTTGTAACCAATGAGTCCTTGATATCTGAAGAACATTTCACATGACAAAAGAATGTCACATGAAACCAAGGCATCCAGATCTAATCTTACCATTTCATCCCAATCATCGAGGATTTCCTTCAAGTTATCCACTTGTTGAGTCAAAGAAGAAATTAAGTTTCACTCCATTTCATTCATCTCTTTGATGTGCCTAAGAACTGCAAATGTCTCTGTGATGGCTCAAACTCCTTCAAAAATGATTTCCTATATCCAAGATTTAGCAGTTTTAAACAGCTTTCTCTCCTTAGGTGTTTGAGACATAATGAAAACACTCTAAGAAGATGTTTTTTAAGTAACCTTGTTTAGACGAGAGACCTCCTGTTTCAGTTGATTTTTCTTTTCTCATAGCTCATGATTGCTCTTTGATATATTAGCCAATGCATCTTGAGCATCTTGCAAACAACTCAAACATGATTGCTTTCCAATTTCAACCTTAGTAAACTTGTAATCAAAATGAGTAAGTTCCTCAATAGGTTTGTCCACCAAAGGCTCATCAACTTCAACAAATTTAGTTTTATCTGAATCAACTAAAATCCTTGAAACAATCTTGTCTTTCAAAGATTTAGATTTGTTCTTCTTGATAGGGAGATTGTCTGGAGGAACAACCACTTTTCTCCTCTTCGTTGTTATTTTGCTCAACTATGCAGGCAGGTACAGTAGAGACCATTGGCATTGATTCTGATTGTATTTCTGTTGTAACAAAACAAGATTCAGTCTGCATAGCTGAAGGCATTGGAACATGCTGTGAACAACATAAAAGAGCTTTTTGAAGGGCCAAGACTTCACAAGGGGTCCATCTTACTTACGCAAATCCACAACAAAAGGGACAACTTGGAGAAATCTCATCAGACTAATTAATGGGTCTTCTTTTGGTCTCTTAGACCGTTGGTCTTGTGGACATTATTAAAAATCTTTCAATTCATTTCAATGAGAATTTGGGCAATAAATTCTACATCCTTTGCCTCCCCTTCACAATCAACCGCCCTTGAAAGCATTGCCCCATTGTGGGAGACAAATTTCACATTTAGTAATAGATGGCTTTTGCAATCTTTCCATCCATCAGAGGCAATAGTCACCCTCATTTGGATCGAAGAATGTCTCATTCGATTGAGGAGGTTGTCTACATTTTTTCTCTCACTGTGTAATAAGCTAGTTCTCACCCTTTCATATGCAAGACCTAATTGGTATCCACTATGTGCTTGATTTGTTGTTTACACCATTTCTCTCCAACAAGGTGATCTTACGAGATTGAATGGAAGACCATTCACAAAGGGGCAACACACAACCTTTAGATCAGCAATTTCTCTTAAGTCATTTTGAAATGCCCTATCTAATGGGCCTCTTTTGCGGGTTGTGCTTTGGGGTGTTTCTACGTCTTCTTCATCCGTAGAAGGGATAGGTAAGAAAGGATGGTGTCTAGTTGTTGTTTGAGAGGGTGGTGTTGGTGGTTTGTGCTTTGATTTTGTAAGTTTAATGCAGATTTCTATGATAGTATTGATAAATGTATGGTTTTCTATTTCAGGTTCAATCTCTGCTAATGAAGGGCCTAATATGCTCCACAATATGTATAATGACAATGCAAAGATATGATAAAAGTTTCTTCAACTTTGATATCTGTATTACCTCCGATCTGCCTGCATTAATTGATTTCGATGCTTGCAATATCAGACAATAACAACATATATACAAGGGTGGTCGGGTATATGGGTGAATGGGCATGTCTCCAAATGGAGACATGACCATTCACCAATATACCCGACCGATGGTTTGATTACACTCGATGTTTAGTTATAACAAGACTAATTATTTCAAAGACTTAACAAAGCCCCATGCAAATCGATAATGATCAGAATGGAATGCGATTATTACTAAGATCAATCTTATATATATATATATATATATATATATATATATATATATATATATATATATTCTCATATGATCAGAGATATTGTCTTAACCGAAGCTACATGTTTTAATTCTCCCTCTTAGCTAGGGAAGACAAAGTGCTTATGAATTCTTCTCATTATAAGAAGTAATATTCTCTAGATATTTTAAGAAAATCAAGTCTCATGATATTCTTTCAATTTTGTGTATACATAGATATCAAGTCTCATGATATCCACTATAAAAGATCATGGCATATCCATAGATATTAAGTCACACAATATCCACCATTAGTTTAAACATATTGATCTTCAATATATATCAAGTCACATGATATTCATCATAAAAGTAATCTAATAATTTAAAGTCGTCACCTTATATTATTAGAGTCAACATTTTAATATAAAAGATTGTCTCCTTTTAATACTGAACATAGGGTAGGCCCATGAGTTATAGAGTCACACATATGACAAAAGAGTTTACACTTTAAACATCTTTATAAGGTAAAACAAATTTATAAAGTTTGAGACTCAATCTCATTAACTTACATTTTAATCAAGCGACGTTTCTTTTTGAAATGATCAACCTTCACTTTAGGAAGTGCCTTGGTAAGAATGTCAATTGTTTGATCACCTGTATTGATATATTCCAACTAAATATCTCTTCTGTTGTTTGACAAAAAGGGTAGTTAGTTATCGCTGCAGAGATGGTTGTGTCATTTCATTGGCACTATTTCGGAAATTATAAATGTCGTGAACACTTATTTATTTTGGCATCATTATCGTTATATGGAATATCATTGTTGTGCATGGAAAGCATTTAATAATGAATAGTATTTTGCATTGATTATATATTTTTCTTGTTCACCTATGAGCCGAACATTTGGCACCATTGCTAGTTCAAATTCGGAGTAGTATGGAAGGACGAAGATAAATGGGAAGAATAGTACAAGACAATTGGAAGATGAATGACGACGGCGAAACATAAATTTTTGAAGGAGCACGAGGCAATGCAGAACTTTCACATTTTGTATCACATAGGTCTAAAAACTTTTGTACAAAGGGAAGCTACGGAGAATGGGGTTACGACAGACAATATGTGGTATGCTATGTATGAAAGTCCAACCATGACCAAATTTCTAGACCAACTTCTCCGTCTGATTGCACAAGCCTACATAGCACATAAGAGATGCTAGGAGGAAGTTGAATGCAAGGAACGCCGTCAGGAGATCCTCAAGAAATTCTATGAGGAGAGAGCCACACGGCATTAGAAAACTGAACCATGAGCTATTGCGCTGTGGTGTCTAGGGCACTCAAAAGTCTGTAACTGTTGTCACATAAGTCAACACATTATCTATATAGAGTAAATAAATAAAAGAGTGTTTTGTTTTGTTTTGTTTTATGATGGTATATGTTCGATGCCCAATCTTTTAAATAAGGATAGGAATTTGAGGGAAGAAATCGACAAATTACGAACCATGCGTGGAAAAGACGAACGACAATGGAGAATAAGACAAGTCGTCAGGGAATGGATTGAGGGGTAGTTAGAGAAATCATTGAGTGTGGTAGTCCCAGTAGGGTTGACAGGAATCAATGAAGGGTGCCACAATTTGTCGGAATGATAGGGACGATGCAATGAGGTATTGTTGGAGGAAACTCGACATAGTTTAGCAGTGCTCGAGGAGACAAAGGAGCAATTTTTACATTGATCATGTACACCACTACGAGAGGGAATCTATGAAGTAGGTGAGGAGGCGAGGCCAACAAAAGACACCGAGGCAAGAGGAAGTGCCGGAGCGACACTAAACAGTTGTTAGAGTAACTTGCGGGGACCAACTTCGAATAGTTGAGTGACATGATCTAGTGGTAATGAATGGGTGAGAAGCACAAAGTCTCAAAAGAAAAAACTCCTGAAGTTCATAGGTGACGGGAAGGAGGATCTCGTGCGACATTGCCATACGTGTGAAACAATATGGCCCGCCAATTCAGTCATGGATGCAGATGAATGGTTGAACCAGTTTCTTGCCAGCCTATGGGGAGTGGCGGTGGATTGGTTCTCCGATATGGACAAGGCAAAGATCTCCACATGGGATGATCTGAAGAAAGAATTCCAGGCAGAATTCCGACTGCTTCAGGATGATAATGAGGTCGTAGCAGAAATTTAGAACTGTAAACAAGGGGAGGACACTGTTAGATCCTACAATTGAAGGCTTAAAGATCTTAGCTGGATGGGTACTCAACCAGCAGATGAATTAAAGAAATGCTGGTTTGTAGAAGGCCTCTGTGGGGCATTAAGAAGAAAAATGAAAATAGTTCTGCCCACATCATACATTGATGCATATGACCGTGCCCTAAATCTAGAAAGTGAAAGTAAAACAACAAAGAAGAAGAAGAAAAGTAAATCTTCATCATCCTCCGAGAGCGATGAATGCTCCACCGTGGGAAGTAGTGTTGACAGTGAGGAGGAGCCCAGTAAGAAAGTGAAAGCACTCCAAAAAGACTTAGAGCGGATATGTGCAAGGAATTCAAATCCATGATAGGAATAAGCGGCCGCATGGAGGAAGGAGAAATGTGGTGCACGGATTGTAAAGAGAAGGGTCATTCAAAGGGAGCGCGCCCCAAATAGGCAATGTGTGATATCTGTTAGGTCCTAGGTCATTCTACAAAGGAATGTTCATTCAACATCAAGAATAGAAGCCAATAGATGTTGTTCACACAGGAACAACCATCCACTTTTGGCACAACCAATGAGACCTAGGGCAACAATAGTGCCTCATCCGGCAGCTACCGAAACAATCGTCAAGGAGGATGGCGTGGGAATGACAATAGAAATCAAATACAATATGATTCCAAGGGAAGGCCTATAATCCAATGCCAGGCATGTAACTAGTGGGGCCACTTCACCAAAGAGTGTTTGAAGAACGACACTCCGCAAAAGCTATGTCGATGGTGTGGTCCAGGAGACCATGAAGATGCTAATTGCCCGAAACAAGTAAATCTCATTAACATCGACAAAGAAAAAGTTCTGGTCGTCATTCGCAACCAGGCTACCTATCCTGACCCTTGCACGGAGAAGTAAAGGCTGTGGGAGGCACAGGAAGATGTAGAAAAAGAAATGAAGACTACAAAGGATATGAAAGATGCTATCCCTCGGCAATCGGAGGGAGAGAACAAATTGGTCAATCAGATCCTGCAAATGGAGGTGCTTGTCAGAGTTCAAAACCTATTACAAGTAGTACCACAACTAAGGACAACATTATTGAATACCCATGCAAACATGTTGGAGACAAAAGGACAACCAACAACTCCAGGAGGGTCCGCAACAAATCCCATGTTGCTGATAGTAAGCAACGACCGTCATTTGGCGATGGTCGAGATGGGAATCCTCGGAACCATCTTGACAGACACCATCGTGGATGGTGGGTCCGGAGTGAATGTTCTTCCCGAGGAGACGTCGAGGAAATTGGGAAAGCCTACCTTGTGGCTGTCCACATTTAACCTACTCGGCGTCGACCAATAGGGGATAAAACCCCCGGGGACCCTAGTGGCTTAACAAGTAACTGTTGGGACGTAGCCATTTGTGCTGGATTTCGTAGTAATCCCCTTAAAGAAAAAGGGATATGACACCATTCTTGGAAGAGGATGGCTGGTGGCCGCGAAAGTATATCATAATTGGAAGAAGAATATCCTGTCAATGGAAAGTCGAGGGTAGAAGTTTGCAATTGATCTTCGAACTCAAATGGTAAGTGAAAAAATGGCCTCATTGTCGAAGTCTGAGTTAGATGGAGAGCACCGGAGAGATGAAGGAAGAATGAATCCGAATGACGAAGGTGTTTTAGAGTTGGAGGAGTGTTCAGAAGACGAGACAAGTTCATTGAATGGGCTTTTTCATTAGCAGATGGAAGACTATGAACTTTTCCATAGGTACATGCTTGGCATCGAAGAACCCGAAGATGAGGAGGCATTTCCACCATAGTTCGTCGAATACAGAGAAGGAAATGCGGCGATCAATGAGAGTCCCGCCCATTGCTTTGAAGGAAAAGAGATAAGATTTGAAGAGCCATCCATAGAGGTTACTAATCTTGGAGATGCACAGAATCCAAGGAACATACATGTGGGAGACGACTAGAACCCGGTACTGAAGGCCACAGCATTCAAAATCTTTTTGGAGTACAAAGATGTATATGTATGAACTTACAAAGATTTAAAGGGAATCCCGCCGAAGATGTGTGTCCACCGCATACAGTTGGTACTCAGAGCCATACTTGTGCGGAAGCACCCATACAGAATGAACAAAAACTATGCAACCCACCTAGATGAGGAAATATAGCAAATGTTGGAGGCTGGCATAATATTCAAAGTTCAAATAAGTGAGTGGGTGTCACCTATTGTGATATCGATGAAGGACGGGATCCAAATCTGGATATGTGTGGACTTCCAGTGGCTCAATGCGGTCACAATAAAAGATCCCTTCCCAATTCCGTTCACCGACACGATTCTGGAAGAAGTGGCCGGACATGAGATGTATTTCTTCATGGATGGATTTTCTGGCTATAACTGGATCTCCATTGTTGAGAAAGACAAACTGAAAACTACTTTTGTGGTGGACGATGGAGTGTATGCGTACAACCGAATGCCCTTTGGATTGTGTAACGCACTTGCCACATTACAGAGGATCATTTTGCACATATTTGAAAAAATGTTGGTAGGCAACTTCTGCGTATTTTTGGATGATTGGTCCATTTTTAGTGGACAAGACGACCACTTGAAGGCACTTCAGGAATGTATGGAGAGGTGTCAACGGGCGAGGCTGGCATTGAATCCAAAGAAATGTCGGTTCATGGTTCCTCAAGGAAAACTACTTGGACACATTGTTAGCAAGATAGGATTAAAGAACGACTCGGATAAAGTAAGGGTGATAGTAGAAATGGAAGCCCCAACAGACGTATCTGGAGTCAAGTCCTTTCTCGGGCACATTGGGTATTATAGACAGTTCATAAAGAACTATGCTAGAATTGATCTACCCCTGGACAAGTTGACACGAAAAGGAGAACCAAATATCTAGACTTTCGAGTAGGAAACCGCCTTCGTAGAACTGATGAATAGATTGCTGGGAGTGCCCATATTAACATATCCAAACTAGGACAGGGAGTTCCACGTCCACGTGGACGCATCAAACTTCACCATAGGTGTGACATTGGCGTAGACTAGTGGTCATGGTCTCGATCACCCAGTGTATTTTGCAAGTTGGCTACTATCAAAAGCTGAGAGGAATTATAGCACCACTCAAAGGGAGGCTCTTGGGATGGTGTACTCGATACAAAAGTTCAGACATTACCTATTGGCTACACCATTTACCTTTTACGAGGATCACCAGGCATTGATGTACTTGGTTAACAAACCAATCATCCAAGGCAGAATTAGCAGATGGTTGTTGCTACTACAAGAATTTACCTTCACCATCATTGTGCGACCCAAGAAGAGTCATGTCATTGTCGACCAGCTCTCCTGAATCAAGTCCGGGGAGCCACCAAAAGGGTTCAATAACGATTTTCCAGATGCACACTTGTTCAGAATCACCATTCTTTCGGAATGGTACAAGTCTATAGGGGAGTATCTATCAACGTCCCAATTTCCCAAAGAGATGCCGCTAGGCAAATGACGGAAGCTAGTTTTAAGAAGCCGAACTTTTCAGGTAATAAATGATCTTTTGTATAAGATGGGTCTTGATTAAGTACTACGACGATGTGTAATGGAGGAAGAAGTGCAAAGTGTTCTAAGGGAAGCACATGAAGGTCCGGTAGGTGGCCATATGGGACCCGCACAACAACATGGAAGGTTCTGCTTGCTGGGTTATGGTGGCCCACACTTTACAACGATGCACAGGAATGGGTGTTGAGCTGCGATACATGCTAGAGAACTGAAAAACCACTCAAGAGGGACTTCATGCCATTATACCTGTCCCATACCCAGGAGTTGTTTGAACGTTGGGGACTAGACTTCATCGGTCCACTGAAGGCGAGTAGTGCTCGACGCTGTTGATACATAGTGGTAACCACAGAGTATTTAACAAAGTGGGTAGAGGCACGAACACTACCTGATAATTCTGCAATCAATATGGCTAAGTTCTTGTATGAACAAATCATCACACAGTATGGCATACCTATTCAGTTGACAAGTGATAGAGGGGGTCACTTTGTCAACCACGTGATCAGATTATTGACAACATAATTCAAAAATTTTCATTTGTTGTCAAGTCCCTACTATCCACGAGCCAATGGTCAAGCAGAGGCCACAAATAAAATTTTGGTGGCCATCATATACAAATCATGTGGCATCGAATAGGCAGACTGGGAGGAGAAGTTGCCTTCGGTGCTGTGGGCCTACTATACCACATTTAAAGTCACAACAGGACAGACGCCATTCCAGTTGATGTTTGGCCAAGAAGTTGTGATACTAGCCGAATTTATGGTCCCAAGTATACGAATTGCAATTGACAATAGACTCAGAGATATGGAGAGTTTACAAGAACGCTTATACCAATTGAACAAATTGGATGAATGCAAATTAACAACACAATGGGCGACAGAAGTGGCGCAAACCCGTTGAAAGGTGTGGCACGACAAACATTTGAAAAGGACGAGGTTCCAGCCAAGCCAACTCGTGCTACGGTAGAACGACCGCAACGAGATAAAACTAGGGAAATTCAAGGTTAAATGGTGACAATAGATCCATAACACTATTATAAAGTGAGAGAAGTCGGCGACAATAGATCCATAACACTATGGACCTTGGATGGGCATGAAATTCTCGAGGCCATCAATGGATCGAAGTTAAAAATTTATCAAGAGCGACAGGGATGTGAAGTAAGAAATAATCGCAAAATTGGAGTTAAGTGAAAAAAATAAATAATAATTATTAAAAAAAAAAGAAACAAAAAAAAAAATGGACATGTGTTGTCTCGCGGACACTGCTGACACATGGTGTCTGTGCCTATTTCCACGGGGAATTCTATATATAAGACGCAACAAATAAGTTGCGGGAGTTATAAGTTTCTGCCGTAGACAGTTTTTTTCCTTTGCCAAGGTTAATCCATAGCAAGTAAGCCACTCGTGGGAGGAACAAATAAGTTTACGCCGAGGAGAGAAAGATAGTCTGCGGTAGCAGTATTGGTGTCAGTAAGGACACCATAAGAAGAGTATCCGCTGAAGGAAAAAAGGGAGAAGCTACGGTAACCATATTTCAAAGCATAGCATCCGCAGGGAAGTAGAGGGCAGCAAAGGCATTTAATGTGGGAACCATTGCCATCGAAGAATCACTGCTGCAGAAGACAAAAAGAGAGAGAAACCCTAACCATTTCTTTTGGTTACATTAAAAGACAAAATAAGAGACCGTTATTATGGAGTCCGCAGGGAAAAGAATGCAGTGGAAAAATCGGTTGAAGGCAAATATGGAAAAGAATGCGAGAGTGTTGGCTTCTGGAGTTTGAGTTGTAGGGCTGACAACATCCAACAGTAAGAAGTAGAAAGTGAAGGCTGACCTATCACACCTCATAGTTCAGTTTGAAAGGCTGAATGGCAGTGAGTGCCGGAAATGGTGGCAAGAGATTGCAGATATAGATGTAATCAAACAAATCCTGATACGAGCGCAAGTACATTGGGTAATACAACTTCCAGTATTTTCCATTCGGCTGTTTGAATTGATCTTTAGAACTATGATCGAATCGTACAACAAGAACAACAGAACGATTACATTTGTTTACAAAAAGCACCGTATGACAGTCTCTTTCAAACCACGAGATTTCAATAGGGTTTTTGGCATTGCTGGCCAAGGAGGTTGGAAAGTGGAGACCAAGAATCGCAAGTTGTCACAAGAACGTAAGGAGTATTGGATGAAATTAGTGGGCCACAACCTCACACCAGAGGAAATGGAGTCTGTGGTGAAGGGTGCCAAGAGCTGAGGACTATAGAGAGATTTTATTTGGGAGGGCCATTCGAGATGTATTATGGATGTAATTAAAAGCAGGTTGACGGGGGCAAGTTGGGCCTCAGCAGATTACATTCATGAACTGCATCATGAATGGTACCGTGTATGATTGGGCCACAATCCTCGCCAACAGGATAGAGGAGTTTATGACACTCCAGCATCAGACATTTTTCATGCTGCATCATGCCATCGACTTGTTTTTGGAGGCAACCCTTCATCAAGTTCCAGTCGGCGATTTTGAAGTTCTACCGAGGGGGAAGTTAGTGCCAGGAGAAACCCCAGTATTCTACTGGAGACATTTAGACACGGGTGGAACCGCGACTGGTGAGAAGAAAGTATTGCAGGGATTGGAGGCATATGAGGACACAAACAGTGGAAGGGAGGAAACCACAGGGAGCAGTGTGGTCAATTACAAGGAAGAGAGTACCTAGGTAGAAGTTGGCAGTGATGGGTCCACATTCTTCATCCCTCCCTAGTTGCCAATTTTGACACACTTGATAGCCACTACCTCGCTCATTCCTCCATTTGGCCAGAGACATGCGCCTGTCATCATGTCTCCATCAACGGCCATGACAGATGTTATGACTTCACAGACAGCCACGACAAATGTTATACCTCCACAGAGTTTTTCGCCAAACTCAGTTACACTAGCAGGGCCAGCCGTAGAGATAGTAGAGTTGCCAGCGCCAAAGCTTGAACCTTAGGTTCGATTAGATGTGATTGGCTCTGACGCTGTGGTCACCATATCTTACTTTTTGTTGGCCAACACCTAGCTAGCCCAACCAGTACAACCAGTTCCACCGGTACAGTCAGCAAAACCAGATGAGAGCATTGAGCTGATACATGCAGCATAGTTCGAGAAGATTGAGGTGATGGACAGAGCCAGTGCATTCCTACGACAACAATTCCGACTCATTCCTGAAGAAGTTGGTCCTTCCATTCAGTCCCCGAGGCATGGAGAGGTATCCCCAAGGGCAGCTGCCATCTTAGAGCCACAGGAGGTGGGAGTGCCACAGTCTGAGGATGAACCCAGAAAGGAGGAGGTGGCATCGGATGTGGACGTGGCTACTGCAGGAGAGGCAGAGATGGATACCGATGGGGAGTGGACCATCGATGATGTGGGAAAAGAGGATTATGGGTCGGATGAGGATAGATGCAAGGCATACCTCAAAGCTATGCAAGATGTGATGGAGAAAGAACGCATCGTTGCATGCCAGGCTTTGACTCGTAGGAGGGAGCTACATTTGATCTGAGCTTATATTCAAGGGGTTTGTCTTGAGCGTTTTCGCTCTTGCTTTGAGTTCAGTGGATGGCCAGTAATGTAGACACTGAAGATGTTAGTTGATTGGGCTACAGAGCCTGAGTTGGGACCGTGCAACACTCTGATGGAGAAGTTGGCAAACGAGATAGTTGGGTTATATAAAGGCGTTTCCTATGCTCATAGGCATATAGAGGCGGACAGGGCATCAGAGAGAATCACAGCTGAGAGATCTATGGCTGTTGAGAAGGAAACTAGGGAGAAGTTAGCTGCTGAATTGGCTAGCTAGCAGGCAGCATGGGTAGCCGAACGTGCAGTGCTTTTGTGAGACAAGGAGATGACTAAACAAAGACTACCGACGGCCGAGCAAGAATTGCAAACAGCCAAGGCCCAGGCCATGGACGCAACGCTTCTTCTGAAGGAGTCGGTGGAGGTTAATACGCGGACTCAGAAGGATTTATGCAATAGCACTGATCAAGTGTACGAGTTGTGCCGACAACAAAGCACTTCAGGGATGCAACCTCCTCCCTAGTCTATATTGTTTCTATGTTGTATGTTGTTTCCTATTTTGTTAGTTTTGCAATCGCTAGGAGGCAACTTTTCTTTTTTGGGGGGGATGATGTTGTTCAGCAAAAAGGGTAGTTAGATAGTTACCATTTCGGAGATGGTTGTGTCATTTCGTTGGCACCGTTTCGGACATTATAAATGTCATGAACACTTATGTATTTTCGCATCATTATCATTATATGGAATATCATTGTTGTGCACGGAAAGTATTTGATAATGAATAGTATTTTGCATTGATTATATGTATCTTTCTTGTTCACCTATGGGATGAACATCTTTCCACCATGTCTCTTATATAGTGGTAAGGAATTTCTATATGCTTGGATCTATCATGAAATACTCCATTCACAGATAACCTGATACTATTAAGATAATATCTTATACTTTCTATAATAGTCAACTACTTGTCTGTAGTCCGTCTTTCAGTCTAGGTAGGAATGTTTCCTATCCTGTCTCTAGTTTTGTTTCTAATTCCATCTTCAGTCTACGTTGTTTCTTTTTGAAACAACGTCCTTGTAATTCTTTATAAGGAACACATTTGTTCCTCCGTTAATCAATCAATCATTCGGAAATCCGTTAATTTGCCAACTCTTCTTGAATCTTGTAACATGGTATCAAAGCCATGATAAGGAATTTTTCGAAAAATTTATAATTTCTTTTGAAATTATCTACTAAATTTTTTGAAATTATTTCTAGGGATTTCTCTATAACATGTCCAAGATTTCTACTTTTTTGAGAAATTTATCTGTGCCCATCTAACTTTCAGCTAGGGTTTATGAATCTGAAAATCGTGTCCATGCAAAACGAAAGCCATTTTTATCTGCTCACGACTGGTAAAATCGTGCTTAGCAAATCACGTCTGATATTATTTTGTTTGGTTTGTAAGTCGTGTCCGATATAGCTAAGGTTTTTTTTTTTTTTTTTTTGAGTTCTACACACCACGATAGTCGTCTCTGCTCGCAACCTCCTAGTCTGCAAAATCCGTGCCTGTATCCTTGGGAAAGCTCACAATTTTTTTCTGCAAATCGCATCCAAATCACACGTGTTTGAAGCAACTCGCGTCCATATATTTTCAAGCTCATTTGACAGCAAAATCGTGATTGTAGGGTCAAGGATTAGTTCGTTTTGTCTGTATTCTTCATCATTTGCGCTCTCCATGGAAAAAAAATCTGCCTTTTTTATCAAGAAATCTGAAGTTTTTTCAAGCTTTTTTCAGCCAAGTCCGTTTTTTTTCGAAACCCTAATTTTTGGGGTCATAAATTTTTTTTGTTTGCAGATTCTTGGTGGGTTTTTCGAGACCTCATCTAGGTCTTCGTCAGAATTTTCTAGGTACCTCGATTTTCGAGCCGACGGACTTACATTGCGACTGCAGATTCGTTTTGGGTTTTCTGTCTACTCTTCTGGGCACTTGTCCTTTTTTTGGGGTCAGCCTCAGCATTGCCTCGAACTTTGTGCAAATGGCATCTTTGACTAATCTGATGTTGGAGGGCAGTCTACGATTCAATGGCCACGATTATAATCATTGGAAGCAGCGCATGTTGACAATCATCGAATATCATCATTTGGATGAGCTTGTTCTGGGCACAAAGACTCGTCTGATCTCCGACCAAGCAGAACAGGACAAGTTTGATGATCGCAATCAAGAGGCTGTTATGCTTCTTAAGCTCTTTGTTATCGATGATCAGCTACCGCAAATTCCTTTCGGCAAGTCAGCTGCAGAAATTTGGAAATATCTGAAGGAGCTGCATGAAACATCTGACAAAAGGCGGGCATTCTTTCTAAAGAATCAGTTGTTCTCCATTATGATGGATGAACGTATGTCCTTACAAGAGCATCATTCAAAGATTAAGGACATCCGCGATTTGCTCGAAGCTATTGGTCGAAAAATGGAGGAAGAGGATATGGTAGTCATCACTCTGAAAAGTCTACTAGCATCCTATGAGCACTTCATAGAAACACTCAACATTACGTCAACTAATGTTGATCTGAAGTTTCCAAAATTATGCACCAAACTTCTGCAGCAGGATCGTTGGAAACAACAATTTGGCAGCAGTGCTTCTACAGCCTTCTCAGGGCAGGCATTTGCTGCAAAATCCTTTCAACAGAATGTTGGCAACCATCAGTCTTCTCAGCCTTCCCAGCATCAACTTTCTGCTCAATCCTTGGATGGCTCTACGAAGCAAAATGTACAATGTAATTATTGTCACAAGTTTGGCCATATGAAATTCGAGTGCTGGAAACTTTTGGCTGCCCAAGCAAGGCAAAATGCTTCCCAGCCAACAGCACAAGTTGTCGAGCTTCTTGATCAAGGCGAAGCTGCATTTTTTGCCTTCTGAATTTGTTTCTGTTTTTATGGGTTTGTTGATTTTCTCCTCAAAAATCATTTCAAGTTGTCTGTAATACTCAAGGTTGCGTAAGATTCTGGATTTTATTGTTTTTTCCACAAAAACGAAGTTTTGTAATTGCAACTTATTTTGAGTCATAGCACTCTTCTGGCAAAGCTTCTTGGTTTCAACATTCTGTAGATCTAGGGAGGGTCTCAGTTATCACAGAATGTTTCGACATCCGTACGTTGACCATTAAGGGAGGGTATTAAGATAATATCTTATACTTTCTATAATAGTCAACTACTTGTCTGTAGTCCGTCTTTTAGTCTAGATAGGAATGTTTCCTATCCTGTCTCTTTTGTCTTCAGTCCAGATAGGAATGTTTCCTAACCTGTCTCTAGTTTTGTTTCTAATTCCGTCTTCAGTCTACGTTGTTTCTTTTAGAAACAACGTCCTTGTAATTCTTTATAAGGAACACATTTGTTCCTCTGTTAATCAATCAATCATACCGAAATCCGTTAATCTGCCAACTCTTCTTGAATCTTGTAACAGATACAACTTTGGTTATCATAGTGAATAGTGTTAGGTTTCATAGGCTCACCAAACAAGTTAGAAAGCAACTTCCGAAGCCACACTACTTCTCTAGCTCCCATTGTTGCTGCAATATACTTTGCCCTTGTGGATCTCTGAGCAATAGAAGCTTGCTTTTTGCAGATCCAAGCAATCATAGCTGATCCTAAATTGAAACAACTTCCTGATGTGGTTTTCCAATCTTTCACACTTCTGGCCCAATTAGAATCAATATATCCATGTAACTCCATGCTAGTATTCTCATATTTAAGTTCATACCCAATAGTACCTTGGAGATACCTTAATATATGCTTCAAAGCAAAAAGATGATTCTCACAAGGTTTACACATGATCTGACTCAATGCGTTCACAGCATAGCAGATGTCAGGTCGAGTATTTACAAGATACATCAAGGACCCAATTATCTGTCTGTATAAGGTAGGATCAAGTAGTTTGGATTGAACACTTGCTTCCTTTAGCTTGTGTAAGTTGGTTTCCATAGGTGTAGACATAGGTCAACAGCCCCACATTCCAAATCTTTTCAAAATATCAGCAGTATGCTTCTTTTGATGTAGAAAGATATTCCTAGACTTCTGATGTACTGTCAATCCAAAAAGGTAATGAAGAATTCCTAAGTCCTTCATTTCAAATTCAGAAGCTAAATCTTTCTTACAATGATTAACGAGATGTTCTTCTCCTGTAATCAGAAGGTCATCAACTTAAAGAATTAGAATTAGCATATCACCTTTAGTTACCTTGAAGTAAAGATTTGGATCAGCCACATTCTTGGTGAATTCAAGATTTAAAAGGTATTTGTCAATCCTTTCATACTAGGCTTGTGGAGCCTGTTTGAGTCCATATAGAGCCCTCTTCAATTTACATACATAGGAGGCAACATCGTGTGTCACAAAGCCTTCTGGTTGTTCTAGGTATACTTTTTCCTTGATTTTTCAACTAAGAAAAAGATTTTTTACATCCATTTGATAGATTTTCCAACCTTTAGTTGCTATGATGGCTATTATAGCTCTAACAGAGGTGTACCTGGCAATTGGTGCAAAAGTTTCTTCAAAGTCGATTCCTTCCTTTTGAGAAAAACCGCTAGCCACAAAACAAGCTTTATGTTTTTCAATGCTGCCATCTACAACATACTTAACTTTGAAGAGTCATTTTGAAGACACAATAAATTTTCGCTAGGTCTAGGAACTATATCCCAAACATCATTTTTTAGTATAGACTGATATTCTTCCACTGTTGCATATTTCCAAGCTTGATGTTTAAGTGCTTCAGAAGTACTTGAAGGTTTAGGGTTTGGAGTCTCACACATGAAAGCATTGTATGCCAATTTTCTATGTCTCTTGCTTTCTCGGAAAGTCCTTGAAGGTGCTGAAATTCATCTCCTTCCTATATAATTTTCCTTTCCCAAAGTGGCCTTTTAGAATGGTCAAGACTCTCTTCTCGAGTCTCAGGAAGAATCTCAGTTTCATTTAAAGTCTCTTCAGGGTACTACCTCTAAATCTCAAGAGCAGGAGCCTCTTCTTGGGATACATCAAATGTATCTAGTTCATCAGAAGTTTTGGCTCTTATGAAAGCAATGTCTTCCTCGGAAATGACATCTTTGCTTAGTTCTATTTGTTTCTGTCTAGGTATGTAGACTCTGAATCCTTTTATTGTTTCACTAAAACCAACAAGGATACCTTTTCTTCCAGAAGGTTCTAACTTTCTCCTCTTCTCCTTAGGTACATGAACATACACAGGGCATTGAAATATCCTTAAGTGATTGATTTCAAGTTTCTTTCTAGAAAATGCTTCTTCAGGGGTCTTATTATCCAAATATAAGCGAGGACATCTTTTTTGAATATAGAGTAATGTGTTAGTTGCTTCAACCTAGAAAGACATACTAAAGTTTTGATAAAAAATCATAGCCCTAGCAGCTTCGACAATAGTTCTGTTCTTCCTTTCAGCAACTTCATTTTGTTGAGGATTGTAGGGGACTATGAACTTCCTCTTAGTTCTGGCAAGTTTGCATTACTCTTTAAATATTTCAGAAGTGTACTCTTTCTCATTATCTATTCTCAGAACTTTAATGTTCTTCTCAGAGGACTTCTCAGTGAGTGTTTTGAATTCTTTAAACTTAGAGAGAATCTCTTTAGATTCTTTGCACTTAAGGATGTATATCCATGTCTTCCTTGAAAAATCATCAACAAATATCACATAGTACAAGAACCCTCTTGTAGATGGTAAAGACATAAGTCCACATAGATTAAAGTGTACTAGTTCCAACACATCTTTAGTTTTGCTCAAACTACAAGGAAATGATTTTTTAGTGTTTTTCCTTAAGGCACAACCTTTGTAGGATTCATTGTGAATATGGTTTAATTTGGGCATTCCGGTTACTAACTTCTCCATTGATGTTAGGGCATAAAAGTTGATATGATCTAATCTTCTATGCCATATTTCATTTGAATCTGAGGTGTCACGTACAAGTGCAAGGTTTGTCTTAGTGCATAGCTCATATAAAATTCCTTGTCGTACTCCTATTGTTAGAGCCTTCTTTATGGTTGAATTCTTAGGCCAAGCTAGTACTTTACCTTCCATGAATGCAATTCTATAACCATCATCTTCAAGTGCAGATATAGATATTAAATTCCTTTTAATACCTGGTACATAAAGAACTCTAGAAAATTAAATAGAATTTTCAGATTTCAATTTTATGGTGCAGGTACCAATTCCTTTTACAGAATGTGTAGAATCATCACCAATTGTAACTTCATTTGTTTCTATTTGCATGCTTTCTAGGTTATCCTGATATCCAGTGATGTGTCTTGAAGATCCGCTGTCAACTACCCATGTATTAGATTTGGTTGAAATCTAGCTGGACAATGCTGAATAGAAGGCATATTTCTTAGATTCATGTCCTTCGTTTTATTTATCACATTTTGCAAAGGATGCTTGAGGTTGAGATCGATCGGGACAATTTATCGCATAATGTCCATATAGATCACATCTTAAACATTGAATTTTGGACAAGTCTTTCTTCTGTTTAGATTGTCCTTTTCCATGAAAGTTTATTTTCCTTTTGTTGTTGTTCTTCTTTCCCTTCTTATGAGAGTTTGTGTTAAGAACTTGAATGTCTTCATTTAAGGTTTTGTGTTTTCCCTTTATAATTAATCTCGATTCTTCTTGAAGACAATCTGATCTTAAACCATCTAGTTTTGGGATTTTAGACTTGGCATTTATACCTTGTACAAAAGATTCCCAGGAGTCTGGAAGTCCTCGTAATGCTATTAAGGATAATTCTTGATTGTCAATCTCATAACCAAGTGCAAATAATTGATCCCTCAAATCTGTGATTCTCATGAAGAAGGCATTTATGGTTTCTCCTTTATTCATCCTAACATTATTCATTTGCCTTTTAAGAGCAAGTTTTCTGCTAGTATTATTGATTATGAATGCATTTTCAAGAGCTCGGAACATATGATATATTGTTGTATGTTTTGCCACAATAGGTACTCTGTGGTCTTGCACAACATCCATAATTATCTTCATGGCTTTTTCATTATTCTCAATCTATACTGATTTCTTAGGATCATCTTTAGGCTCCTCTTTATTCTCTCTTACAAAGGATTCCAATTTGTTTTCTTTCAATAACATCATTATATGAAGTTTCTAGGATTTAAAGTTATCAGAATTTGCAAGGTGATGTTCAAATCTCAATACGTTTGTCATTTTTGTAGAGACAATGGATTGTAAATTTAAAGTGAAATCTAATCCGTATAAACTTAATGTGATCTCTCCTTAGCCTCGCTTTGATACCATGTAAACTTTAATGCAGATTTCTATGACAGTATTGATAAATGTATGGCTTTTATTTCAGGTTCAATCTCTACTAATGAAGGACCTGATATGCTCCACAATATGTATAATGACAATGCAAAGATATGATAAAATTTTCTTCAACTTTGATATTTGTATTACCTCCGATCTGCCTGCATTAATTGATTTCGATTCTTGCAATATCGGGTGGTAACAACATATATACAAGGGTGGTCAGGTATATGGGTGAATGGGCATGTCTCCAAATAGAGACATGACCATTCACCAATATACTTGATTGGTGGTTTGATTACACCTGATGTTTAGTTATAACAAAACTAATTGTTTCAAAGACTTCACAAAGCCCGATGCAAATCGATAATGATCAGAATGGAATGTGATCATTACCGAGATCAATCTCATATATATATATATATATATACATAATCGGTTCTATATACAGTGATCATCATGAATAATGCAGATTATATTCATGCATATATACATATCAACATTCAAATCATATATATATATATTCTCATATGATCAGAGATATTGTCTTAACCAAAGCTACATGTTTTAACATATTTTTCTTGTTTCCTCCTTGACACTAACCTATCAGCAACCTGTTCTTTTAACATGGTAGCTATTTGAGCAACCAGCAACCCTTTCTTCTTTGTCTCCGAGCCCTCACACATAATGACCCCTTTATCACCAGAGCCTAGAAAATGATGTTTAACTCGGTAATAGGAGCTTCTATATTGTGTTTTGCAAAAATTAATTTTCCACATAAACCCCCCTTCTAGGACTTTGTTCAATTCGTGTTGTATACTTCCACAAATGAGAACTTCTATCAATTTTAAATTTTTGGGACCCCTCCCCACTCACTGAGCTCTGACTACACATTCTTGCAATCCATAACAAAAAAAAAAAAACATATTTCAAAACTTATACAAAAACTTGATAAAATTTAGAATAATTCGGAAAACTAAAACAAACTATCAAAGAAGCAAAAGGAAGGATCAGATGGATACCTAGAACACTCAACACTGATTATTGGAAGTGCAGCCTTCTCTTCGAATGTGCAAAATGGGCACACCAAAATGAGAGATTAAATGAGTGAAATGTTTTTTATTAGGCTCTTTTTAGTATTAGCAAGAAAAATGTATAAAAAATCTCATTGTTTAAGGTTTTTTTTCACTTTTTAAAGTAGTTGGCTGTGGGTTTGCCCAGGTTTGTGGCGAATCCCCATAGGGTCCGTGTCATGGCCTGTGGGTTCGCTCAGGTACACATTAGTGAAAACCGGGCCAAACCGATAGTCTATGGTGCAGACCCACCACAGACCCCAGGCGATCCAGACCCGTCTGGCAAGGTCCGAACCTTGCATGTTAGAAGATTATCCATTCAAGTTACCACAGGATGCAATTCTGAAAAAGATTCCTTTGAATCAAAGGTCAAGAGCGGATTGTTCACATATGATAGAAAAGAGGAATCATACTTTCATCATATATCTCATGTGAGATTAGTATTACCACCATGGAATCCTGGTTAAGATGACATGAATAGAGGATCTACTAACTACTCAGATATTTACCTCCATCACAATGAATAATTCATGCATACAGTTATGTTATGCAGAGATGAAACTTCCAAGTTTGGGATCCAGGAATCATTATAAAGCTATAAGAATGCTTATGGGCAAGCAGAGACTGTGATGTCCCCAAAGATGAACAATTTTTTAAGGTTAAATTAAAGATTTAAACCAATCTAAAAAGCATAAACTAATGCCCAAAGTCCTCAATTGTTGGCTCCATCATGGAAGATTAGTAAATAGTAATCATGGACAGTGATTAAGGAAGAAGGACTACAAGCATCAGCGATTTATAACCACTATACAATTACAAGGAAGACAACTGATATTACATAAATTGACACAGTGTAATCCATATTGTTAAACAATATCTAAAGGGCATGATATCGTCATCAAGCCAAAGAACTAATCTCCCATTGCATATTGTTACGTTGGAAACAGTAACCCATGTCACATGGTGAGACAAGATCTCTGGAACCTTCAAATGAAGAAACTAAGTCATTAAGTTTTCAATTAGGAGAACAAAATAGAGAGAGAGCCAATAAGTGATAATTATTCACTACCATCATTAATGACACCTAATGATAATGAAGTGTCAATAATGAATTGATTAACTTATGGAAGAAGTGGTACGATTAACTATGATAGGAGGCATCCTCTCCATTACCCCTCTTCATTGGCGGATGATGAATATAAATGTAAGCATCGTGATGTGATAAGAAGACAGATTATATGAGCTGATAAATATATTTATTTCCCTTGTGGAGCACTCGGTAAGAGCATAACAGGTTGCCATAGCGACCAACAGTGCAAGCAATTTATGTTCCATATCAGAGACTGATACTTAGAAGCATAAATCCTTAAGTCAAATCGGAGACGGCTTCCCTTGTCAGAAAATCTGTGCATATAAATAAAGGAATATAATATACAACTGATATCTCTGCAGTTGAGATATCTCTCGAAACTGTATTTACAGTATGAGCAACACATTATACATCAGAGACAGCCATTCATGTTGTAAAGCACAATTCACCTTACCATATTAGACACAACATATAAATAATTTGTATACAGCCTTCTTGAAATGTATACATTTGAATCTATACATAATTTCTACCACTATCAGCATTTTCATTTGGAATTACCAGTAATCTGCATTATATTTCACATATGCACTTTGTATATTCATACAATTAAGTTGATTGCAATATTTAATTCATTGTAAGTTGCAATTTGGATCAATAAATCAATTGTTCAAGTTAGAATAGTAGAAATCCCATAGTGTTCCATAGCTAGTGAGGGGAATTATAGATACCATATGAGAGTAAACATGATAGTAGAAGTGTCTCATTACAGGTAGCATATTGCAAAACCTACTTTTCAAAATTATATGGCCAGATTGCCTTATTTCAATAGATAATATTCACTGTATCCTGCGTTGTGAAGGAAAGATATTTCAATCCAGTCATAATAATGGAGTTATATTATTTCTTTCAAATGACTGATTTGTGTAAAGTATTTATTTTGGGAAAAATAGTTGTAGCAACATAGAATGCCTATTATTATCAATGTTACCTAAAGAGGCATAACTTGCCGAAATTGGGCTGTTCTAGGGTGGAAACATCTAGCAGACATGGGGACGCCTTGGAAACATCCTTGGTCGTCCCCAAAAAAGCATTTTTCTGGGAAAATCTGTCCCCAAATTCATTGAAATCTTCCAAGGATGGCTACCAGTTGTATACAACAGAGGAAGGAAGCTTTTTTTTTTAAATTCAAAAATTAATAAGAAATAAAGGGGCTCAATTTTAATGTTCCAGGTAAGTAATCAAAGCCCAATCTGTGTCATTCTAGTCGTTGGTTTGCAAAGAGCACATTAGCTTACATCAGATTTTACAGAGTTTTGTAATATTGGGAAGCCTTTGGTCTGTAAATGACACTTCAGCTGAAGTCAGATCTTATAGGCCTTATATGTGCCTTCGAAGTAACCCAATTATGAATATCTGGAGGTTGATAGTGAGGGTGGGTCAAAGTTCATCTTAGGCCCTGGTGGAAATCTCTTCCTTTGGCAGATTTTTGTATAGTGATAACAACCACCTTGATATTCAAAAGATTCTCATCCTGAAGGCAATTTTATTGGTTTATCTATGATGCAACCAGAATGTAGATACTGTTTAAACATATAAGAGTGATAGTAGAGAATAGTATATTTTGTTATGAATATATATTCAGTCCTAGATCAGCACATGGTCAGCCAGATTGTTTTACTTAAGTGGCTCTTGCAGGCAATATGATAAAATTTGTTGGATCTCTGCTGTGATGCAAAACAGTTTATGTATATTGATTTCTCAGGGTTCCATTAGATGAGACACCCTCTCATTAGTGGTAGTGATTTAATCCGAATATGATCCTGCATTAGGGGAGGCTGATTAGGGACAGCATCTTATTAAAATTTCGTTTGTCATTTTGTAGTTGAAACTTGTAGCCTTTGGGCATTTTGATGTAATTTTATATTCCTCTGTTGTCCCTTAAAAAATGGTTTCCTCCCATCTTCATCCCCGAGATGTGCCCCCTTGTCGCTGGTGTACCCCATCCTCGAAACATGAGATAATAGAGATTATTATGTTTTGCTAATAGTTTGTTGGCTTCTAGCAGTTATAAGCATCAGATGATTGATGGTTGTCTTCCTCTTGGCAACCATTAATCTTTTAAATAGATTGTCTATCGTCAATGAATATGATCTAGTTGAATCAACTCTGGTCCTCGACTAACTCTCTTTTTTTTTCAATAATGATTTCATGTGTGAATAAAGATATATTTAATTCTTGTATGTAGCATGCATTGTCGTCTCTATAATTAATCATGTATTCATTTTATCAGGTAAAACATTCAACAACAATATGCATGCAATTGATAAGATACATATATTTAGTAGCTAGACTCAGAGTGACAATAAGATTATCTCAAGTTTATCATGATTAACTTAATACATAAGTCTCATCACCATTTCCTTATGTTAAATAGCAACTACTGAATTACCTAATAATTCTTTGAATGATTCACTGAAAGAGTAGAATGAACTTGTTTTTGTGTGTCAATGAAATAATGTAACGTTTGTATGAGCTGTTAGAACTTAGAACCAATTTTTAAAATTTGAATGTTTTTTTCCTGTTTCACTAAGAACTAAAAACAAAGTAATGGAACCTTTTTAACTTAAAACAATTTTAAGAAGTCTGCATTGTATGTTCTCTTGTTTCAATGAAAGTGATGTCTGTGCCACAATTTTGTCATTATAAAGTCAATGATGAATTCTATGGCAGCAATTTGATATCTTCTAGCTAGGCGAGGTGTATAAACAATCACTTTATGTTACAGGTTCTTAGATTATTCTTTTGAAATTTTTGTAGATATCCAAATCCACGGTTTCAAATCCAGATGACCTAGAGCTATGGTTAAAGGTGAGAATTTGTATTGCTCTTCCTCTCACATGTTGTACTTATAATTTCAAAATATCGAGCTGATCCTAATGCATTTTTTGTTGCTGACTTATAAATGTTACTGTCAGATAACAAAATTACTTATTATGACTGAGATATTAACTTCTTTTCAGGTGGACAATCAAATTAAACAAAAGGGATCAACCAAAGACATGATATTCAAAATCCCGTATCTCATAAGTCACATAAGCTCAATAATGACTCTTTTTGAAGGAGATGTTATCTTGACTGGTATGTTACTATAATATGACCTTCATTTTACTTGAAACAACTACTGTTCTTTGCGTTGGCATTTTGCATATAAGGGTCTGAAATTATATCGTATGAGTGTACAACCAGTAACTCAGTTCTCACAGAAGCACCCTGGCATGTTCTAAATGATTTTTTCACTGCAGTTGATAAACACTATACACTCTTATATGTGCGTATAGTCATATTAAATGTCATTTTTTATTGCTTCACATACTTAGCTCATAAATAACCAATGTGCTCCCCAGATGTATTGTATCATTTTAAACTTTTCATGTCCAACCACTTCTTTTTGGTTACTGTGTATATTAATAGTTTCTTTTTCTTCTCTTTCTGCGAGGGACTGAATGCACACCCAAGAATGAAAGACTAATCAGAAAATGTTAATGTGCATCTCAAAAATGGGGTTATCAATGATTCAGTGCAAGAGGTTTCACCATTAATGAGATTGGATTTTTTAATTTTAGGAAATAATGCCAAACAAACTTGTGTCTAATAAAGAAAATGAATGTTCAATATGATTGATAACAATAAATATGCTGTTATAAGTTCAAAGGTAGTGCATGTAACATTTATGACCCAACTAAAAATAAATATTGCATTGGAACTTTTAATAACTATATTAGTGCTCCTCAATAATGAAGAATTTTGAATAATGTCACAGGTTCCGTTTAATCATTTATAATTTCTAACAATTTTATTGTCAGAGCTAGTTCCTAATCCTCTTGAAACATGTCATACAAGGAATTGAAGATGCATCTAGCTTAGCATGTTAATCAAGCACTATGAAAGGAGATCAATGATCATTGATATTGCAACCTTAGCCTTACTAAATACACGGGATTGGGATTCGGACATGACTTTTACCCACCCTATCATGACACTCCTTTGACAGGTTCTATTTAACATTCATTTATGGCTTTAGCATTCATTTATGGCACATTGTGGGTAATTAGGTTCACTGATTCATGAATAATTCTAATCAATTACTCATTATCCGTTGAATCCCAGAACAGAGTTTGAACAGGTCATTTACTAACTGAAGGATCAATTGACTCCAAAGAGGATAGAGTTTAATAGGATTGTCTGCCAGAAGAATATGCAGTAAAACCTGAGGCATTATCGTGTTTGTGCTAGCGGAGGATAGATGAATTACTGTATCGTTGTGAAATGTGTCATAGAAGTAAGTTATATCCAAGCTGTGGTTTCCACTGTACAAAGCATTCATATCCATCAATACCCATAAAATGAAGGTAGGTCAAGCATCCAAAATAAGCAAAACTGAAAAGGCATAAAAGTTAGTGATTCACCTTTACCATCTATAGGGTTTCAACAATGTTTCTAAAATTAAGATACCCAATCATGGCTTCCACTGTACAAAGCATTCATACCATCCATACCCACATAATGGAGATAGCTCACATAGTGAAAAGTAGTCAGGAGCAAGCAGAACTACAGATGTCAAGAAAATTTTAGTTATGAATTTTTACTCTGTATAATTCTAAAAGTAGTACATAGCTGTGATAATAAGTGATAACCAAAATGGTTAACTAAACTACAAATTTTCAAAACACTTAACTTGGTTCAGTAGACCTGGATAAATGTATACAAGTTGCACTTAAATTTTCTCATCTCTTCCATTTAATGTTACATATGTTTTCTGATCTCAAATTTCAATGTAAGCTTAGACACTTTTATGGAACTTAAAACGTTTAAAGTCAGTCACTATTGGATATCATCGTAGGTCTCTTTAGGAGTACTTTTTCTTCTCTCTTCTGGTTTCCTTGTCAGTTGTGTGTTCAAATGGCTTGTCTTCTAGGTTCTAATGCATTAGTGAAGGAGGAAGTGAAAAGATTCCCTTTCTCCTAGGATGTCAGTTCAGGTTCAAAGGATCAGTTCGGCGGTATGACAAAATTTTGAAAGGGGGTTTGGGTTCATTAATAGAAAAACATGTAAAATTTATACACACACACACACACACACACACACACACACACACACACACACACACACACACACACACACACATATTTATGATGCCTAGAAGCGTGAGCTAAGATTAGAATTTCGCATAGTATTATAAGAACATTTAAACAACAAAACACCATAATATGATCCAAACAATGTTTGGGGGAGGGCATTCTTATGAATGTCATAGAATGATCCAAGTATAAACTTGGTGGATGACATTTGTTATGATTCATGAATGTCATATTATGATCCAAGTGCACTTGGTGAAGTTTGGTCCAAGTATAACTTGGTGGTGGGCATTTATTGTGAATGTCATGGAATGACCCAAGCATAACTTGGTGGAGGGCATTCATTGTGAATGTCATAGTACGATCCAATACCTTGGTGGAGAAAATTCATTACGAATGTTAATCATTTCAAATTAGATGGATTATTAAAGATTTGAAATATTCAACTAGTTTTATTACGAACTTACCAATTTGTTTGTAATCATTATGGTCCGAAATTAACCCTAACAGTGGGGACATTACAAAGTATCATTGTCTCAACTTCAACTTATGGATTAAAAATTTATTTATATTCCTCTTCATTTTCTTCTTTTTTCTTCTCCTTCTTCATTGGCATTAGTTGACTTATAAATAGAGCTAAGGCCAATGGGATCAGCTGCACCAATAATATTATTGATGTCGAAATCTTCAAATTCATCAAGTGCGAGATGAGAAGTGGAAGCAACTAAGTCCACAAGCTTTGCATTTATCTCCTACCTCTTCATCTCCCCGCCTTCATTGTATTTATTATTCTCATGTGAGATGAGACATAAGTTGTAATTTACACGTACCAAACTCTTTGCTCTTTTTTATTGCAACCTGTTGCACTTTATTGAGTTTATGAAAGAATATGTGCTCTAATTTCTTTTGGACACTAATGAACTAGCAACCTATGAAAATGAGATAAAGTAAAATATTAAAATAAAATTATTAATCTTATAAAATAAAAAGTACTAGTAATTCATGAAGATAAACTAATTTTTTAAAAATAAAACTTGTGATATAATTTTGATTGCAAGGGGTTGTTGTTTACTGCTTAGGGGTAAACTGGATTAATACATGCGATAGTAACAAGAGACAAGGCATAACACAAAGATACATTGAATGCTTCAGGAACTAGATATATATTTCATTAATGCTTCAATGCTACATGTACATCATACGCCAATACACAAGATAGATAGCAATGACGAATAATAAATGCCGTTATCAAATAGGGTCAGTCCCAAATGAAGCGCTTTCTTGATCAATACAAGTATAGATGTTAAATTATTTAGAAAGCCATAATGGCTACCTGAGATGGCTCAAGGAACAATCTCCAAGGTAACTTATGCTACACCTCTCCGTAAAGCATGCTACCAAATTCGATGCTGCAAAGTGGAAACCCCACCATGGGACCCGAATTACCCTTGCGCTCAAAACATGTATGTGAGCCTCACATCTTGATGCCTTGTCAAATGTGAAGACCCTGATGGCCCACATGAACAAGAAATAAACCAACTCGGTTCCCCAACAAGGTAAAATGTGCCAATCTAGTCAGCCCAAAGTGTAGACCCTTACATACTTCCCCATTAAACTAATGGTGGCACCCTTGATACCTGTGCAACCTGCTTTGCATTGGGAGGTTGATCATGAACTGATTACTTGGATGTGAAAGGGTTCCTATCTTCAAGGAACTCCATGACGACCTCCTTATCGTGCCATGATGTTTCACCATGCTCCCAAGTGGTTGTCTCTTGGCCTTGCCAATAAAAAATGACCAAGAACTCTTGAATGCCCCATTTTCCTCCACCTTGGGTTCTCATTGCAATCACTTGTCCAACATGCCAGTCTAGATTATCAATGCTGTTGGCTGGCCCCCTGTGCGAAATGTTTGTTGTTTACCGTACAGGGTAAAAGATACTTAACGCATGTAATATAGCTCGATATGACACAGAACAGATACTTTATTCCTATATGCAATATGCACTCAGTGCTTACAATTTGAATACAATGATGATTCTCCAAAGTCCATCTCAGATGGTGTACATATACTTTCCCAAAGGGGTGACTCAACCGTCACGCACTCGTTTGGATACAATTCTACTGGTCAGCTACAAAATAGAGTTTACCGACAATATCATCCCCCCCAAAAGAAAAGTCGTCTCTGGACGACAATACAACAAAACTCAAAAATAACCTACTAAACAGAGGGATGCGTCCCTGGCGTAGTAGCCATCTGCACCCTCAACTCATTCAGCTCCGCCTGTACCTTGTAGACCTGCTCCTTCCTGACTTTCAGCTCCGCTTCTGTCTCCATCTGAAGCTCTAAAGTTGATTGCATCATTGCTGCAATTTCTCCTAGCTCTTTCTCCTTCTCCTCTGCTACTCTCTCCTTCTTTGTTGCTACCTGTTCCTTCTCCACTGCCAACTTCTGTAGCTAACTCTATCTATCTAACAAGGTTGCCCTCTTGGATTCCCAAGCTGCCCTCTCCGTGGCTAACCTGGCAGCTGACTCCTCCCGAGCCCTCTTAGTTACTACCTGATCTGCCTGGCTCCTCTGAAGGGTGTAATACACCTTCCTATTTAACTTCACTATGTTGTGAGTCAAAGCCTCTACTTGGCTCTCCATACCAGGATCTCTCGTCGTGGCTTAGTCATGTCGCATCTCTATAGTCTCCACATTCGGCCATCCTCGCTCCTCAAAACAGATTGTAAAGGCAATCAGGCATCCTAATCTCATGAAGGATATTACTCCCTCCAGCTCCTTCACTACTGCGTCCAAAGCCTGGGTCTCTGTAGCGGCTATCACCTGGCGAGCCCGAGTCGCTAGGGCTGCTACATCAGCAAGGAATGCCTCTCTCATCCCTACTTTTGGTGCTACTAGATGTTCCTACTACACACACATAGCCTTCTCTACTACTTCCGCCATATGCTCAACAATGCTATGTGGTAGTCCCTCAGCCTGTGTCTCCTCAACCTTCGGTAACTGCAAGGGTTTCTTCGGAACTGCTTCCCGCATGGGTGTTTGTAGGTATGCCACTCAAGGTGCTAGGGTACGGTGGAACCATGTACTTAGGTATGCACTCAACTTTTGGATTCGACTCTCTCTGTCTCGCTCAGGTGATGCTAACAGTGTCGTATCTACCGTAACCACTGCATCAGAACGCACTACATCTAATCTGACACCGAATGCCCCCAAACCCTTGCCTATCGGTAACTCTATTACCCCTATTGCCGTATCTATCTCAGTATCAGGTACCAGTGTCTCATCTCCAGCCTTTGGTAAAGCCTCGCGAATAGGCTCCATTGTTACCTTTGGAGCGGCTATTTCCATAGGTAACGGATGTGCCTCTGGAATGGCTCGTGTCTCTACGACGGGCTGCGTCGCAATAGAAACTGGCGTCATCACTACTAGCTGCTTGAGCTAACCAAAACCTGAAATGCCATGTATGCCAATAGGAGCCAAATGTGCCATAGCTGAAAGTGCAGGCCATGGGAATCTCAATGGCGTAGCTGTAATCACCTCTACCTCCTCATCCTCGTCCTCTTCCCCATCGGTCCTACTCTCTTCCGAAGAAGTCTCCTCTCGACCACTGCTTGTGTTTCCACCGTCTGGCCTCAGCCGTTTTTGTCCGATGGTCTTGGTGCCAAGTGTATCCAAATGTCTTCACTGCATAATCGGTGGTTTGCCTGGCGTGAGTGGTCCTAGTTTGGCCTCCAGTGCATCATTGAGGATCATTCACACTGTTGCCTCCAGGAATAGGCCAATGGCATAATGTAGCATATAGAATGTCTTGTACTGTAATGTCATGAATACTGACATCTGCCTGGCCAACTATGTTGCCTAATCATAAACCCTATCGTGCAGAATCCCATTCATTATTGCTACATGTGGAAATAAAATATCCGAGGTGCGACTAGAGCCTATGAGGCGACTCTTCACGATGTCCATCAAACAGCGCCAGTGACCTTCCTGTATATTGGATTTCTTCAACCCTCTGCCCTTTGATGTGTCTGAAAGGGCTTCCTATTTTGCCTGCGACAGGTCCCCGCACACGAGCTGCATCAGCTACATCTTTACTTCCCAGCTCATCTTTATAGGTTTACTTTCTATTTTCCTTCCGCCTTGAGCATGGCCTGGTATCCCAAATACTCATGTGAAGTCGGCTGGTTTGAATGACACCACTAAGTTGCAACCAAGACACTCAAACGTATTGGTTTGGGAGAACCGATCGTTTTTATCATGATGCGTAGAAACCCTTCATAGTCTCTGATACAAAATAGTGGCATTTGTACCATCGATTCCAGCTGTGCTTTCTGAATGCTAGCCTTCACCTGATGGTTATCTGGAGTCTCCTGCCACCACTTCCGACATTCTGCACCATTCAACCCTTCAAATGTAACACTCTACACTCTAGGAATATCTGTCGTAGCTGACTGTTTTGGTTGCTTTACTTTCTTCTTGCTTGGTCCTGTATTGGTTCCTCCTGCTACACGGACTCTGGATGGCAATGTCTTCATATTCCTGTTCATGGCTGAATCTTCGTCCAGTTTGTTTTTCCAACCCCTTTTGCCAGCTGAATGCATAATTGTCACTTTTTGTTGTTTGCTCAAATAAACCAAAATTCGTTAGGTCAGTTACCTCTCTGTACAATATTGTTTCTAAGTCTTATCTTACATCCGTACAGATTCGTACGACTCTTACTCCCCCTTGAGAGTGTATGGCTTCTCTATTTTCCAACTCTGTATGGCTATAATATTTCCTCCTCCTGAGGTTATATTGTTTCTTGAAGAGTACGACTTCCACTTCCTCCTTGAAATCGCCATACAATGAATAATCACTTGTAATGCTCTAGTACTGATTTCTTTTTCTGTATAATACAAAGTTTAGTCAATATTCTATCTTTTCATCTGTTCATCGTACGACCGTACGGTATCTCAAATGGGCTGCACAGTGTTCTTGCCCCCTCTCCTTATGCCGTACGGTGTGTCGTGCCTTCCTTCTGCTCCTGGTTACCGTACTAGACTTCTCTACTTTTGACGACGATTTGTTCTCCTTAAGACTGTACGGAAGTGAGGTCATACAGTTATTTTATGTGCTTCTCTCACACGCCTAGGCCGTACGGACAACCGTACGTTGATTGCCCTCTTCTTTCATACAGAAGCAAATTGCTGTACGGTTTGTGAATTGCTGCTTTGGGCCGTATAGTGTTTAAGCTTAATCTCTTCCTGTATGACCGTATAGTGGTGACCTGATTGCCTCTAGAATCCCAAGGCCGTATGGTGGTTGCTATCTCATTTCCTGCTTTGTGATTTTACATAGGCTGTACGGTATTTATTTGTTCCACCTTTGTTATAGGGCTCTCCTTATATCCGTACGACCATATGGTCACTACTTTAGAATTGGTGTCTCTTTTACGGGTTGTACGGTGGTTCCTATAGTCTTCTTTTAACATTATATCTTAGAAGGGTCGTACGGTTCTGAGGTGATTTTCTTGACTAATGCTTTCCTGTTTATATTTTTTTATTATGTTTATCAACTTAAAAATAAAAATACAAGATTTCATTTTACACTTATTTTACATATATACATTATTTACTGTTGTTCTTTTCTATCAGTTGTTCATTGGCAGGAGAACATTCCTCTCATGATATATTTTTAACTTCGACTCGTTCACCGCATGTGGTACTTCTTTCCCATCCAGCGTCCATAACTTGATTGCCTTGTTATCGCCAACTTCTCGTATCTTGTACGGTCCAACCCATTTAACTTTGAACTTTCCAGGTCTGCTTTCGTTTCGTTCGTTATACTTCAACCCTAATTGGCCTGGTTGAAACTTATTTAATTTTAAGTACTTATCATGCCATGCCTTCTGTCTGTTTTGTGTGACTTCTGTGGCCCATTGTGCCTGCAATCGTCGTTCGTCCAGTTTGTTCAGGTTGTACAATCTCTCCCTTAGGCTTTCCATGTCGTCCAACTTGTTCTCGATTGCTATCCTCAAACTCGGTACCATGAATTCTGTCGGCACCACTGCCTCCTGTCCGTACATCAGTTGGAACAGAGTATGTCCGGTAGTTACTTTATATGAAGTACGGTAGGCCCATAAGGCTAATGGTAACTTCTCTTCCCAATCTTCTCCCTCAATTGTATAGGATTTATAAATCACTCTGACCAAAATCTTGTTCGTGGCTTCAACTTGTCCGTTGGCTCTCGTATAGTATGGGCTTGACAATGAATGATAGATTTTAAATTCAGTAGTGAGCAGTCAGATGAAATGGTTAACAGAGTGTCCTCCCCGATCACTTCTCAACTGCAGTGTATCTTGTATCTGGTGATAATTTGCTCATATATGAATCTCGCTGTGCTTACTGCTGAGTTGTCTAGTAGTGCGCATGCCTCAACCCACTTAGTCAGGTACTCCGTTGCCACCACAATGTATCTGCACCTTCTGGTTTTGCTTACCTTCAGGGGTCTGACAAAATCCAATCCCCATCTTTCAAAAAGCTCCTGCGCATGCGAAGGATTCAGAGGCATGAAGTCCCTCTTCAATGGTTTCCCAGCTCGCTAACATGTGTCACATGTCTCTAGCGTCGTTGCGTACGGTTGGCCACCATAATCCTACCAGTAGTATCTTTCACACAGTTGTGTCCAGCTCCATGTGTCCTCCTGCCGGTCCTTCATGCACTTCCTTTAGCACCTTTGGAATTTCCTCCTCTAGGACGCACCGCCTTAGAATCTGATCAGGTCCCATTTTGTATAGTAGCCTGTTGATTAACTGAAATGTCTGGCTCCTTAGCACTAGTTTCCTTATTTCATTTGGTGGCATCTCGCTCACAAATTGTCCCGTTGATAGATATTCCCTGATATGTGCATACTAGGATGGTAGTTTTGTAACATGAAATAGCTGTGCGTCGGGAGAATCATCATTAACTCCTTTCGATGGCTCCCCCAATTTTATTCTCGACAAATGGTCTGCACTTACATGACTTTTCCTTAGCTGCACCACGATCTTAAATGTGAATTCCTGTAATAATAGTAACCATCGACTTATCCTTCCTTGAATAATCGGCTTATTCACTAGGTATAGGAGTGCCTAATGATCTACATAGAATAGAAATGACATTGCCAACAGATAATGTCTGAACTTTTGAACTGCGTACACCATCCCTAATGCCTCTCGTTCCATCGTACTATAGTTTTTCTCTGCCTTAGATAACAATCTACTTGCAAAATACACCAGATGGTCCAATCTGTGGTCACCTGTCTGCTCTAGTGTTGCTCTAATGGTGTAATTTGATGCATCTACATGAACATGAAATTCTTTGTCCCAATTCGGATAGGCTAGAATTGGTGCCATAGCCAACCTTGTTTTCAATCCCTCGAAAGCTTCATTCTTTTCGGCTTACCATTTGTAAGGTTCACTCTTGCAGGTGAGTTTGTCCAACGGGTAGGAAACCTTCACAAAGTTCTTAATAAATCTTCAGTAATATTCGATGTGCCCTAGAAATGACTTTACTTCAGATACATTCGCTGATGGTGGCATCTCCAAGATTACATGAACCTTGTCCAGATCCGTCTTCAATGTTGCTTTGCAGACAGTGTCCGAGCAACTTTCTCTATGGCACCATGAAACTGCACTTCTTCGGATTCAGTGCCAATCTTGCTCGTCTGCACCTCTCCATGCATTCTTCGAGTGTCGTTATGTGTTTTTCTTCTGTGCTAAAGATTGACCAGTCGTCCACAAATGCTTTAAAACTTCCAACAGACATTTTATCAAATATGTGTATGATGATCCTCTGAAACGTCGTCAGGGCATTGCACAATCCGAATGACATCCTGTTGTATGCATAGACTCCATCTTCCACAATGAATGTTGTTTTTAATTTGTCTTCTTCAACGATGGATATCTGATTGTATCCCAAGAACCCGTCCATGAATGAATAAATGTCATGCCCCGCTACTTCCTCCAGGATGCTATCCGTGAATGGTATCGGAAGCAGATCTTTAATTGTTACCGCATTTAGGCATTGAAAATCTATGCATATTCTTATTTGCATTGTGTCCTTTTTCAGAGATATCATGATCGGTGATACCCACTCACTCGTCTGTACTTTAAAAATAATTCCTACTTCCAGCATCTGATCAATTTCTTCTGTGACCCATGCCGCATAGTTTTTATTGATTCGGTACGGCTGCTTCCATACAGGTATTGCACCTTCAATCAACGGTATCCGGTGGACACGTAACTCTAGTGGCACTTCTTTTAAGTCTTTATATGTCCAGGAGAAGACGTCCTTGTATTCCATAAATATTTTGAATGTGATTGCCTTCAAAATTTGGTTCCAATCATCTCCTACAAGAATACTATTTGGATTCGCCTCATCCCCCAAGTTCATTGTTTTCATCGTAGGCTCTTCATACTTCATTGTTTTATCCTAACTAAATTTATGGGCCCGTGTTTCATCCACTTGCGCTTCTCCCTCCTTTAGTTCACTATACTCCTTCGGAAACTCGTTTCCTTCCTTTTCTTCCTCGACACCCAACATGTTGTAGCTCGGGAAGAGCTTGTAATCCTCCATTTGCCAGTGTAGCGGTCCATTCACCGAATCTAGGTCGTCATTAGTCGACTCTCCTCCTAATCTCAATACCCCTTCTTCATCTGGTTCCATTCTCTTTTTTCCTTCGTCATCACTCTCGTCTTCACCTTCTGAGTTTGACGATGCTGCCTCTTCCCCTACCATTTGTGTATGTAAGTCAATTATGAATCTTCTGCCTCCACATTCCATGGATAGGGTGTTTCGTTTCCAGTCATGTTTTACTTTTGCTTGCACCAACCAACCCTGTCCAAGGATAGCGTCATACTCTCTTCTTTTCAGTGGATGACCACAAAATCTAGTAAAAATGGTTGCGTTTCAATCGTTACCGGATGTGTCATCAAAGTTCCCAATGGTTTGATCCCATGCTGATCTATTGTGAGTAACTAGAAGGTAGGTGGCCACAGTGTGGGTTGTCCTAACTTTTTCCATATGTTTTCCAGTAACACGTTCACGCCTGACCCTCCGTCCACAATTTTGTGTATGTAAGTCAATTATGAATCTTTTGCCTCCACGTTCCATGGATAGGGTGTTTCGTTTCTAGTCATGTTTTAATTTTGCTTGCACCAACCAACCTCGTCCAAGGATAGCGTCATACCCTCTTCTTTTTAGTGGAATGACCACAAAATCTAGTAAAAATGGTTGCATTTCAATCATTACCGGATGTGCCATCAAAGTTCCCAACGGTTTGATCCCATGCTGATCTACCGTGAGTAACTAGAAAGTAGGTGGCCACGGTGTGGGTTGTCTTAACTTTTTCTATATGTCTTCCAATAACATGTTCATGCCTGACCCTCTATCCACAATTTTGTCTATCAGTACACTGCCCAGAATGCCCATCTCAACTACTACCAGATGCCTTCCTATCGTAAGTGCCAATAGCATCAGGTTTGCTGCCGTTGTTCCACTACCGTCCCTTCTTGTTTCCTCTATCACTCTCGGGAGTGGTGTCATATTCATAATGGCTGTCCACAACTGTGGCATTGTGAGAAGGTCATTTAATTTAATAGGAACTTTTGTTTGCATTATCTGCCTTATCATGTTTTGTTCTGCTAAGTTCCTTTTTGAAGTATCGGCAGTGTCTTTAACTGGTGATTTTCCTGTTTTCATCTGCCTTTCCAGCTCTGTTCGTGCTTTTTGTAACCTCTCCTTTTCTTCTTTTGCATCAGGAAATTTCGCTTTCTTCGCTTGCTCACATGTAACCACTAGTACTTTTTCATCACATGTTTCAATGCTTAATAGATTTACTCCTTACTTTGGGCATTTTGAATCTTCGTGGTTTCCCGGACCACACCATCTACATAATAGATGCAGCATTTCCTTTGTGGTACAATCTCTTGCGAAATGGCCTTAGAGATTGCACGTACAACACTGTATCATTGGCCGTCCACTCGCGTCGTACTGTATTTGGCTCCGGCCTCTATTGTTATTATTGTTATTATTGCCACCCCTTCCACGTTGATTATTGTTGTGATATCCTCCTGAAGTTGCATCGTTGTTTGTGTTATTTCCGATGGACACTTCCTGCGTTAGTAACACTTGCTGGTGTCCTTTTGATTTCATGTTAAACGGGCAATCTTTTAGGGAATGTCTCGCAACTTGGCAGATATCACAGAACTATTTCTTCGGGCATGATCCCTTTGTGTGGCCATCCTCTTTACAGTTCGTGCACCACAATTCTCCCTTCACTGAGTCTGGATTCTTTTTCAAATTCTTGAATTCTTCCATCATTCTTAGCATATCTTTTTGTAATGCTCGAACTTGTTTGATTCTTCGTCACTACTGCTACTTTCAGATGATGAATCGTCTGAATCCGACGATTTATTCTTCTTACTTGTCTTCTGTTCGCTTTCCAGCTCCATCACACGATTATACGCATCGGCGTCTAACGCTGGTGGTACAATCCTCATCTTTTTCAGAGCCGGCTGTAGCCCCTCAACAAACCATCGCTTCTTCAATCCATCTACTGGTTGACTCTCCATCTTCCCAACTAGCTCTTTTAGTCGTCTTGCATAAGCATGAATTGTTTCATTCTTTCCTTTCTTTGTGCTATATATCTCTGCTACAATTTCATTATCGTCCCATAGCAGTCGGAACTCTGCTTTAAACTCTTTTTTGACGTCCGCCCATGTAGTTTGTTCCTAAGGGTCAGTGTCCGCAAACCAATCAATTGCCACACCCTGTAGGGTTGCTAAGAATTGCTTGACCCAATCATCCTCGTCTGTCATGCCATTTATTGTCCATATGGTTTCGCACATCTTGCAGTGTCTGATTGGATCTGTCGTATCATCACCATTAAACTTCCGCAATTTCTCTTTGGGACCTACCATCGCTACTTTCGTTTGATTCTGTGGTACTTGTGTACCCACGCTATTCTGAACACCCGCTTTGTTCTGAGCACTCACGCTATTCTGTACAACTGCGTTGCTTCAGACAACCATCTTGCTTCCAACAACCACGTTACCTGGTGAAAGAAAATCTTCAAGCGAAGTTGTTTGATTCTTTGCCTGTATCCGTTTGTTAGGTGTATCGGGAACAAAGAGTTCACTTTGTGCTCGTGCTCCCTCGACACTTCTAGCTGTGCGAGTTGCTTCCCTTGGCGTATACAGGTTAAGGAACTCCTCCCTTGTTCCTTCCACCAAATTCAGTCGCTGTCGAGTCTCTTCCAGCAATTCCTCGGCACTCCTTGGCCTACTAAGTGAATGCACTCCCTTCGTCTATGCCCTTTCACCCCTGTGGTGTCCGTCGGCAATCTGCTGAAGCTTTTGTCTGCACTCCGCCTGCTGTGCCAGAATTAAAACTTCTTGTGTTGTACACATTTCATCCTTGTCTTTTACCTTGTTCCTATCCTTGTTAAAAAAATTCGACATTAATCTTCACAACATTCCTTCATTCCAAGTTCGTCCGGCAACGACGCCAAATGTTTACCGTAAAGGGTAAAAGATACTTAACGCATGTAGTATAGCCCAATATGACACAAAACAAATACTTTATTCAGATTGTAAGCATTGAGTGCATATTGCATATATGATAGGGTAAAAGATACTTAATGCATGTAGTATAGCCCGATATGACACAAAACAGATACTTTATTCAGATTGTAAACATTGAGTGCATATTGCATATATGAATAAAGTATCTGTTTTGTGTCGTATCGGGCTATACTACATGCATTAAGTATCTTTTACCCTGTACAGTAAACATTTGTCATTGAGTCTGCATCAGCATGATGTTGCCTTAGTTGAGAGACATGAAAGACAGGATGGGCTTTCATGTGCAAAGGCAAGTTGAGGTTGTATGCTACCGGGCTGATCTTCTCTACCACTTCGAAAAGACTATCCCATCTTCGAACCAACAAAGTTCTCAATGTTTTGGGTGCTTTGAATTGATTTGGATCCATGCGTATCAATACCCTCTCTAACGGTGAACTCAAGTATCTTCCTATGCTTGTTAGCGAACTTCATCCAATCAGAAGCCTGTGTCAAGTGATACCGTGCCCAATCAACCCCTTCTTTCTAGGACTGAAAAAGTTCAGTAGCTTTTCTATCTGCACCTTGATATCCGACCATCATAGTATGGGGTGAGTGGTTGATTGATATCCGACCATCAAGCATTTTGGGCGAGTTTATTTGATCTGATGCAACAAAATGCCACAAGTAATCTTCAAGGATGCCATTTATCTGCTAGGTCTGCTCGACTGTCTAGGGATGAAATCTAGAACTCATCAACAAGCGAGTATCCACTGTCTTGAATAATTTTCTAGAATGTTGAAGTAAACAACAAATCTTGATTACTTCCAATGTTCAAAGGGATGCACCAAAACTTGACCACATGCTTGAAAAACAGATCAGTTGCATCCTTAGCTAAGTAGGGTGTCTTGCATGCAATAGAGATGGCATACTTACTGAATTGATCCACAACAACCATTATGCCAGAAAATCCATCAACATTAGGCAACTATGTGATGAAGTCTATACTCACACTTGCCTAGGGTCGAACTGGAACTGGTAGAGGTTGCATCAATCTTGCGGGTTGCATTATCACCCATTTGTTTTGTTGGCAAGTGAGACAAGTTCTTGTATATCTGTCAACATCCTCTTGCATGCTCACATATCTATCGACATCGTCCAGCATGCCAGGCCAATAGAAACCTCTCTCCAATAATGCCATTGTTCTCTTATGTCCTAGATGGCCTACCTAAATGGAATTGTGGAACTCATGTAGCACCTCTTTGCAAACATCCCTCCACTTTGGAAGGTAGACTCAGTTGTTGGCATAGTACAAGATACAATCTCGGATCATGAATCGCCCTGTCCAGGTTGCTCGGGCTTGCAAAACAATCTGCCAAGCTTGGGAATCATACTCGAAGCCTTCCTCGATCTTCTCAATCATCTCATTAGACAACATCACTTGGCTTTGGCCCATCACTTCCAAAGCACCAAGTTGTGCCTTTTTGCTAAGTGTGTTGGCAACCACATTTTGTCGGCCTGGATTATACACCATCTCAAAATTGAATTGTGCTAGGAATTCTTGCCGCCTCGCCTGCTTTGAGGTGAGCTTGGACTTTTAGAACTAGAAAATAGGTAAATTTGCATAATGAAAGCAACCACAAACTTTCAAAGAAATTCAAACTAATCTAATCTACCATTGAAGCCATTGGAATGAAGGTGCATAAGAGTTCAATTTATAGAACTTTGAAGCCAAATGCAAGAATTGGAAAGAAAGAATGCAAATTGGAAAGATGTCATAATCATGTGTGAAACTTGGGAAATTATGCCACAAAATGGAAAATTGTGATAAAATATGACAAATTATGACAATGTGTAAGAATTGTGCATGGAAAGGTGTAAGAAAAATGGAAGAAGAAAGTGTAAGAAAAATGCATAGAAAGATGTAAGAGGTATAAACTAAAAATTAGGAATGTGTAACGGTGGGAAATTTTTAATTTTAAAAACTCGTAATTACCTCTAAAATGGAAATTAGAAATTATGAATTAGGAATATGAAATTAGAAAATGGGAAATTAGAATTAGAATTTAGGAAATTAGGAATTCCCATAATTCATAAAAAAATGGAGTCAATTAATTAATACATTAATTAATTGAGAAAGGTTAGTAGAGGGGAATAATTAATAATAGGGGACTGAAATAAAATGATCAAGATATAGGAATAGACTATGGGTTATCTAATCCCTATAGGAGAAATTAATAGATTGATTGGCCAAGATGATGAAATAAATACAAAAATCAACCCTTTTGAAGAATTGCTATGAGAATGTAGATCGAATGTGATGATATTGGAAATGATCAAGGACATGATCAAATTGATGAAATAAATAATGCCAGATGGACAGAAATTGATGACTTGTCAAGGACACATGACAAGAATTGATGACATGTGACATTTAATAGATTCTGCAAATGCCATAGGTTGATTACAATTGATTGATAAGGATTGATCATAATAGCATCAACAAACACAAGAAATGTTATTAAAATTATTGGATAAGGACATGATCAAACGTTGAAGAACTCAACAATGTCGAGGATCGAATTGATAAAAATGATGACATGCCAACGACACATGACATGAACTGATGAATGTTGATGAGGCATTGAAGGATGAAAAAATGCTGGACTGATGATGATAAGATGATGACATTGATATGTTTCGTATCGGTTATGAGATGATCTACATCACATTAAAAAGGGTTACAATTTATTAAGAATATATCAAAAGATATTTAGAGAACATTATGAAACAAGTCTAAATGATGATCAAGTTGGCCAAAAGATCGAAGTTAGTGAATTGAGAAAAATGGGACAAGTTAGGATGCAAAGGTGATGAAAGAGTAGGTGCAAATCATTTTTTAGCATCTAGAGGATTGTGTCTTGAAGTATGTCGAACTTACATTATCCATTTTGACCACAAACGGGATGCCCAACAAGTAGTGTCTCCAAGTCCTTAGGCAAAGCACAATAGTAGTCATCTCTTTCTCATGTTCCAAATAGTTCCACTCTTTGCCATTGAGTTTCCTGGACTCAAAGGAAATTGGATGTTCATCTTGCTTTAGACTCTTGTTGCTTCATTATCTCGAGCTAGGCTATGAATGTTGTACTCTTTGATTCTTTCTCGTCCTTTATTGCCTCAAGCTGAGCAATAAGCGCTGCCCGTTCCGAGTTTGAGGCTGAATGTTGTGTAGCTAGGTTCCCTTCTACTGCAACTAATTGGGTAGTTGTCTCCTCTCTATCCTTTTGTGCTGCTACCTAATTTGCCTTACTTTGTTGCAGAGCATAGTAGGTGTCTTAGTACACCTGCACTATCTCGCGAGTAAGGGTCTCTACTCAGCTTTCCACTACAACTCTCCAACAATCCAATCCCGTTTCAACTTGAGAGTCTCTGTGTCAGGCCATCCTTGTGCCTTGAAGCATGCAACAAATGCAACATGATAACCTACTCTCATAAATGAGAGAACATGCTCCGACTCCTGAACTAACCCCTCAAGTGCTCATCTTTGTGCAGAGATCACCACTTGGTGACCTTGAGTCATTACATCTGGTAACTAGGCATCAACGTCCTCTCCCATGTCCTTGGACGACCCGACTGCTGGCTGGTCTTGTATGCCTATTGCCATATCTACTACCTTCAACATCCTTTGAGCACTATCTACTGGAGGTTTTCACTCATCTATAGGGGTGGGGTGGCTCTCTCCTTCTGGAAGAACTATAGGAGATGCAACAAGTTCCCTGGCCTTAATCTCTAATACCTCTCACATAGGTGAGAGAATGCTAGATGCTTGTGCCACTAGTGTTTTGTTGAGCTTCTAGCTCAAATAAGCACTCAAATTGTAAAGTCCCCGTTTTTGGCCAATTTGTGTAGTTGATTGAGTTAGCTCATCATAGCGACCCTTGTGAGCTGACAAGGTGTTTTGGGGGTCTTAGTTGATTACTTAATATTTTTAGTAAGTTTATTATGGGTAGTTGCTATTTTTAAGAGTGCAGTGGACGGTTTGGCAGTTGGTCGTCACTTGTGGTTGATCAAGTTAATAATTACATGAGCTCTTATTTATTTGTTCATTGAGTTGTGCTATTATAATAATGCTTATATTATTATAACGATGACTTAAAGAGATATTTCTAAAAAACAAGTTGGAAAATTTCTAGTGTTGAGTTCTTTTGGGAAACTTCCATGTTTTTTGAAGTGGAAATTTATGGAAAGTTTTGCCAACAAAAAAGGCATATAAGTGAGGGTTCTTTTTATTGGGAAAAGGCATGCTTGATTATATATTTGATTTTGTGTCTTTGCGGCTTTTTCCTTGGTTCTTAATTGTATGCCCTTGCTGATGTATAAGGGTTGGAAATACTTTGCAAATTAGCTGCTGAGGTATAGCTAAGTTTGCTCAACTTCTTTACTATCATTACTGTATTTGAGGAGTGTTTTCATTCCACTACTGAAGCATAGTAGATCTGATATTTCTTAATTAATCTCCCACTGTATCCCTATGGCTAAGGAGAGAACGGTGGACATCTCCGAATCACAATAATTCAAATTGTCTTCCAACTACGAATTCTGATTGGGGAGAGCAACTAACTTTTTGAGGACGGCATTTTTGGTGTTACAGTGTTTGTGAAGTTAGAGTAGTGCCCATAAAGACAACGTTGCATCTTGGAGACTGCAGACGGCTTGAGACCAATCCTGCGTCCATTTTACCTAGCTGCTGGACATGGAGTTACTACCTGCAGTTGCTCATTTGGAGGTCATGTCTTCATCCTGCATTTCCGTATTGGTGGCCGGCCTACACATTCATTTTGGGTAGCTATTGGTGTTGGAATGGAGAGCAACTTTCATCTGTGGTTGTTGTATGGTTTGAGGAGCCACGTGTTAATAAGGAAAGAATCATTGGTAGTATGAATAGGCAAAACACTTGCTTTCCAGGTGCCAATGAATTAATTGTTATGTTGATATATGTTTGTCAAAAACATAATGCAATGTATATCTTCAGTTTCAGTTGGATTATCTATTTTGTCTATAAGAGAACGTTGAAAGAATTGCAAAAACGATAAGAAGTGCAGAACTATAGCCAGCTTGGGTCTTTATAGTGGTATGTATTTTATTTAAAAAAAAAAAATCAGAAAATCATCCAACATATAAAAATATCAGTTTGTGCATCAATATAATGGTTTGGGCCAAGTCAAAGTTTTTACAATGGTATCAGAGTGGTTTCCTGCCAACGTGTAGGAATTGGGCTCAGTTTGGTTAGTGCTTGGTTGAAGTGTAGTCAGTAATCGATTTGTTATCTTCTATGTCATTGTTGATGATCGGAGGTTTGTGTTGGGTATGCAGTATACCCGAAGGGGACGTAATTCGCCTCCCAGGGAAGGTGAACCGGAGATTTAGTTTAGTAGCTTGGGTGGTTCTAGTGGCATTGAACTACGATCCACAGATGCTAAGGTTGATAGAAATGCCCTGTAGGCATTTAGGAATATTGCAGCCAGACAACAATAGATGACATGTACTACAACAATTATCTAATATTCTACAACAGATAGCACTTCCTCGAGGATGGAGTAGGGAGAGAACTCGATATGTTTCTGTTAGTTCTCATAGATCTCGAGTCAAGGATAGAACCTGAGATGGCGTTGGGTATAGAGATGTAGATCGGGTTCGAGTTGAGGATTGTGGTGGATTAGTTGACAGAGCTAACATATGTATTGGCACTCATGATAGGCTGCGGAGGCCCATGTTTGTGAGACATAAGGTGGATGCGGTCAGTATTGAGTTTTGAGGCCGCTCCTTTTGCTAATAATGTGCTAGCACACTTTACAGGATGGGATGCTTTACCATAAGCTATTAAAGATCATTTTAATTTTGATAGGTTCCTAACTCAGAAACGAGAGCATTCCAGAGTGAGGCTAGGACCTGAGAGACATCAACCTTGATAGTCTAAGTTACAACAAGTTGCCAGTAAGATGACGTTGGAGCACTTTGATAGTACTAGGAGAGTTACAGCTCGAGTGTGGATTCATAAGCTCGATACATATTTGGCTTTGCATCCTATGTCTGAAGTGGATGCTATCAGATTTGGAGTGTTGCATTTGGATAGAGCTGCCCATGACTAGTGGTACCATGGATTGGTTTGTTTGCGACATGATCAGATCACTTCCTACCAGGAGTTCGTGGATTTCCTGATCGAGAGATTTGATAGGAAGGATTTGGAGGTGTACTTTCGTGAGTTGGCTCAGTTGAAGCAGTTTGGTGGATTGGAGAGCTACATCAATGAGTTCTAGAAGTTTTTCAGTCATGGTTTATGATATTTTAGAGCGCAAACGAGTGATGTTATTCATGGAGAGTTTGACTGAACCAATTCATGGATGGGTGAAGTCATTGCACCCATCTTCTCTATAGTTAGCGATGAGGAAGGCACATGACTTGGAGTCCTCTTCTCGAAGCAAATTTGCTTCGAATTCTTCTACTCTTTTGCTTGATGATGAGAAGTCCCGACCAATTGTTGAGGATAAGGGCAAGTCAGTGAAGAGATCTGATGACACTTCTAGAGAGGATTTGAGGAGGCATAAGCTTTGCTTTTGGTGCAAGGGGCCTTTCTCTAAAGGTCATACTTGTGCATTAAGGCCAAGGGGAGTGGCAAATCATGGTATGTGGGTTTACATTGTTATGATTGAGAATGAGTCATCACAAGAACATGAGGATGCCAATGAAGATGATCATACTAATGATAGACTTTATACTGTGATGAGTATCTATAGTTTGGTATTGGACTCATGTTTAGGATTTGCACTGGGTACAGAGTTGGCTTGAGCCTAAGTTGGATTTCTGCAGGATGATTGGGTAGGCATAATGAAGGAGAGCGTGTTGAGATCTCCTATGAATTCGCCAGTTAGTGATGTTCCAACTTTTACATCATTAGCATAGACATTCGGTGCCATGTTGCAGGTTATGTTATGGGTCCTGATGATGGCATTGGCATTCAGTTGGTTTAGTGAGGATGGGGACATCACTTGCTTCTTGTGGGATCCTGATGGAGGTTTTTGTTTCATACTGGATTGCTTGAGGACAAGCAATTTCGGGGAGGGAGGACTGTAGTGTCCCCGTTTTTGGCCAGTCTGTGTAGTTGATTGAGTTAGCTCATCATAGCGACCCTCGTGAGCTGACAGGGTGTTTTGGGGGTCTCAGTTGATTACTTACTATTTTTAGTAAGTTTATTATGGGCAGTTGCGCAGTGGATGGCTTGGCAGTTGGTCGTCACCTGCAGTTGATCAGGTTAATAATTACATAAGCTCTTATTTATTTATTCATTGAGTTGCATTATTATAATAATGACTTAAAGAGATATTTCTAAAAAGCAAGTTAGAAAGTTTCTAGTGTTGAGTTCTTTTGGGAAACTTCCACATTTTCTAGAGTGGAAATTTATGGAAACTTTTGCCAACAAAAAAGCTTATAAAGGAGAGCTCTTTTCATTGGGAAAGGGCATGCTTGATTATATATTTGATTTTGTGCCTTTGTGACTTTTTCTTTGGTTCTTAACTGTATGCCCTTGCTTATGTATAAGTGTTGGAAATACATTGGAAATTAGGCTGTTGAGGTATAGCTAAGTTTGTTCAACTTCTCTATTGTCATCACTATATTTGAGGAGTGTTTCATTTCATTGCTGAAGTATAATGGATCTAATATTTGTTAGTTAATCTCCCACTATATCCTTGTGGCTAAGGAGAGAATAATGGACATCTCCAAATCGCAGTAATTCAAATTGCAGAATTGTAGCCAGCTTGGGTCTTTACAGTGGTATATATTTTATTAAAAATATCAAAAAATCATCCAACGTATAAAATATCAGTTTGTGCATCAATATGATGGTTTAGGCCAAGTCAGGGTGCTATACTTGCCTGGTCGATACCCTCTCTAGTCGCGTTGACTAGCAATGCGCCATCTACTATGACAATGACATTTGACCCAATCACATCCAACCGAACCTGTGGCATCTCCTAGCTAACGTGTGTTTGCTCGTGCTTAGGTACCTCCATCACTTCTTCACACAAAGCCCTAGCTGGTGAGGTGTGTGACTTTGTATCTGGTATCGAAATGGTCTCAAGTACAATTACTACCTCAGAAATGGCTGCTAGCTTAGGAATCATTATGGATGCTCTCTCTGCTGCTACTACAACCAGAGTCATGTCAATAGGTCTTCTAATCTATTTGAAAGGACTATGCTTACCCATAGTGGTGGTCAAATGAGAAGTCGTGGAGAGAAGAGGTCGTGGGAACTATAGTGGTGTCACCATAATAACCTCGACCTCCTCATCTTCCGTCTGTTTGTTTTCTCCCTCATCTATGTCACTAGCACTCTCGGATGAGGTTTCATGTCTGTCATTTTCTGTGTTCCCACACTTGGATCTTGAGGCCACCTCTTGTTTGCATTGCTTGCCTGTTATGGCCTTCTGTCCGCCTGGTGTGTCCAAATGGCGCCATTGCATAATGGGAGGTTCTCTTGGAGCTAATGGTCCTGGCCTATCAACTAGGATCAATTTGGCTATTGCATCCAAAAAGAGTCCAATAGCATAGCGTAACATATAGAATGTTTTATGCTGCAATGTCATAAATTCATACACACAGTCTAAAAGTAGCACTACCCAGTCATATACCCTTCCTATCATAATCCTGTTCATCAAAGCCATCTATGAAAATGAAATGTCTAAGCATGGTTGGACCCCGCAAGTCTTTTCTTCACCAAGTACATAATGTAGCAACATATTCCCTCTCTAATGTTTGATTCCTTCAACCTTCTTCCTCTGGAAGTCTATGTCAAAGCTTGTTTTTCTGCGTCAAATAGGTTGCTCCTTTGTCTCCTGTTTCATTTTCTTTGCTCCATGCAATTCAACCCTTCAAACTGTATGATCTAAGGCGTTATATGAGATGTTGCAGGTGCATGTACTTTTGGTTGCACCTTTTTTTCGTGTGCCTATCCATCCTACAACTTTCACTCTTGAAGGGAGTACTTGGGTATTCTTGGAAATGGTGTTGCTGGAACTTGACTCGCTCACTTGTGTCTGCAATCTTTCTCTCCAAGGCTGTTTGTCCATATCCATTTCTTGATTTGTCTTTTGTGCGGCAAGAGAAATGGTTAGGGTTTAGCCTGTACGACTGCAACTCCTTTGTTGTGGTTGGTACTAATCGCGTTCTGCCTTGTAGCTTATTTGCCTTGAACCCATCTCTTTCTTGTACTTGCACTATTTGGTATGCTTGACGGTGCCTATCCACAATGCCTCAATCTATTTTTATGGTCATACTTTAAATTCTTGCTCCATGGAAAAGCCATACGACAACTTGTATGGTATTGAAATGTTGTTGGCGTTCCCCACCCAACATACCATATGGTGTTGCTTTCCTTGCACAATGATAGGCTTGTCTACATGGTATCGTATCATATCGTAAATTCACGGCCCAATATATTTGTGCTCCTCCCACCGTACGCCATCTATGGCTTAGGCATGTTTTTTTCTTTGTTTCTCCAACCATAGGGTATCCTATGTAATGTTTGTGCACTGCCTTAGGTAGACTTATGTTACTATACGGTGTTTGTAACTTGTTATGCGTGTAAGTGGTGTGCTCTTGATATGTCATACAGTGTTGTGGCTTACTTGATCTATCCCCAAAGCACTATAGTGTATGGTGTTCTTGTGCTGCTTTGCAACATAGCACTTTTCCTAGAGTGTACGGTATTGTTTTTCATTATTTTTGCTTGTGCTATATGTCACCTTATGAATACTGTACAATATCGTGCTTGCGTTCTTGTGTTGCATCACACAGTGTTCATGAAATGTACGTATGGTGTTATATATGTATTTTCATATGGTGCTCTTATACATAATCATACGATGCTTGGAGTGAATTTGGTTAGCTTCAGGTTGTTTATCATGCCACGTCTTACGCTTGAGCTGAAATACTTCGGTGGCCCACTTCGCCATTAATCTTCGTTCATCGAGCTTGTTCAGATTTTAGAGCCTTTCCCTCAAACTCCATTTCACCCAACTTGTTTTTTATTGCTATTCTCAGGCTTGGAACCATGAACTCGACCGACACCATAGCCTCCTCACCATACATCAATTGGAATGGAGTTTGTCTCATCATAACCTTATAGTGGTGTGGTAGGCCCATAACACAAATGACAACTTTTCTTCCAAATCCCCTCCTTCGAATTTGCATGACTTATAGATCACCAATATCAATATCTTATTTGTTGATTCAACCTGCCCATTTGCACTTGGGTTGTATGAGCTCGAAAAGGAATGAAAGATTTTGAGCTCCATTGTGAGCAATTGGATGACATAATTTACTAAGTGTCCTCCCACGTCACTTGTTAGCTGCATTAGAATACTATAGCTGGTAATGATTTGTTCTTAGATAAACCTTTCTGTACTTATTGCTGAGTTGTCTGGTAGGGTCCATGCCTCTACCCACTTCGTGAGATATTCTGTTTCCATGAAAATGTACTGACACCTTCGAGCATTGCTTGCCTTCAGGGATCCAACAAAGTCTAGCCCTCATCATTCAAAAAGTGCTTGTGTGCGCAAAGGGTTAAGGTGCATAAAGTCTCTTTGTAGTGGTTTTCCCGCCCTCTGGCAAGTATCGCAGCTCATGACCCATTCCTTGGCGTCGTTATACAGGTAGGCCACGACAACCTTGCCATAAGTATATTTCGTGTTGTTGTCTCGGGATCACTACAAAGTCAGGGACGAAGGGTTGCGTTTCGATCACCACTCTTTTTGTCATTAGGGTCCTAGTAGGGTTTAATACCATGTTGGTCAGCACCTACCAGTTGAAATATCAGTGGCCACAAGGTTGTTTTCCCTAATTTCTTCCATGTTTCCTTTGCTAATACATTAACACTAGAACCTTCATCTACAATGGTATCCGTTAGGATGGTCCCAAGGATGCCCATTTCCACCAATGTAGGGTGTCTTTCCGTATTCGCAGCAACATCGGGTCCTCTATCCCGAGAGGAATCTTTTCAATGGAGCATTCCCTTTCATTGTAGTACTCTTCACTAGCCCATCTAATGCCTCCGGCGATGGTCTGATGTTTAAAATCAATGTTCTCAATTGTGGCATTGCAAGAAGGTCATTTCGTTATATGGGGACTTCAACTTGCATCACTTGCTTTATGATGTTTTGCTCAGCCTGAGTCCTCATTGAGTTGCTTGCAGTATCATTTGTTTCCTTTCTTTCTGACATCATTTCCTTCTATATTTCAAGTTTTGTTTCCCACATCCATTTTTCCTCTTCTGGGTTTGGGTACACAACTATCTTCCCTTGTGCTTGGGGGACTACTAACACTTTCTTACCATTTCCTTCATTGTTCAAAAGGTTCACCATTGGCTTGGGGCATTTTGACTCGTCATGGTGTCCGCGACCACACCATCTGCACATAAATTGTAGTGATTCACTCTTTGTACACCATCTTCACATAAATTGCAGTGCTTCACTCTTTGTACAATCCCTAGGGAAGTGGCCCCATTGATTACAAGTATGACATTGTATCATCGGCCGCCCACTTGTGTCATACTATATATGACTATGACCTCCATTGTTATTATGGTTGTTGTTTCTACCTCCTTCTTGTTGGTTGTTCGTATATCCTCCCGACGATGCTGCGTAAGTGTTTTCATTCCTCGTTCCCACAGTGCCTAAAACAAATACTTCGTGTCATTAAAACTTGTTTGTGGCCTTTAATTTTCATAATGGACATTTGTTAGTGGAATGTTTGGCTATCTATTTGATGCTGTAGAACTGGTTTTTGGGGCACGAGCCCTTTGTATAACCTTCCTCTTTACACTCTGTACACCATAAGTCCCCATCGGTGTTTCGGCCAAGATTTTTCTTCATGTTAAATTCCCTCATTATGCGCAACATGTATTTTTGTAGTGCCTAGATCTTCTTGTTTGATTACTCATCACTGCTCTCTCCGAAAGAATCATCTTCCTCATCGGGTGATATATTCTTCTTCTTCCCCATCTTACTTTCTCTTTTGAGATCCATCACTCTGTTATATGCATCAATGTATAATGCCATGGGTACTATTTTCTTTTTTTTGCGAAGTGTGGGCTTTAATCCTTTGATGACTCAACGTTCCTTCAAGTCGTCAGTTGGTGGGCTTTCCATCATTGCCATCAACTCCTTCAATCTCTTCCCATATCCATTGACAATCTCATCCTTAGCCCACTAATTGATCGCTACTCCCCTTAGAATGGCCAGGAATTGTCACCACCAGTCATCTTGATCCGTTATGCTGTTGGCAGTCTATATAGTCTCACATGTTTTATAGTGTTGCACAAGGTCTTCTGTACCATCTCTTGAAAATTTAGACAATTGTTGCTTCTGTCCTACCATAGCTAGTGGCTGTTGCATTGTTACAGGTGGCTGTGTTGGTTGTAGCAATTGCTTTTTTTGCACCTTTTGTGGGGTTTGTGTATGCGCTTGTGCTTGCGCACATAGGTTGCACTGTGGTGTAGTAGGCTTTGAAAATAGGGTTCAGTTACCAAACTATACCCATTCCCTCAGTGTATGTGACAGAGTGTCTTGGTTACCCCGTGCTTGTGCTGCTTCAGCACCTCTAGCCATGTCGGTTCCCTCTTCACTCCTCTGATTCTCCACCCATGGTGTTGGAGACAAGTTAATGAACTCCCTCGTTTCCTAAAGATCCAACTTAATCGTTGTTGTATCTCTTCTATTAAGTCCTCACTACTTATCAACTGCTGACGATTAGGCTAACCATGTTCTCTGTTAGTCAATACACCTCCCATAGCATTGTGGTCACCCTCCGTGACACCACCATAGTCTCCTTTGGCAAGTTGCCTGAGCCTTTGCCTCCATTTGGCTTGTTGCATGAGGATTAAAGCCTGATGTGAGACGTGTACAACATCCTTTGTTCTTTTCTATTTTTATCCTTATTTAATTGGTTTGGCATCAATTCAAAACATCATAAATGACAAAGAATACTTTTTATTTATTTATAATCTCTGTACTATGGGTTGTCTATACGACCGTTACAGAGTTACAATTCCTCTTTTCCTTCAACATTTCCAAGTCCTAAGGATCATGAGTTGGACCTCTGTCGGGTCTCATCTCATTCGTCTTCTTCTCGACGGTTATATTAGACAAAGTTTCTCAAAGTTTGATGCCGACATTGCTCCCTCACATATTCCTCCCTTCACCTTGTGTGTGCAAACCGTGTTCTCTGTTGGTCAATTCACCTATCGTAGCACTGTGGTCACCCTTTGTGACACCACCATGGTCTCCTTCAGTGACTTGCCTGAGCCTTTGCCTCTGTTTGACTTGTTGCGCGAGGATTAAAGCCTGATGTGCGACGTGTACACCATCATTTTGTGCTTTTATATTTTTATCCTTATTTAATTGGTTTGGCATCAATTCAAAAAATCATAAATAACAATGAACACTTTTTATTTATTCATAATCTTTGTACATCACGGGTTGTTGCTACTGTTACAGAGTTACAATTGCTCTTTTCCTTCAACATTTCCAAGTCCTAAGGATCATGAGTTGGACCTCCGTCAGGTCTCATCTCATTCCTCTTTCTCTCGACGGTTACGTTAGACAAAGTTTCTCAAAGTTTGTTGCTCCCTCACAAATTGCTCCCTTCACCTCACTTGTGCAAGGAATGCTTGCATGAACAGTCAGGGAAACTCGTGCAGAAGTCAGTTTGCTATGGGACTCATGTTCAAGGAGTCCCAAACAATGTCCTTAGGAACTTCTACATGTACGACTTTTCTTTGTACAAATGTTTCAATCATTGCTTGAAACAATATTTAGAAATTTTTCGTGAGCACGTGCTTGCCTTCAAACAACTCGGTCACTCCATCATTAGTTCTAATATTCTCTGGTACAAGTATTCCCATTTATTCTACGTACGCCATTCGTTGCATTGCTCTTTTTGGATTCAAGCAAGAAACGACACCAAATGTTTACTACTTTGGGGTAAACTGGATTAACACATGCTACAATAACAAGATATAAGGCATAACATGAAGATACATGGAATACTTTACAAACCAGATATATATTTCATTATTGATTCAATGCTCCAAGTACATCATACGCCAATAGACATTATAGATGGCAATGACCAATAATGAATGCCTCCTCTCTCCAACATAAAGTGTAGATATAGATCTCAAATGGGTGCAACTCAACTGTCACGTTATAACAGAACGCCCTTCGGTTACTAACACCTATAACACATGTCTTACTAATCCTGATGGCATAACACACTTTTGTCGACAATAGCTGTAGCATTTGGAATCTTTGGTGACAAAGGCACTAGCAACTATGAGCATTCTTCCTAAATCAATGACAAAGAGTGTCATTACTTAGACCTCATGCATTCACAAACTTATGAACTCATCCAGAATTAAATCTTGCATATCATCATCAGGAAATAGTCTTTCAAATGTCGCCTTGTACCCATCAAAAACTTCAAGATCTCCATATGGCAGCAATCTTCCCAGGAGATCAGTATATTGCAGTTTTACAAGAGTTGGACTCGCCTCTAACTCAAAAAGTCAAAATCTAACTCGGACTCGGGCTCGGCAACTAGACTCGGCAAATTGAAAAACTCGTGAAATTCAAAGATTTATAAGGATTTAAAGATTTTTTCATGCATCTTTTCATCAATTAACATCAAATACACAATAATTGAGATAAATAGAAGCTACTTAATACAGATACACAATTTTGCATAGATCACATAAGTATAAAAGTGAATTTCTGAAGGAAACATATTGAATAACACAATATATGGTAATAAACATAGTGTCACTGCAGTGTCAAATGTCTACAATATTGATGGATTACGAAATCTATGGTATCAAAAGTTCAAAATATATATCAAAATAAAAATATATATCAAAATAACAACTAGAGTGTAGAATAGTAGAAGACTAAGATGCATAGTAGGTTATGTCGTCCTATGAGTACGCCTAAGATTAGTCATGGAAGACTGTAGAGCCATCCTCCCCCCTCTATCCGAGGCTGACCTCATCCTCATCCTCATTTTCACCCTCACCCACATAATCCTCCTCATCGGACTCAAATCCATCACTCCTAGCCTCAGGGTCTTGCACTCTGTCTACTCGTGCTCTAGCCTCCTCAACTGCCATCGCTACTGCCTCAGCTTCCCGATCTACCTAATCAACCCACTCCACGTCTTCATCACTAAAAGTAGGATCAACAATTTCTGTGTTCCATTCAGCATGTGGATCAACATTCTCTAATACAATTGGTGATGTATTGGTGCCCAGGATCTGTCTATGGTGAAGGCAAAGGTTCTAGTGATCAAAGACAAGATCATTCAATATTTTGCATTGCCAACTTATTGCGCTTCTTTGAGTGTATAAGCCTGAATAGACTCCAATTACTTTCGCAATCTAATACACTAGATGGCTAGCTCAAGATGCAAATCACAATCCTTTGTAAATTTGGCACCTTAGTGTTAAACATCTCTCACCATGCATTTGGAAGAAGAAAATTTTGAATCAATTCAATAACTTTTACTTTATCAAATTAAAATGGTAATAGAGTTAGAAATTAAAATATACAATCATTGATTTTTACCAGGCATCAATTATGTCCTGTTTTTCTTGCACAACTCTCGTGCAAATAAGTCCCTTTGAGCTTTCTTAAACAACTCAATCTCAAAGACTACAATTGTTCCAACTCTTGAATCAGGTGACATTCTCTCTGCAACATCATAGAGGGCACTTCACACATCATCAACCTTGAAATGTGGGCTGAATTGGTATGTTGGATTAAGGAAGTAGGTCGCTGCATGTATAGGCTTGTGAAGTAGATTGTGCCGACGTCTTTCAATGACATCCTGTATAAGCCCATACCTATGTCAATTCTTTGTAGAAAAAGAGTGAATGGCCTCCTTCACCCTATCCATACCCTCATAAATGTAGTCCATTGATGGCTTCTCTCTATCAACAATTCGTAGGAGAACAAGCGGCTTTATGAACTGCATTCATTATGAAAGTTGAAAGAGAAACAATCAGCTTTAAGTTTTTTCTTTAAAAAATGAACAATAATTTTATAACATAAATTCATAAACAAAAAAGTTGAAATGAGGACAAAAAGGAAAGTTGGTAAATTACCTTCACATTCTCAACGATCGCTGTCCAAAAGGAAGCCTCATAAAAAATGCGATCAGTTGTATCAATCCCAACAGTGGTCTTTGCATATGATGATGCGATCCACTACTCTCTTACAAACATGCATCTCAAACCTCCCTTTGAATCAAGCAAAGATTGCAATGTGAGAAAATTGGTTGCACATCTAGTGACCCCTGGATGAGACAACTCCTTTTGTTTTGTGTATTTCCTCATGAGGTTGAGGACCCATGTATGATTATATATGAATTTGCATACACTCCTTCCTTGCTCTATAATTAATTTTAGCCAAGAGAGTTTACCAATATCCTCTAACATGAGGTCAATTCAGTGAGCAGCACAAGGGGTCCAAAATAAGTGAGGGTGTCTCTCCACAAGAAGCTTTCCTGTAACAACATATTTTTTTGCATTATCTGTAACTATCTGCACCACATTCTCCTCACCCACGTCCTTTATCACTTCATTCATGACCTCACAAAGATATTCAACATTCTTTGTTTTTCCTAAGGCATCAATTGATTTCAAAAAAACAGTGGCACCTAAAGAAAAATAAATTTAATGATCAATGATCAATCATAATTTCATAATTTATAAACTTAATCACTTAATCAAGATTCTAAATTTTGAAGTATAAGTTCTACTTCTAAATTTTTAATGTCTACAATTACCTGATGAGGAGACAAGAAAGTTGAAGAGTGTTCTACTCCTTCTATCAATCCAACCATCAATCATGATGGTGCAACCCTTCGTTTTCGACACCTCATGCTGCTCCTTGATTGCACCTTCTACATCAGCCACCCTTTGGGTCAAAATAGGGCTTCCTAGCTCATTAGCACTAGGGGCTTTGAACCCCGAACCACAAATAGTAACAACATTAATTGCAATTTGCCAATAAGGTGACCTAAACCAAATTAAATAAAATTTAATGCTTTCCAAATTATCACTGACAATGCAACTACATATTTAGCTGGAGGTAAACTACCTATCTAGACTATCTATTCAAGATCTACAAGGATATAGAGGGGAAACTCTTTTTTTCAACTGAAGCAATTGATTGAGGAAGAAAACAACCACAAATTAATTCTTTTTATTCAAATCTACAAGAAAAATTAGAAACTTGATTCCTATATAATTTTTTTTACTTCATTCTTTTTTTTTCAAATGTTAGTTTGTAGATTTATAGTGGGAGATTTGTTGTGTTGGCATGCCAATCATTCTAAAGAGAGATATTTGTATTTTTTCTCATCCATGTGGTGCTTCTTGGTGGAACGAAATTGTAGTTTATTCGAGAACATTCACAGAAAGAAGAGAAATAGGTTAACCTGATTGTGCTTTAATAATCTTGTCTCTGTTTGGTAAAATCTCTTCCTTCAAACTAGAAAGGTGGAGGGTGTTTCACATGAATCCATTTACTTGGATTGTGCTAGCAGCTATCCCCATTTTAGCTCACCTTCAGTTGCAGTGAGGTTTAGCTTATCAGGGATCCTCATAGGCTAATAAGTTGCATAGATGGTCTCAATCTGTTCAGCCAGAGGCTATTTTCCCACTCTAGAGGTCAAGGATGTTCAAGATTCCTCTTTGTTTGAGTTAGATTGGCACACTTACTATTTATAGTAAGTGATTATTTCGGGAAAGGCAAGGTTACTATCCTCAGGAGGGTACCTGAACAGTTGATAGTAGTTGTGCTGACATCGACAAAGTTTTTCATTTTGAGGCTTACTATTTATAGTAAGTCAATTATGGCCAGTTTTAATTTGTGACAAGGCATCTAGGTGTGAAGTTCAAGCAATGAACATCTGGAATTGGAGTTGATCATTTGAAGGAACTAATAAGCTTGTTGTTTGTTTAATAATTATTAATTCACGCTTGATAATTAATTAAAAGCTTATTATAAGTGTGACAAGTGCATTTAATTATTATTTTAATGAGTTGACCCTGGCTGCCTAAGTGTTGATGGACAAAGTAATCGTATATTATATTTTAAATGTTAGAAAAGTATTGGCATCAAAAGAAAGCATATATTGAAATTATGCGCTAGTGTAACATTGAAGCCTAATAGAAAATTCCCTTTGGAGAATTATAAAAAACCTTAGCAAGAGGAAATTGAACCATTCATGATTAGTGCACTTTGCTTTGTTTGTGTGAAGTTGAAACAAGGGTTTCTATTTCTGAGATTGAAGATTTTGAATTCTTCCATGTCTTTTTCAGCATAGTGAAATAATGAAACACCCAACAAATTAGGCCAGAGCTTTGGGTTCATCCATAGCCTAGGATAGATATCATTGTTTGCAGGAATCAATAATAAAATGTCCAAATCGATCTTAGATGTATCATCAAGGGCAGGAGACAGCATTGTCTACAGATCACAGCTTTCATTGAGGTCTGCGTTTGACCTTTTGGGGGCTGCCATTCACCTTGAGGGCAGGGGAAATCATTTTGAGCCTTTGTTTTTGATAGAAGAGCAATGTGGGATGGTTGAGATGAGAGATCTAATCTAGAAAACTAATTGTAGTTAATCCAGCCTATCTGGCTTAATAATCTTAAAGCCAGACACATCTTTCTCAGAAAATTTACCATCGTTAAACTTGCTAGCTTCCCTATAATTTCAAGTGAGAACAGCTGTCAGACAATGTGTGCGGTGAGAGTTTGAGTTTTGTAGGTGTTAAGTGGCAAGCATTGGAGTCAACTGGTAGATAGCTCAATGAGATAAAGATATCCTGCTTCAACTAAACAAAGTGCAAGCCTGTGCAACCTTGGGAGTCTTGGTTTGGGACTTAGAAAGTTAGACGGGTACAATTAAATCAGTTTTAACTCGTCTACACTATTCGATATGGTATTTAATACCATTTTACATATATGAAATGCAAATTTCAGGTTCTTGTTTTGGTGAAAAGAACTCACTAATATTTACCTTTGAAATGGGTTATACGAAGCTGATTTGCAATCTTCTTGCATGTTGACTTAGATAACACCTATTGGACTAAAATTTCAACTCGCTGTTATATTGGTTTAAACTTTTTACCCAGTGCTATATTAGAGTGCATTTAAATTTTTAGAGATTTTTTTCATATTTCACACCCAGTTCTGTAACTAATCTCAGAAGAGTAATTTATTGAATGTTCTATATCATAGTCAATATAGTTTTGAAATGAGAGAAAATTCAACTTCTTGTCTGGGAGAAAAGAATTGCCTAAAAGTTACCTCTGAAATTTGATATGAAGCCGATTTCCAGTTTGCTTGCAAGTTGACTTGAATAATGTATATTAGACTAGAATTTCAAAGTACTGTTGTATTTGATTTTTCCTATCTGCTACGTCAAAGTGCTTTTGAATTTTTAGATATATGTCCTTTGTTCATAAAGCACACTGATATTGTTTTTATTCCAGGTACTCCTCCAGGTGTCGGTCCTGTGATGGCAGGTCAGAAAATAACTACAGGGATAACTGGCCTGATTGAAATGTCCTTTGATGTTCAACCACGCCAAGTGGTAGTTGCATAGAAAACTTAAAGATGATGAGACAACATATATGAATGTTGATGACAGTTCTATTATTTGAGATGAAAGAAGTCTTGTGGCATTTGTTTGAAAAGTAGAATCCTTCAAATTGTTTGATTTGCTGATTGTAATCCACTTGGATTTAAAATGAATTGGTGTCGATGTATTAGCCTTTACATGAATGAATTTTTAAACCAGTCTTCAGGATGTGAATGTGCAAAGTTCTCAAAAATTTGTTCTTCGCATTATTTGATGGAAATATGTATTTTTATCAAGTTCAATGATCATTAGAGTGAACATTTAATAGCATGTCTTTGAGGCATCTGCATGTGTCATCACTTTCATCGTAATTGAATCATATCTTATGTAATGAAAATGCACGTGGCACTATTCTTAGAATTCTAGCATGTATTAAATTATTGCAAAATGCAATACCCCACCCAGAGATCCTTGGAAACAAGGATAAACATAGCCCAACATTTTTTTTTTGATAAACTAAAGCATGAATGCAAGCATAAAATAATCAAAAGAGCACAACGGAAGACTTAACTAACCAACCAACTAAAGATCCCAAGCGTTCATCACTTACAAACGCATACAATTTTGACTACATACATAAGCATACGAGATTCATTTTAAAACCCAAATACAAGTTCCTAGGTGATTAAACATACAAATTCATTTACCCGTCTAAAACATAACCATAGTGAAATGACGACGCAAACCCAAAGATATCCAATATGCAAATTGTTATGCTCTAGGAAGATGTGTGACCTAAAAAGGGTATCCAAAAGTATTGATTGTATCTTCTTGTAGTGCGTGAAAGTATCCACTGTTTGCCAAACGACAAATCAAGTTCGATGCTCATGCAAGCCAAGATTGGCTCCCATGCAAGCCACTTTCTAGGATCATATGAGATAGCCAACTCTCATACAAGACATTGTCAAGACATATGAGAGAATGCATATCTCATACAACAAATTGCTATGTTGTACGAGGAATTGCATCTCCACGCAACATCAAGAAAATACTTCTAAAATGCATAAAAGTAGGGAAAAGATGAAATCTCCACACTAGGGTGTACTGAATCCACGCAAATCGAGGAGTGGACACTCGAAAGCATAGAAATGAATCTCAAAGCTTGAACATGCTAATTTATGGATCACATCTAAGATCCAAGCAACAAGGTACACCATCATCCAAATAAAGTAAATGCATAAGCAAGAGAGGACAACCACTCATTTAATACATATACAACATCGCAATGAAGGGAACATAACCATAAGATAAATCTACATACATAGCATTGAGATGCAATAATACAACATATGAGCATGAAGCAATATAATCAAGGACATCTAACATGCTTTTCTATCAGCATCTCCAGTCCATAGCAGTGGTAATCGAACATCAAATAAGAAATAAGATGTAACATTTAGATACATGAATACACCAAAGTAACCATAACGCACATCGTCGCATAACATGATATCAAAGCATCAAAACAATAACATAATTCACAAGGAAACATAAACTAGAAAGCCCAAGAATCCAAGTCAACATCAAGCTTCGGCCTCACAACTAGATGCATACTGTTTTTATACACCAATCCCCAGCAGTGGTATTGGTAGCTATGCCTCCCAACCACATAGTACCCTTAGGCCCACACCTGTCATACTGATGGAAATAATGACCCAACTACAATCACATAGGACAATTACCCATGGCTTACACACACCCCAATCAAAGTATGATACCAACATCTATATGCTTATGAAGACTATGTAGTACATCAAGCCACTAGTTAGACCCATTGTAGGATAACTATGCAGGGACTTCAGTGGAGTGTAAGTTGCTTGGCATTGGGAAGTCCAAATAGATATGGTATGGCTCAACCCCTAGGGAGGTCACATACCTAACATGACTCAATTCCAACTAAAGGCTACATGACATGCCCTTGTACTAACTTTTGCAGAAGACTGGTAGTTGTACAAACATTTGCTTATTAAGTTGTTTAGTCCCATTAATTAGTTTTGGTTATTGGTGGCTATTTTCGCCCCCATTTAGCCCATCACAGATAACTAATCTAAGAAAGGCTGGACTCTTTGCAGTGGCTTAATACGCCAAATTTACAGTTAACACTTAATGTTAATCCTCCTGCATTGTTGCCATGCATCACCATTCTGGTGAAGTGATGGTATTTCCCCTCTCCATGCCCAAATGCTCATGTTGTTCCCACATGTCCTTGCTTTCACGACATGTGTATTTTTTCAATGGTAAAGGAGTGGGGTTCTTACGGTAGGCTTTAACTTTGCATGTTCCTACATTTTCCCTGCCATGTGTCTCCATTCCGTTCATTGAGTGTTGTTGCAACATTTCCCTTGGCTTCAAGACCTGAAATTGTGCCACATGGCGAGGGGTAAACTTTTCATGTTATTGCATCCTTATATTTTGATAACAGTTTGATTTGATTTCTTGCAGCCATGACATGTTAGAAGGTTTGTTCCTTTATTGTTGAATGACTTTTTGGGCCTTGTTTGCATGATGTCAATGTATCTCGATGCCTCTTTAATGCTTGTAATGATCAAATCTTTTGGATTGATCCTTTTATTAGCTAGATACATTCATTTTTGGCTCTTTCGGTCACTTCCAATGGCAAGTTGTTTCATGATCAGATTTTATTCTGATATTCATTTATTGTTCTTTGCAATCTAAACTCCACCATGGTTGGGTTTGAAATTTCATGTAAAATCTGGGTTATGTCTAAACTCTATAAAGGCAAAGTTGTAAATATTTTTCTAGGTTCTTTGTTTTCATTGGTAGTAGCCTTATGCTCTGCAAATGTATTCCTATTGCCTTTCATTAATAAAATTCCCAGTTTTACCTCTTCTTTCCAATATGATATATTGTGCAATTATTGCCTTATATGGATTGTTTTCTTTTCTATTTTCTCAAATTCATGTGTCATGTTTAACATGTTGGTTGTTGCTAAAATGTGAAATCCATTTCCTTTTAGCATCTAATTAGTTTCTAACCTACATACAAGTTCTTCGAAGGTAAAATAGAATTGGGAACTGCATATTTGGGTCTTTTATTCATGTTTAGTGCATTCATAGGAAGAGGTAGTAATTGAGTTTCAATTAGGTGCATCACCACCTTTCGCTTTAGCATTTTAATTTTATGCATTTCTTCTCCCTTTTCCTCCCAAGCTTAGTTTAGATGCATCCTAATTGTAAGGAAGTTGGCATTCTCTAGAGATTCAACCTCAAAGCACAAGTCCCACACTTGAAGGTTTTTTCCATGTTACATAGGGTCGTTCAAGGATAACATGTCAAACATGGGTGTAGACTTTTGTGTTAACAATTATCTAATGCTTAAACCTCTTCATATGACCTTGCAAGTCACTTCTGGGTTGGGGTACATAAAAGAAGTCACTCCACACGTCTACCCCACATACCGATGCTCGTCACATGATGAGTGACCATGGGCAATGCAATTTCCCAACCCAACCCCCAAATGAACAATCACTCGAGCGACCTCTATTTGGTTGTTTGGGTCTTGCAAGGTCTGGTCATACATAAGCACACGTGCTCGTGTGTGGGCACAACCAACTTCACAAATTTAATCAAGTAATACCAATGCAAAGGTTGGATATGAGAAATGCAACAATGACACAAGTATAATAACTCACTCAACTAGCCTGTGTTTGGGAGTATGGATTTCACACAAATTCTAATAATGTAATGAATCACCAAGCATCACTAACTCACTCAACTAGCCTAAATTAGGAGTATGGATTTGACATGAATCTGAATGTCCATGAAATAAAAGCATAACATGAAATACAATCCATTCCCACAATAAAACTAAATTTCATCAAAATTCTAACAAATTGTGGGTGGCATGCAAAACGAGGCAATAAAACGCCAAAAAAACCAAACTTCTCAGATAACAACAAAACTTAAAACCCATCACTAAAATATGGTCAAACGACTAAGGGTCCAATAAAATTCATAAACTAGGATTACATTCACAATCCAACAACTTCTATGAAATTCCCCAAGTCCATAAAATCAATATGAAAACACAACTACAGATCAGGAAATAAAATACCCTACATTGTTCTATAACAATTCCAATTCCATGATCATACTTGTGGCAAGGGCTACTAAATCAATCCCTTCTTAATCGAACCAAACAAGTCTGTTGGCTCCTGATTTGATAGAAATTTAACTACCTTTTATGATGATAGAAAACCTAGTAATTAGTTAAAAGGAGTTCTGAAGATCAAAATAAAAGGACCAACTAACAAGACCTTAAAGTCTTCTCCACTTTGAACTCTTCTAGAAATTAAATTTACTTAGCCTTCTTTCTTCTAATTCAATAGCAATAAAGAGATGATAACTAACTATTTTACCAAACCTTAGATACTATGAACCAAGTGCAAGTTGACATTTCACATTTGGATAACAAGAACATCAAAAGATTGATTGATTGATAAAAGTTTTATGCATTGTGTAAAACATTCCAATCAAATCAATTCACAAGGATGACCAGTGCCTTATCCATTGGGCTATAACTAACAGAGATCACAAAACTACTTCTAAATGTTATCTTAACACTTTGTATAAAGACTTATCTATATTCATTTCTAGATCTCATGCTTATCATATCTTTTCTTAAATCCATAGTGTTCTTTCAATTTGCATCAAGCATTTACATAATCCATTAAATTATCAGCAAAAAGGAAATTGAAATATAATTCAAAATGAACTACAATTGAGACTTAATAAGCTTTGCTATCAAATCTCAAAGAACAAAACAAAGACAAGAAAAGAGACAAGATATGAGATGAAATCAACTCTCTATATTTGTATTCATTACTTTGAAATTGTATACAATTTCAGTAATCACCTGTACTAGAAAATAAGACACCTAGACTAGCAACTATAACTTTTGTATTAATTTTGGAACTATTTTTATAGTATGCATGGACTGACCAAAAATTTACATAGACTCATGCAATGAAAGAAATTTGGACCGTCCTGTAGCCTTGGGAACTCACTTATATAATGTGAGTTGCAACAAGCTTTAGGCCTAGAGGAAAAATGACAATTGTCCTTTTAAAAAAAAGACTACAAAAGGACAAAACTGTCACAATCAAAACTTGCACGGGAAGAAACAAAACTAGTGATCTTTTCCCTTGGTAATAGAATGGCTTCTTCATTGGTTTCTTTGTGGTGGGGTCAATTTTATTGTAGCAGTTTCTTGCACATCCATAGTACCTGATGATTGATTTTCCTCCTTTTGTTGTTCCTCAGGTTGTGGGACCACTTCTTCTTTTGTTGTGCCAGGTTACACATGTTGCAAGTTGTTGATCATTTTATTTGTCATATGTCTAAACAACATGATCCACTAACTGTCTTTTATATGCTATTGTTTCTTTGTCTAAAAACACTTCTTGAGAAGCCACCTATAGCAACTGTTAGAAGAATATTATGCCATACACTTGTTGAAAATTGGGTTATCTGACCAATTGTAACTCAAAATTTCTTTCTCTCTTCAAAATATATTTTCTTAATTTCTTAATTTCAACAAAATCTTGCTTGAAATAATCTAAATATAATTGGGCTTGAACAATTTCTTTTGTGGTTCTTGCAAACCAAATATAATTTTCCTTATTTATCACTTTATTCATTTGGATACTCATTAATTCTTTCAATTCATTTCCACATTCCTGTTTGTTTTTTATAATAACTATGCCCCTATCTTGATGCTAAGTTTTCAACTCTACATGTAGCTCCCATAGCTTGGTTCTCTCTTCTTCACCTATTTCTTCTACAGTGGCACCTCCTTGATGCTGAGGTGTGTCATGAATCTCAACTATTGGCCTAGTAGGTGGTGGAGGAGCTAGCGAAGAAGCGATCAGAAGTTGGCTTGATTCTTCTCCTACTTTCATTTTGCCCTACTACTAAAAGTTTGAGATGATTTTCTCCATCTCATTTATTTTTCCACCTCTTTCATCATAGGCTTTGAGAACCTTTTCAAAAATTTTATTTAGCTCAAGGAACTTGTTTTTATCCTTGGCAGCTACTACTGCCCCAAAATCAGCTACCTTTTCACTGTCTACTGCCTCCACCCTATACACTATGAGGCTCCTTGTATGTTCAAAATCTGCAACTTGGTAGATTCTGGCCTTGTCTCTTTTCTGTGTTGACCACATAACTAGGGCTTTATGATCATAACTGTATTTTACCCCTTTATGGGCTTGCACTACTTCCTCTTCAATCTTGAATTTAGTTTCTTTCTCCTTCCTCACTACATAAAAAAACATTGCATTAGCAATGTCCCACTCTAGCCGTATTAAGATTCCCGAATCTTTTAACAATTGTCTTCCCCTAGCAGGGGTTATTTGGTTAAACTCTTGCATCAAGCTAGCCTTAAGCTCCTCCTCAATGTTAGAGTCATGTCTAGTAGGTTGCTCTGCCTTTATTTTCTTGCACTTAGCCTCAAAGGTCCCAATATTATTTCTCCACAAAAAATAGATGAATGCTCTAGACTTTACAAAATTCTCATCATCTAAAAGCTTCCTTTTTGCTTTCTCCACAATAGGGTCAATCTCCTTTCCCTTGAAATTCTCCATAGTGAGGGCTAGGAGTGGCATGGGAGGCTTTGCAGATGCTCCCTCTTCCACCTCTGATATGGTTATTACAATGTTATCTTGAGCTCCCATTTTTTGTACTTGTTCTCTTAAGTACTCTTCATTATCAAAAATGGATGGGGTTATGTGAGGGGGAGTACTCATCTTTTGATGAATAACCTTGTTCTAACTTCTGTTGTTTAGCAATAGGTACAGTAGGACTTTTTGAAAGTTTTCTCTTATATAGAGGAACAAGCTATATGTTTACACTTTTTGCCACAACATATCCTACCTTCTTCTACAAGGTATACTAACCTGGGCTTATGATGACTCTGTTTGCTAGCCTCTTCTCAATTTCTATGGCCTGTTTGGGTAGGCTTGTATCAAAATTGTCTTTTTCTCATTTAGGGTTTGCATGAACCTAGCAAAATTGTTCATAAGTTTATTGATTTTATCTCCCCAATACTTCATATCAGCCAGGGGATCATACCATCTAATGCATTAGTAAACTCAAGAATTCTACTATACACTTACCATTTATTCTTTTCTTACTTCTTGTTCTTGCAATGAAAAATATTTTCTAATTATATCCTCAGGAAAGTAAACAAAATGCTCATATGACTTAGCTTTAGTCCTATCTTAAAATAGATCATAAAAACCCTCTCGATCAATAAAACAAGGATGGGATTGGGCTATCTGATATTTATCCAAAAACTTACCTAAATGTCTCCATCCTCCCTTAGGGAACACAAAATTGTGGATGACAGTGAAGTGAGGGAAAATTGTACCTCTAGATTTGCCCACCAACTCCTTTTCTTCTAGTCCCCTTATCTGCCACAAGAATTCTGCAATCCCAACCTTGAAAGGCACCTCGTAGGGAAGAACACGGGGCTTCCCTTGGAAACCATATACTTTGAAAAATACTAGAAACTGAGTATGGGATGACATCTCCCTAGTTGTGGTTCACTTTCAGTCCCTTGGCATGACCTTTTGGCCTGATTATCTCTAGTAAGGGCCAGGGTATTCCCAGGTTGTCTCCTATTAAAAGAATCCTCAACTTTGAGGCAAACACAAAATCCTTAGCTTTGAGGCAAGCTATTGGTCAAACTGAACAAAACTGGCATCTTTAACCTCCCAGGTCATATCAACACTCTACAGTTGAACATGTAACTTCCACCCATCCTTCTCCAACTCCAGCTTTATCTCCTTAGAGAAAGCAGAAACTTCTTTGTACAAACACATGTACATCAATAGTGAGTACCAACAAAAGGGCTTCTCAACCTTGGCCTTACTGATGCAAATTAATCCATTGTGGATTTCCTCTATGAGGTATGTTGCAAAGTCAAATATGGAACTCATACCATATTGCAAAGTTTGGGCAATAATGGAAACTAGGCATCCTTGGATGTGATCTTTCTCATCCATCCCAAAAAGTCCGTAGAGGGAGAAGTAAAGTGCTTGTGCCCTTGGATTGAAGTATTTATTCAATAATGGTTTAGAGGTATTAGGTAGATGCCCTATCCTCAGAAAATGTTCTTGCAGTGGCCCTCTTCTTAGGTATACCCTCTAAGCATAATATTGTGCTTGTAAATCATCTTGGTTAATCTTTTCATGTAACACATGATTAGGGTTTAACATGAAGACCTCCATAATTACCTCAAGTGTGACTCTAAAGAGATTTTCTCAAGCATGATTCTTCACTACCCTTAGCACTAGGTCATACCTCTTTGCTATCATTGTCAACAAATCATCATCGAAGAAGACAATAGGGACAATCAACTTTCTAATCAAATTGTCAAACATTGCTTAAAGGAGTATCATGCTTCCTCACAGGAAACTATTTTTCAAATAGCTCCAAACCCTAAGTAGATGTATCAGTATCTCTTAACCAATTAGCTTTGTCATAGAAACCCTCACTAACCAGGAATATAGGATTTTTGGGGACTAATTCTTTCCCTATTGTTGTCTCATTAGTGGAAAAGGGCAATTGCTCCAGAAAACCATTGTGCATATTCCTATGCTGGCAGTCCACCTTCCTAGAGAAATCTCTTTGTGGAGGCTGTTAGAATTTAATAAGATCAATAACCCAGAAAACTAGTGCAAAGAATAAATATCTAAACTATGAATGCAAATGATACAAAATCAAAATAGCATCATAGAGTTAGTCTCCAAGAGAGTAATGCAAATGCTGAAAGCAAAATAGCATTAAGAGGATGCAAAAACAAGAGATGCAAATACAAGCCAGGTAGCATACTTATATAGGCTAGGAAGAGGGAGGAGGTGACAACACCAACCAATGAGGAGCAACCATCTATCGGACTAAAGATAGAAAAGTATCTTCCCAAGATAGCTAATGGATGCTCACATGTAGGAAGGTGACACCTTACAACCATTCACCTAATAAGACATGCTTTATTAACCTAAGTGAGATTACTAAAAGTGTAAGAAAAACCTAGCAAAATAGGAAAAATTAAAAAACTACACTAACACCCCTCCATAAGCAAAGCTTAGGTGGATGTAGAAATGGGTCCCGACAAGTCAAGCCTAATGAGGTACCCATGTACATAAAATTCCCCCAAAAGAGAGAGAAAAGAGACTCCCCAAAGAAAATTAGGACTCCAAGTGAGAGGAAGAGGCCCCCCCAAAAGATGAAGCATCCTGCACCTCCAGCAAAGCTTGCAAATTTTGTCCGGTAGATCCACTTACATCGAACAAGTTTTCTTCCCTTAGGAAAAGAGACAAGATCCCAAGTGTGGTTCCTCATCAAGGAACTATACTCTTCCTACATAGCTATATCCCACTCAGAAATACCAGAAGCCTCATGAAAGGATTGTGGATTTGAGGCAGTAGCAATGAAGATATGTAGAGCATCCTGGAATTGTGAACGAGTCTGCTTGGTGTCTGATGGATCCCCAACCCAATCACCTGCAAACTGCAAGGTCTGTCTAGCCCAAAGTGGACCAGAAGATGGAGAATCTAGAGGAGAATCATCAACCTATAAATGATGACTAGGAGAGGAAGGAGGTGAGTCCTCTGAATCACTCTCTGCATCAGAAGTGGAGGTAGAAGACTGCTCAAGTGAATCTGACCCATTAGAAGATCTATCATGTATTCCAAGTGACTCCAATGTCAAAGTAGAAGGCAACCCTGTGACCATGCTCTGTTGGTTAAGCTGATGCAAGTAGTGGAAGTTAAGATGGCCAAACCGCTCATGCCATAATCTGCTCACATCATTAGAGTGAGTGAGTGAAACAGTCAAAGGAGGATCAGGAACAAAGTGAGAAAACATATAGAGTCGTGACTGATGATCTGCTCTCCCAACTGCAACTGTAGAATCATTGTGCAACTCACGTATCTCCACTGAATTAGGAGTGAACTCAACCCGCTTGCCTAAACCTGTGTGAGTGATCTGGTGTACCGATAGGAGATTAGTTAACAATGAGGGTACACAAAGAACATCATGGAATGTGCCATCCCCCACATCAACAAACCCTATCCCAAATAAATATGATTTGACACTTTATTTTAGTGTGTTTACAACTACCACTAGAAAGAAATACTTAGTGGTCTTGATTTCAATGCATTACAAACCCTCATGAAGAGCATATGCTAAAAGTGAAACTTGGACATAATAATCAAGGAAACAAATAGCACCACTGTGATCTACTCAAAAAATCATGCACTTTCAAAAAAAGAATCACTTCGATACGAGGTCGTATGAGAAAGTTATGATCCTCTGAAGTTTTCAAAACGAGAACTGTGCACAGTCACGGCTGAGAATCTGCAATTTCTGAAGAATTCATGCATGAAAATAAAAAAACAACTCCACTAGTGGATAGAGCACAAAAAAATAGCCAAGTTCATAATAAGAATCATCAAAATCGGAGTCTGTATGAGCAAGAACGAGACATTTGAAAACTGCATTCATATCTGCAACTGCCAACGGAGAGGGGTATGGCTGTAGCCTTTCATGCTCGATTCTGCAAAATATACAGCTTGCATGCAAAATCTAGAAGATAGTCAGATGGTTTTTTGGGGCTACGAACAAAACCCAGAAAGCGTTTTTCTTGTTGATGTACAGAAGATGCTGCTGTAGTGTAAATTAGATGCCTTTAATAGTAAAAAACGGCTCCCCAGCAACCAAAATATGACATGCAAATGCTGGATCAGCTTCCTAAGTCCATCAATGGCATGCTGAAACTTGCAATACTGATTGAAAACTCCAAATATGCAAGTTGGTTGTCAGATTTGAGATTGAAACCCCAGAGAAAAATCATTTTTGTCAAAACTTTTCCGATTCTCAGGATCATCCAAAGATGCAAGAGAAGAGTATACTTCGTTTTTCAAAAAACTACAATAAATTTTATTAGCCCCTGCCCCCCCCCCCGAATCTCTCAAATAAGGAAACTAAAATCTACTCTTGCACATAGAAAAGCTCTGATACCATATTAGAATCTGATAAGATTAATAACCTAGAAAACTAGTGCAAAGAATAAATATCTAAACTATGAATGCAAATGATACAAAATCAAAATAGCATCATAGAGTTAGTCTCCAAGAGAGTAATGCAAATGCTGGAAGCAAAACAGCATTAAGAGGATGCAAAAATAAAAGATGCAAATACAAGCCAGGTAGCATGCTTATATAGGCTAGGAAGAGGGAGGAGGTGACAACACCAACCAATGAGGAGCAACCATCTATCAGACTAAAGATAGAAAAGTATCTTCCCAAGATAGTTAATGGATGCTCACATGTAGGAAGGTGACACCTCACAACCATTCACCTAATAAGACATGCTTTATTAACCTAAGCGAGATTACTAAAAGTGTAGGAAAAACCTAGCAAAACAGAAAAAATAAAAAACTACACTAACAGAGGCATCTTATTGATCTAATACAATTGAGACTAGAAATTTTTAGAGAATCGAGATTTTCAAGTACTTACCCATAAGTTTCTACCTTCAACTGAAAACTCTGTTTGCAACAATTCACTGTTCAAGAAAATCACTCTCTGAGCTCTGGTTCTCTACACTTGAATTCTCTTTCGCTTTGTAATTGATTATGCATTGAATTCTAAGTTTTATGCAGATTTTCTTCGCACGAATTTGCTTTGATTCACCATCAATGCTCCAACAGTCAAATTATAAATGTTAAGTCAAAATTTTGAAATTTGGTCGTTAATTTGGGCACGATTGGACGGTCTTGTTTTAAATTGAATGATTGCATTACTTTTTTGACAAGTTGGACATGTGTCAACATGTCACATTCTTGCTTTGACTAAAGTTCGAGCACCTTCAAAATGCAAGAAGGAAATGATCGTTGATCTTCATCAAATCAATGATCATGAAAGATCCTAGCTGTTGTTGCATTCCTTCTAAAAACTTGGGCACACTGAGACACATGTCAACATGTCACTTTCTCGCTTTGGCTAACATCATGCATATTCATAAAGTGAGAAAGTGACATTCGTCGATCCTAATCAAATGTACAATTAAGATATTTTCCTATGGTTGTATACATTGTGTGGCCCACATGGACACATGGTGACTCATTGCATTCTTGCTTTGGTTAAACTTTGCACAACTTCATAATGCAAGAATGCGACAACCATCGATCAACTCAAGATCTAACAACTTAGAAAAATCAATGTCTTTTGTTACAGTCAGCAACTATGGCCAACCAAAAATGCCACCTCAAAATTTACACTGATGACATTCCTTTGTGGCTTGTAACTCGGTCTAGTCCCACAAAGTCCACGTGTCAACATGTCACATCCTTGCTTTGAATAAACTTTGAACATTTTCAAAATGTGAGAAAGAAAGGATCATTGATCTTCATCTACATCCACTACTAAGAAGATGCTCATTTTTTACTATTTGAAAGTAAAAAGGGGCCTGCAGGGATAGGTGTCATGTCGTTGCTTTATCACTTTGGCTAAATTCCTCACACCTTGAAAATGTGAGAAAGTGATGATTGTTGATGTTCATCTAATCAACTACTTCAAAAGTAACTCACCAACAGGGTTTTGAACAAGGCAAAAATAATATGCAAGCTAACCATGAGACGACCTTGGGTTAAGAAAGAGTTCCATGCTAGGGAAAAGACATAAATTTTGTGATTTTTTTTCAAAAGTTTGCAGAAAAACCATATAAAAAGATTTTTTTTGAAGGGTATTAGGGCTCTATTCAAACCTCCCGCGCACATTTGAAATGTGAACAATATTAATCAATTTTTAAAGCGAACCTAGGGCACAATTGATATTAGGGCATAAGAAGGAATTTTCTAGGGCACGATTAATCAAGAGACATATAAACCCTAATCACAAAAGGATAACTGGATTTTCTCACAACAAATTTTGAAGGATTTTTACCATGTGAAAAACCCAGCCAATAAAGTCAACAAGCAAAAATGAGATGGCACACAAGATGAGGTGATTCCAAAATTACCAAAATTAAAATATCTTGGAATTCAATGAAATTGAAAGCCCATTGAGAAAAAATGCTTGAACTAAGGAAAATCAAATAAAATTTGACTTCAAGCACACACAAAAATTGACAATGTAACAATGCCTAAACCTATATTTCTAATTTTGTAAATGGAAATGCTCATCACCTATCCAATCAAGTGATGGAATTGCATAAAAAATGGAGGGGAATGTTAATTCTCCACTCCCTAACATTTAGCAACCTAAAACAAAAACTACAACGAAGCAAAAATGATAAAATAAGAAAATCCTACATCACAACCAAACATGCAAAATGAGAAAAATAACTAGAAAATAAAGAGGTTGCCAAATCAGATGAAACCATTAGGGAAGTGGAGCAATCCAGATACAAATTCAATGAGTCGCACCACACAAATCTATCAAACAGATTGATCACAACGAGCAAATGAATGAATTTCACCAAGAGGGTTCGGAAGAAATTCCTCATTTCTCAAAGACATGAAAATTAGGAAAGTGAGAATATAAACCCACTTTTGGAATAATATAAGCACTTTATCAAGTGATTCATAAAATAGACTATTAATCCACTTAATAATCAATTCACCCATTTTCCAAATTAAGTTATGCAATTTTAATTAAATTGGAATTCAACTACAACAAATAAGCTAACAATAAAATAAATTAAATCAAATAATTAAAATCCCTTGAGCCCATTAAATCAACATTTTATTTAATAAATTTTGTGACAGTTGCATAACCCTAAATGCATAGGCACATTCACTTGTTTAATCACATAATGCATTGTGAATATGGATTTACCAATTGCCAGAGGGTTAATAACAATAATATAAGGATACATTGGCCATACAAGGACTATATTGGCATAAAATGAAAGGCTAGATCACTAACTCCATATGCCATTGTTGGGGACATAAGTCTAACACTGTAAACAAATACAATCAAGTGTACATGCACAATATATAATAATTGAAACAACAATTATGTGTAATCACATAATAAAGCATCTAATTAATCTTATTTAAATAGTTATTTAAATAACCCATTTAAATGATCCATTTTCATAAGTTTATTGAATGGACCAAGGTAAATGTTTGTAACACAATAATCCTTGAATCCAATATGGACAACTCATTTTTCCATTATTCTAAGCATTTAATAATGAAAATGATAACATAATACTCAACAACATAAATGGCATCATAACATAATATCTTAGACAATCATCATGTAGTAACATCATAATTTTGCAATACAAAATACATCAATTAACATAGAGTGCAACCATTGTTCATATCTTAAGGGTACTCATGGAACAATATTATAATACCATAATTCAGGGTAACCACTAGCACAACTTCAGTGAAACCATCAAACACATCATAATCACACGAATCAAGCATATAACATAATCAACCTATTGATACAGTAACATAGACCAAATCATTCTAAGGGTGGAGACTACTCATAGGTCCAAACAAGATCATGCAAAAAGAAAGTGCATCAATATTACATCCATTCAAACAACTTATTGAAATCAAATGGGAGATGCACTACATCATCCCCCCCCCCACAAGACTAGACTTACTAATGGAAGCATGCAATCCAAGAATAGAAATTGAGCTACATCAAGTGCAAATCAAAAGCAAAAAAATAAGAAAACCTCATTGAATTATCACCAAATCTCTCCAATACTCACAAACCATGTTGTCTACCATAGAAGAGGGTCAACCACGAGATAAAGAGTGTTATGCTAATGCAAAGTCCTTCAGGAAGGAACTTAATGCGCACTAGAAGAAATCATCTAGCCACAAACTTTGCACCATGAGGCAAGGAACATGCCACTCAACTTTGTCATGTGGTGCCCAGCTATGAGACGCACCTACAAAGTGACCACAAACCAAGGTCAAAACACTAAGTACTTCTCAATTGATTTGGAATCATGGGGAAGAAACATCCCAAAACACCCAAGAACACTACCATGTAAAACATGAGCATTCTTAAATCTAATGAGAATTTCACAAGAATCTCACAAACCCTCAAGACACAAAGGATTGTCAGTTCTTTTCCAAAATTGCACTCTTCTAAGGGATACTATGTCCAACTCAGGGCAAGAGAAGAGTTACACATGTACCAAGTTTCATAATCACAACTAAGAGCACTCATAACAAGGAGTTTCAACACTATGCTCCTTCCTTACAAAGGGATACAATGAAACTAACCACCAAGCATAGGAGCAACATTGTTTCCATGGTATAAAAAGCTCAACTATCACTAGGAACTAGGATCATTCAACCTTACTAAACAAGGCATCACCTTCCAACAAAGTTGCAATGATCTCCATTGATGGACAAAATCATATATTTAGCTTTTTATGGATGCACAAGATGGCAAGATGTGACCAATTATACCATATCCCACTAGTAACACACTAGGGATACTATTCTCAACCTACAAATAAAACTTGATCAGCAACCTCAAGTCACCAAAAAAGGCACAACTTGATTGAGATACATCATTCAAGACATGCAAAGGGGGTATAGAAACTAGTGTCAAGCCTAGAAATGAATCTCAATCAATCTTCACACTAAGTTGGCCCAAGATGGGTTGGGGAATGCACAATACCACCAACCATCCTAACACTATTGTGATATTGTTGCAACCATGACCATCTTCTCACTTGAGAGAGGAAAGCACAAAAGTGATGCACCAACATCAAATCCTACAATCAAGGTCAAAACTCATAGGTGGACGAAGTCTTACCCAATCAACCAAAGGAAACATCTACACTAAGAAGAAAACACTCATAGTTTTTACTTCACATCACAAAAGTATATTGGAGTCATAAAAAACATGCAAAACAAAGCACAAATCACAACTAAGGACCAATAAGATTATAGAGGAATAAGGGTTTTTCTTTTAAGACATAACATGAAAGTTTAAATTTCTCCAATAGCCATGAATTTGATAAGTCATGATTGAATTGGCCTCTACTTGATAAAGGGTCTTGAACATCCATTTTCAGCTTTTGAAAGTACAAAAAAGTGTTCATTGTTTCCCATATGAAATTTTGTATTAGCAAAGTCTCGTATGAAGATTCCCACATAACTAGGCGACACAACATGTCCTAGGTGACAAAATGCGCGATAACTTCTTTTATCAAATGAGATTTTAGGATCAACACAAAATTGCCTTCATTCAAGAGGCTATAACTTTGCATCCTCGATAAGACCTAGAGATAATGGAACTTAGAGAGTCCTAAGACATAACAAGTTTAGTTAGCACTCAACAGAATCACAACAAAGTCAAAAGCGAACAGTCTTGGTTACCAAGACATGCAAGAGACAAAATGTCCTAAACAACATAATGGAAGACATGCCCAAACCAACATTAGACATGAAACAAGAGATAATTTACACATTATAAACCAATATAAGTTTACTTACATGATTTTTAATTATCTAAACCATCTTACAAGCAGTTAAAGAACAATGCAAGTGAGAGATTTCCAATGCAAGGCAATAAGAATTATCTACCAATTAACAAGTACAAAGCCTTTCTATTGAATTATCTTTGTGTTCATGAGTAGTATTATATTTAATTTTCATTTAAAAAAAACACATTTTCATTAACACCTTAACATTTATTCACCGTACTAGTATGTTCTCTACGATGTTATCCCTTTTATATACTACCAAAGGTTTGAGTTGAGCATGATAGAGTCACAATACACAATTGGAAAGTAGTAGAAAACATTTGGAATAGTCACCATGAAAAAAATGAAGAAGACCAAATGGTGTAATTATCAATTCTAGCACTAAAACAAAGTGACGATTGTCACAAGAAAGTGATAAAGAGATATTGGTGACTAGTCCAAGAAAATAAAATATCGAAAACCAATGTTACCCCAAACAACATGTGGAAATAAGATATCACGAGCTCACAAAGAGACACTCCCACTCATTTAACAACAACGTCAACCATATGGGAAACCTATACATAGAGATCCCAATGTTTGAACATGATCTCTGATACCAAATGTAATGCCCTATTTGGAGAAACTTGGAAAAAAGGATAAACATAGACTAAGATTTTTTTTATTAAAAAATTAAAGCATGAATACAAGCATAAAATAATACAAACATCACAATAGAAGACTTAACTAACTGACCAACCAAAGATCCCCAATAGTTCATCACTTACAAACATATATAGTTATGACTTCATGCATAAGTGTACAAGATTCATTTCAAAATCCAATTGCAATTTCCTAAGCGATTAAAGATTCAAATTCATTTACTAGTCTAAAACATAACCATGGTGAAATGACAACCACTTGGACCCAAAAACATGTCATACATGAACAAATATTCTTTAGGAAGATGTGGGAACCAAAAGGGTATCTAGAAGTACTAATTGCATCTTCTTGAAGTGCATGAAACAACCCATTGTTTGCCATACAAAAAATCAAGTTGAATGCTTGTGCGAGCTAAGATTGGATCCCTTGCAAGCATTCTACACAAGTCAGGTAAGTCACTTTCAAGGATCATACAAGATTAAAAAAATCCTCATACGAAACTTTGTCAAACCATACAAGAGAATGCATGTCTTATAAGAAAAATTTCTAAGTTGTACAAGGAATTGCATCTCCATACAACATATGTACAACACATCTTCTAAAACACATAAAAGTATGGAAAAGATGAAACCTCCACACTGGGGAGTATCAAGTCCACACAAATTGAGGAGTGGAAACTTGAGAGTATAGAAATGAATCTCAAGGCCTAAACATGCTAATTTATGGATCATAGCTAAGATCTAAGCAACAAGGTAAAACATCATCCAAATAAAGTAAATGCATAAGCAAGAGAGGAAAAATAGTCATCTATACAACATCGCAATGAAGGGAACATAACCATAAGATAAATCTACATCTATAGAAATGAGATTCAATAACATATTACATGAGCATCAAGCAATATAATCAAGGATATCTAACGTGTTTTTCTACCAACAACAATCGAACATCAAGTAAGCAATAAGATACAACATCTACATACAAGAATACATCAAGTAACCAATAAAGTCTAACATTGCATTACATGATTTAAAAGAATCAAAACAATAACATAAATCACAAGGAAACATACACTATAAAGCCCAAGAATCTAAGTGAACATCAAGCTCTAACCTCAAAATTAGAAGTAGACCATCTATGTACTCCAATCCCTAGCAGTGGTATAGGTAGCTATGCCTCCCAATCACATGGTACTCTCTGAACCACACCCATTTTGTTGGTGGAGATAGTGACTGGATCACAATCACATAGGAGAAACACCCCAATCAAATTATGATACCAACATCTATATGCTCATGAAGATAATGGAATACCTCAAGTCACTGGTGAGAGCCACTATGGGATAACTATGTAGGGACTCTAGTGGAGTGTAAGTCACTTGGCATCAAGAAGCCAAAACTATTAATGGTATGACTTGATTCCCCTTGGGAGGCTAGATACCTGGCATGGATCAACTCTAAAGAGAGGCTAGATGTCTTGCCCTTGTACCATCATTCGTAGAAGATTGATATCCATACAAACTCCACACCCTTGTAACATGTTTCGTAGAAGATTGACATTTATACAATTGTTTAGTTATATTACCATTAACTTTTAATATCCCATTAATTAATTTTGGTTATCACTTGTCTAAACCTCTTCATGCTACCTTTTCAACCACTTCTAGGTTGTGGTACATGAGAGAAGCCACTCCACATGTCTACCCTACATACCAATGTTGATCACACAATGAGTATCTGTAGACAATACAAGTTCCCAACCCAAACCCCAAGTGAACAATCACTCAATTGACATCTATCATACACACACACATTCTCATGTGTGGGCATAACTAACTTCAGGAATATAATCAAGCAATACCAATGTAAGGGTTGGATATGAGAAATGCAATATTGAAACAAGTATAATAACTCACTCAACCGACCTATGTATTGGAGTATAGATTTGACAAGAATCTTAGCAATGCAATAAATCACCAAGTATCACAAACTCACTCAATTGGCCTAACTCCAAGAGTATAGATTTGACACAAATCCAAAGTTCCATGAAATAAAAGCATAACATGATATGAAACATGGAATACAATCCATTTCCCCAATAAAACCATACGTCATCAAAATCGTAGAAAAGTACAAGTAGCATGCAAAATGAGGCAAGAGAAAACACCTAGAAATGAAACTTACTAGATAACAATAAAATTGAAATCTCATCACTAAAATATGTTCAAATTACCAAGAGTAAAATAAAATTCTTAAACCAGGCTCAAATTCACAATCTAGCAAATTTAATAAAATTCCCAAACTAACAAAATCAATATGGCAACACAACCTTTGATTGGGAAATAAAATACCCTAGAATATCTTATAACCATTTTGATTTACAATCCCACTTTTTGTGGCAAGGGCTACTAAATCAAGTCCCTAACCAAGCCAAATAGGTTGACAAGAAAACATAGGACGGTGTGCAAAATGAGGCAATGCCAAAAATACCAATAATTGAAACATCTTGGAACTTGATGAAATCAAAAACTCATTGAGAAAACATGCCCAAACTAAGGAAAGTCAAATAAAATTTGACTTCTAAGGACACACATAAAACTTGACAACATAACAATGCCTAAACTTGCATTTCCAATTTTCTACAACAAGTGTTCATCCCTATCCAACTGGGTGATGAAATTGCATAAAAATCAAGGGGATCACTAGTCCATTTCCTAATGTCTAACAATTGAAAGAAAAAGTGAAAATGATAAAAGAAGAAAGCCCTACCTCACATCCAAATAGTCAAAATGAGAAAAGAAAATAGAAAATAAAAAGGCCACCAAATCAGATGAAACCATCAGAGAAGTGGAACAATCCCAAGACAAATCCAATGAGCTACTCCACACAAAATTTTTCCAATTGGAGTGATCACAATGAGAAAATTAAAGAATTTATTCAAGAGGGTTTGGAGAAAATTCCTCATTTCTCAAACACATGAAAATAGAAATGTGAGAACAAAAGCTCACATTTGGCATAATGTAAGCACTTTATCTAGTGACTTCTAAATTATATTGTTAATCCACTTAGTAATCTATTTTCCCCTTTTTCAAATTAAATCATGCAAATCCAATTAATTTAAAATTCAATTGTAGAAAATTAGACGACAAATAAAATAAAGTAAATCAAATAATCAAAATCCATCTAGCTCATTAAATCAATATTTAATTCAATATTTTTTATGATAGTTGTGGAACTTGAAATGTGTAGACACACTCACTGGTCTAGTCATGTAATGCATTATGCATCTAGATTTACCAAATACTAGAGAAATAATAATAATTTAAAGACACATTGCCCATACAAGTGTTACGATTAACAAGGCAAAAAAAAAAATTACATACAAATATAACCAATATCAGAAAGTAATTATGCACACAAAAGAGAACACAAGACACATAGATTTAATGTGGTTCATCCAATCTCTAGGCTACATCCACCAGCAATGAGTCAAATATTATTATAATATAGTGATTACAACCTGATTACAATCTTTAATCCCTTATGGCTCAATACCACTGCAATAAGCTATTACCGCATCACATTCTATGAAAATCCCTTACCCTAAGGCATTTTATACAAGTATTTTTGTCTCTTTAGGGTTAAAATTAGTTACAACATGTTGGCCCAAAAATGCCGATAAAATAGCCCTAAACCTCGCCAAGGAATACAAAGTGTGCACAATACTTCCCTAACCAGTCAACACAAACTAACAATGAAGACAATATTGACTCAACATGAAAGGCCAGATCACTAATTCCATGTACCACTGTTAGGGATAGAAGTCCTACATAGTAAATGAACACAATCAAGTGTAGATGCACAATATATAATAGTTGAAGCAACAATTACATGTAATCACATACTTTAATTTTATTTAAATAATTATTTAACTAGCTCATTTAAATAATCTATTTTCTTAAGTCTATCGAATGGAACAAGGTAACTATCCATAGCACAACAATCCATGAATCCAAAATGGACAACTCATTTTCCCATTATTTTAAGAATTTAATATGAAAATGATAATAGAATACTCAACAACATAAATGACACTGTAACATAATATCTCAAACAATCATGATCCTATAGTAATATCAAAATTCTCTAATATAAAACAGACCAATTCACACACAGTGCAACCACTATTTATATCTCAAGGGTACTCATAGAACAACATCATGATACCATAATAGTTTAGGTGACCACTGACACAACCTCAGTAAAACCATCAAACACATCATAGTCACATGAGTCCATTATAAAACATAATCAACTTGTTGATACAATAGCATAAATAAAATCACCCCAAGGTTGTAGACCACTCATGGGTCTCAATAAGATCACTCGAAAAGAAATAACATCAAGGTTGCATCCACTGAGATGACTTAGAGTAATCCAATAGGAGAGGCACTACACAAAATCTTGAGAGAATATTTTCATATTAATTATGAGGTGGAGTACACATTTGAGAAGTTGAATTGGTTCTCTTGTCTCTTGTTATGGGAAACATTCAAGTACCTTGTATTGAACTATAATGAAACATAAAAATTCCTTTAGTATGTGCTATTAATTTTTATGTCTTGTAAGTAATTGGTAACCTAACAACTAGAAAAGTCAAAACCCTTCATAATCAAAATCCTTTCAAAAGTTAAAACCTTGATAATCACAATCATTTTGATAAGTCACAACCCTTCATAATTACAATCATTTTGAAGAGTCACAACCATTCATAATTACAACCCTTTCAAAGAGTCACATGCTTTCATCATAGCAACCATTTGAAAATGTTAGTTCCTTTTTTTCCTTCACATTCCTTTCCTTTTCCATTAATCCTTCTTTAATTCCTATCTTCTCCTCCTCTCCTCTCCTCTTTAAAATTAACCCTCGTCCCTTTTATATATTAGTTTGAAGGATTCACATCTCTTTATTACACATCTCTTGATTTTTCATTAAATTTAGTTACTTTATATCATATTATATATTTATTTTGTGTTTATTATCATTTATTATTAAATTATATTAATAAAGGTGACATACTTTCTACAATATTCTCTCTTGTATTTAATTTAATTTATTTATTCATCTATTGAAATTTTATTATTATTTAATTATTTTAAATCTTATATTAAATAATATTTTATTGATAATATATTCTTTTTATTTTTATTTTTATATTTTTATATTAATTTTAATGTGATTCTATCATCATTATTTATTGAATAATATTGTAGTTTCTAATAGTTACTAAAATTCTATCTTAATAATTATTTTTCTTTTAACCAATTTTAATAGAAAGAAATTAGTTTTTGTATCACATGTACATGATAATTATAAAGTTTTCTTAACTAAATACAAATAAAATACAATCCAATATATCAATTTAACTACCTTCACATGAAAATGAATCTACAAAACAAATTAGTTTATTATTATTTGAATAGAAACAAGCTTAAAATTGAATTAATTAACAATTTGCATAAATCAAAGAGCTTGAGATGGTGAAAGTATATGTTCTTATTTCTCTTGTTTCTTTCTCTTGATTGTCATCTTAAAGAGTGAGAGCATCATCAAAGGTTTTACATCTCAACCATTGACCTTTTTCCTTTAGGAGAACTTTCTTTTAGAAGTGACTTGACCCTAGTCTCAAGGTGAACAAATGGTATTGAATGTTTATTGTCATCTGAGACTTTGTGTTAATAACCCACAATTGTCTTAATCTATAATACCATATGCACTTCTTTACCTATGATAAATGGCCTTCCTAATTATACATGCATTATTTTTTTGCATGACTAATTGCTATTACACCATTTCATAGCATCACTTTGGCCAAGGTTTCCATTAACAAATATTTTACTTCATGTTGTCTTTGATGGATTCAAACTAAATTTTTTTGTTGATAAAAATTATGTATACAATCAAAAATAATTTTCTCCATTTGTTTCTTGCAATTAGATGATTTGATTCTTGAACATTTGTTAACTTTTTCTACTAACAATAGATTCATAAGAATTATTCTACAAGGTAGGGTTATTGTTATCTCTAAAAGCTGCACCCTGATTGGATCCTTTAATTCGGTCACTTCTAGTAACATGGAAACACTCCTAGGTAGTGCGTGTACTGGGATTAGGAGTGAATCTCCAGTTTCTAGGCCGGTTCCTTATGATGCTTCACCTATTTGCTCCTTAAATAAAAAATTAAACTTGGGAGGGAAAGATATAGAAGGATTGCTTGCATGAAAGTAAATGCTAAAAACTAAATTGAGGTGATACAAATGCTGAAAACTAAATTTAGGTGATACACCAAACAATAATATGGGAATATTGTTGACCTAACATGATGAAGCATTTATGAATAGTTAGGGGGGGGCACAATATTGACCTTAGAAAACTCGTATATAAATATTTCACAAGAAGAGTAAACTTTAAACAAGGTGCTAAGGGGAGCGATGAAACTCACAAGTAACAACTTGAGAAGAAGCATAAACCCACAACTTGTAACCTATATGAATATTCCAAACTCATTTGCAGATAAAACTGGGACATAATTCAGGGATTTGAAATAAATCACAAGAATTATATCAGACTAGTAACTTACACAACAAAAACAAACACAATAAGGGCTTCTGAACTATTCCTTTATTCAAGATTCAAAGAATAGTTCAACAAAATTCATCAAACTAGTTACAAAGTGATCTACAAGAAATATTATGAAGAACTCCTAAGAGATCATGCCAAAATTCTTTCTTTTTGCAAAAACCCAAAACCCTTGAAACATATTTACAACTACCTTTTATAGAGTTTAGGCATAACTCAAATCTAAATTATGGAGTTCAAACCCTAACCAAAGATAGAGTCAAGTTGTAGAGAGCAGCAATAAATTAATATTAGAACTAAATTTGATCATGAAATACAATCTATTGTAATGAAGTGAGCGAAGGGGGAAAAAATGCACCTAGTCATAAGAAATCAAATCCCATGAGATTTGATCATTACAATAATTAATGAGGTGTAGAGATGCATAGGTGTCATGTAAACAAGGCCAAAGAATGCCATTCAACATTAAAGAATGGTTCGTGTAACGTGCCATGGCCACAACAAAAGAAATCATGCTGCTGTCAAAAGAAAATGCAGGATCGGATAACATGCAATGTTAACCCACTATGAAAATGCAGAGTTGACCCACATGGAATAAAACTAATTTCCCCCCAATAAGATGAGTTGTCAATGTAGATCTTCATTTAGAATTAGATAGCTCATATGCTATAAGAAATCTCCTCAACAAGTGATTAAAACCAAATTGTAGATCAAGATCATTTCATTCTCCAATGAATAGTTGTAATACACTTCAAAATATCTAAATATGTATAAGAGTAGCCTAGCACAAGAAGGATCCACCATGTGGCATGAATATGTTGGTTAGTACATTCCCAAATGTATGGTAGAGGAGGCAGCATGTGATTTCACAATTTTGTGGAAGAAAGAAAAAGTCATTTCCTGAAATAGAGAAAATGGTTCATGTAGAATGTTAACCCAGTGGGGAAATGCATATTAACCCACAACTTAGCAAATGAAGGAAAATGAGCTAACTCAGCTAATGAAGGAACTAAACTAGCTCGATCAATGAAGAGACTGAGTTAACACGAAATGTTAACCCAACTAAAAGTTTGTTAACCCACATCAAATAATTCAACCCATTGAAGATCTCTCAAATGAGTTATTAATGATGGGCTGAATGGGGGGAAAAAATGGCCAATGGTTATATCCCTTTTACAAATCAATAAATCAATTATTTCTTTGGTTTACATATCTCAATGAAAATTCAACTAGCCTAAAAATCAATGTCAACCCATTATGTATGTTGAAAATGGCTATTGATGTCAAATGGAATTGGAAATTAAAATCACATGGATTCTTTATTGTGTATAATAGTAAAGAGAAAAAAAAATGGCTCTATTTAAATATATTAGCTTATTTTTGTGGGACACCATTTTGTGATTTCATTTTTTGTGAACAAAATAAAAATTGATCTATATATATATATATATATATATATATATATATATAGAGAGAGAGAGAGAGAGAGAGAGAGAGAGAGAGAGAGAGAGAGAGTACTCAGATGTAAACAAAAAAGAATAAGTTCTTTCAATATTAATTACAATGCTAGTTTGATTGCGCTAAAAGTAATACCAATAATGATAAATCCATTGAGAATGAGTTCATCAACATGAATAATTAAGTCCCCTCAAGTCCATGTCCTCTATTCCACCTTTTTTTGGATCTTAGTTGATGTTGATGACTCCAAGGGGCTGCCAACTAAAGTCCAACTCAAGTCCCTTAATGGAATTTGGATTCAACCCGTAGACTATGAGGGTATCCCTTTAAGATGTTAAATATTTCATGACAAGTCATGTTTCTACAAAATGTGGGATTAAGAAAGACAAATAGAAAAAATATTCCTCACACTGGAAGGATGCTTCTACTCACCATTATATTGTTTACAAGGGATCACATTTTTTGTATGGTTAAGCTCTGTCCAATGGGTTGGAGTAGGCATAAGATGATGTGTCTCCCCTAGAATCTTCTTTGAATTCTTCTATGAAGGTGAATGTTGGCTCCACTATTTCAAGTGCTATTGATAGGAAGGTTGTCCCTATCCTTATTGATTTGACTTTTATTACTACTCTATTAGTGCATGAAGTTGAATCTCCCACTTAGCTATATTTGATGTGTCTCATGTCATTTTTGTGCTTATGAAGAAAGCTTTACATGTGGTTGAGGTAAATGTTATTTCTCCAAATGATGGCCATGCCCTTTCTTTGTCATTAAATGTATCTATTTTGGCAGGGCCTAATTATTTTGTGGACCCAAGCTCTTGGTAAGCCAAGGCTTCCATGGTTGAAGATGGATGGAATATAGTTAAAGGAAAACATTATAATAAATCCTCTCTTTTTGATATCACACTAAGATCCCACAAGAAGGGATCAAAGGAGAAATCCTAGGTTTTAATGGTTTCATGAGTTGGGTAATTAGACAATTATCTTTTTTGGATTACAAGTCCTATTTTGGTGGAGCAAGTGTGCTCCTTGTCTCCCTCTGTCTAGGATTTTTCTTGTCTTGTTTGACTTGTTTCTCATTTATGGAACTTATTGCATATCTTTTGTAGTTGGGTTTTAGGTCCCTCTGTTTTCTTTGTTTTAGGTTCTAGGATCCCTTAAGATCACGTTGTCTTCTAATAAAAAACATGAATAATTAAGTCATTTCATCATATATAAGCATGTATATAAATTTACAATGAAAGGTGAACTTTACTAATTCACTTGAGGTATTGGGAACACTTATAGATTTGATAAAGACTCAATTTACTAAGATGGACATTTTCAGAGGCTTGTAAAAATGGTGATGCCAAAAAACTAAGCAAGACTGCTAACAACCCAAACAATAATCTTTGTTGATGTTGATTTGGGTTTTTTACTGGCTCAATTTATAAATAACCAAAAAGATGAACTTTAGATAAGAGACTTAAATAACTTTGTGTTTCTTGTATTAGAACTACAAGAATGACCAACATGAAAGTTGAATACTATAAGTTTTCTCTTCCACTAGAAATAACAATTTCTTCAATGGTATGAAGAGTAGCTCCCAGCCAATTGGGTGTTAAGGAGATACCTTTGGATTCTATGGAGAAATATTAAACTTTGCAACAAATCACTCACACATGATAATATGATGATAAATATTTCTATCCAAATCAATGAGGTGACCAAGTATTTGTAGGTTATACAAATGGATGCTTTTGTTACTCAATGTCAATATTTATGTCCATATATTTATAACCCATTGTATTCACATACCTATAGCCATTCACTATTTTAAAACTATATGTATGCATGAATTCATTATCATTTGTCTATATGTACGCTTGATGTATGGCATATAAAGCATATGCTACACACATGTGTTTATGTATGTGTGTATTTGGATGCATCACTTTGTGTGTGTATGTGTGTGTGTGTGTGGTTATATGTATGTATGCATGTATAAATGTGTGTGTATACATGTAGGTATGTATTCATCTCTAGGTATATGTATATGTCTATGTGTGTGTACATACGCGTGCACACACAACATGTTCTATTAAATTGCTAGAGTGAGATTCTAAAGAACATTCTTATGAACATAAATTATTAATTCTATATTTAGGTCTAAGATAATGAAACAATCATGAAACCTACCATTACCAAAGAGGAATAAGACTAACTACCAGAACCCTATGACATGATGATTAAAATACTTAGCCATGGGTTTAGCTCTAATGAAAATTCTAACATTCCAAAATATGTGCGTACTTTCTAATTAGACATTCTTCCTCCTTTCATGAGGGAAATCTTCACATTCTTTGAAATAAGAAATTATTAACCATACATTTATTTCATAATAAAATATTAAAGTAAGATAACCATCAAGTTGTTAGTATATTGTTGGAAGTCCATTTGAAAAGTAAGATATAGGTGGGGGGGTGGTGGGTCAATCAGGATCTATAAAAACTTCTATCTTTTTGAACTAAATCAAATGTATTTACCATTAAACCATCTCATATCAACATCATATAACCATAAACTGAAATACATTTAACTATTCATCACATCCATAAACATGAAAGTAAATGTAAACACATAACACAAAAGATTTGGTTACCTGTAAACCCTCCAAGGTGAAGGTAAAACTAGGGTGGGGGTGACACCCACACATATTCACTATTGTAGCAATAAAGTTTTCCTATTAAGGATACAATTTTTGATCACTTCTAGTGATGCACCCTATGAGGGGTATGCCATGCTAAGAGTGTACAAGACTTATTTCAGTCTACCTTGATTAAAGGGTTTGAACATACAACTAAATAAGCACTTTATTAGGAGATTTGTATAGGCCTATTAGGACCAATCTATCAAGAGATTTACCCTGATTCACTTGCTAGAATGTATCATTTCCTGATCCTTTGGTTAGTACTCTACAACTAGATTAAAAATCTCCTCTTTCCAATTCTGATATGATCGCCTATCTGAAAAAATCTATTAAGTCCTTTGCTACTAGGTTTCTATGCCTAGTCTTTTCTTACAACCTTCAAACATAAGCACTTACACCTCTCTCTCTCTCTCTCTCTCTCTCTCTCTCTCTCTCTCTCTCTCTCTCTCTCTCTCTCTCTCTTCCTCTCTTATTTAGGGTTTAGATCCTCCATATATAAGCAATTGGAGAATATTCTAGATCATAATCAACAGTCTAGATTTCTCCTTTTTCTAATTAGGTACAATACCTTCATAGGGATTGATGACCTTTGAAAATATATGTAAGCAACTCCTTACTTGTCTTCACAACCTTTAAATCATGTATATAAGTAAGCCAAAATGGTGTTCTTAAGTGTTTGTGCTATTCCAAACACATATACCAAAACTGGTTTACTCAACACTTGAATACCTTGACACTTGGTCATAACTAATACTCATGTTGTCACTTAGCTTCTAGATGCTCTAGACTAACTATATGACTTGGCATGACCTAACTCTATTTATTTTGGCATCTGTTGACTTTTGACTTACTCAACATAAACTATCACTCGATACATACTAGGGTGCTCAATAACCTAAGACTTGCTCGGCTTAAACTAAAATATAAACAAGTCTAGAACCATTCAACCTTCATTAGGTGGCTCACTGGTAGTAATGATTGACCAACTCTTCTTAGGAAATGACTAAGTGTTTGACATTAATAAACAACATGACTTGGAGATCAACAATCTCCCCCTATGACATTAGTGGCAAAATGTTTTTGCCATGAATGATCATTCCATTCAAAATTACAAAATAGGACTCCCCCTTAGACTATGACTTAGTCTTCATAAAGACTTCACTATATACATCATGTACATGTTTTCTTTAAAAAAAGTAATAGACTACATTCAAAATTACACTTTGCCATACCCATAACTTCAATCTTTAGCTGATTTTACTCTTTAAAATATGCTTATTCTTCTAATTCCCCTTGATATATTCCCTCTTATTTTTGTCACTTATGGCTGCTAGGGTGAAGGGGTCAAACCATATTTGTCCAAAAATAGTTTGTGAATTTGTATAGCCATGATAAGTGCATTATCCCAACTAGTTCTAATAGATTCTAAAACTAAAATTTTAATGTTGAGTTGAGCAATTAAATCAACTAGACTTTCTGCAGTAGAGAGATGGGAATCTCGACTTGCTATCTCCTTTACTATTGCTAGCTCTCTGTGCATTACCTCCAAATGAGGTATTAACATGGATTGAATAGAAATAAATTTATCTCTCATGCGGCCATTTGTGGCTTGTAATTTATCCAATATCCCTTGGGTGAAAATTAATCTATTAAAATGAATAGAGCTTGAACTTGTGTCCATGCTCAAAGAATGTCGTATAAACTTCAGGTCTAGCTACACTTTCTCAATCTGATCTTGAATATTTTGTGTGAACATCAGTACATCACACAATATTTTATACAAAAATTGAATATTATTTACAACTCCCCTCTATTGTTTACAAGATTAGAAACTTCAACTTAACTTACATAAATCTTGGTTGACACTTTCTCCAAAAATTGTTTCTCAAATTTCTTTTCAGACTAGTGCAGTAATTTATCATTAGCCTCAATTTCATCATTGTTAAATTTCTCAGCAATGTGAAATAAATGGTCTATTAGAGGTGTCTATTCATTAATAACCTGTATATCAAATGAATCAACAAAAATATCCTTGATCTCGTGTAGTAGTTGCTTCTATTGATGTTCTCTTTTCATTTCTTATTGCTTTGTCTTTATGGGCAATACATCTTGTAAAATTTTCTTATGATCAAGAGTCACATTGTAAGGATCAAACTTTGGAATTGTCATTACCTTATCTAGTGTCACTGGCCTTCCAGGAAACTTGACCTTCTTCTTCACCTTTGGTGTGTTGGTGCTCGACAATGTTATTTGTAATGGTGTCACTTCAACACCTAGCCTTGACATATCTTGACTTGTTATTGCAATAGTCTCCTTATGAGTAGATACCATCTATTGATTAGGTGTAGTAGTTTTCTTTGTTCTACTTAGTGTATAAGACACTGCACTTGGCAATTGAACCAATACTTGAACTTCTACTTACTCTTTTGGTTCTTGTGATTCTTCAGTCCTTTGTTGCACAACCTCCTTCATTCCCTCAATATGAGGTCCTAAGGCATCCGTTGTAGAATTATTTTCATTCTCTTTCTCATTTCCTTCTTCTTTGTCAATGCCAAGATTTTCCTTGGGTGTTGAATGTACAAGTTTAATTATTGCCTTACCCTGTTCCTTGACACTTACACCTTACATGTTCTTTTCTTCAACTATGATTGTTGAATGTACATGTATTAAATCCATAGTTGGTCCACTCTCTATCCTTAGATAATCATGAATTTGTATCAAAATTAGATTGATGCATTGTAGAGGTGTATCTGAGGTTGCATTGATGAATACTTCACTTTTGAGTTCTTCCTTAGTTAAGACATTAATATTTGGTTGTGTTTCCTTAGGTATGTCTTCAATAGTGAGAACACCTTGTTCTTCACTCTCCTCTAACTTTCTTCTTATTTCTTCCTCCAATTTTTTTGACTCATTATAATCTTCCTTATTATCCATTTCAACTTCAACTTCTTCTTTCTCCTCTTCTTTTTATATTGAGGTTAACAACCCAAATGCCTTCTTCCAAACTAATATGCTTTCTTGCACTACATCTTTAATTTTATTTTTTAAATTTTTATAAGCCCTTGTCTTGGGCATAAACTTCTTGGCATAATCCCTTAGGGCTAATACATATGTGTCTTTCCCAAATCTGGCATAGTCTGGGCTAATGTGGTTTCTCTTATTTGTCTTTCAATAGATAATGCCCATTTCCACTTTGTATCCATTTTATTATATAATTCTTTTGGAATTTCCTTACCCAAATCTATAGGTGTATATTTAAACTTTATCATCATATCTAAAATAGCCTACTCAACCTTCTCTTTATCACATTTCTCTAAAGAATAATATTTTACAAGCTTAAAACCTAAATTTCTTGCTGAATTTCTAATATTATCACATACCTTTTCAATGCCTTGAGGATATTTCCTAGGAACAATCTAAAATTTTCTCATGTCATCAGGTTTAGTTCTTTCTCCTTCATCCTCTTCATCATTGGACATAACTACAAGTTTCATCCTTGGTTTCTTCTTCTGACTTGTCTCAGTCCCTTTAGTAACTGATTTCCTTTTCAATGCAGACACACCCTTAATTGGCTTTGTAATCTTTATTGTCCCTTTGTTTGACTTGGCAAATATAGGAGATGCTTCCTCAGATCCTTGTATGGTTATTCTTCTCTGAGGTGTTGAGGAGGGAGTTGTAACCCCTTTCTTTAGATTCCTCTTGACCTTAGGATCTACAATTATTATAATCTTTTGTTGTTAGAGTTTTAGGTGACTCTACAACACCCCCAAGATCAAATGAAAGACCAAGATAACTTCCACAAGAGATTGGCAAGACAATTACATGAAGATGCAATAATGCTATTATTGATAATGGACTTGATTGACACCCAATTAATTGATTTAAAATGTACATAATATTCCTCCTTATATAAGAGAGGTGATAAGAGATGATGATAAGGAGAAGATAAGCTATCACCGACACAAGGTGAAATTACATGTTCACCAAAGGTGGATCATCCTCCATTATGCAATGAAGTATGTGCAAAGATGAGGATGATAATGTGATAAGTACAATAAAGGTGGAATGAGATAACAACTATGACCACCTAGAGTGGAATTCTCCTACACCATGTGTTTAATTGAGGTGCAAACTCCCAAGTGCCTCAATCATAGACTACTATGCAATGCATTATCCTAAGCAATCTTAAGTAAGTGTAATTAGTGAATATTTAATTACACCAACACCCCCCCTTAAGTGAAACTTAGGGGAATGCACTTAAACTCACAATGCAAGATGGGTCCTTACTACTAGGCCATTTTAGGTACCCATGTACAATATGCAATGCAATCCATGAAATGCAATCTATCATAAAGTAGATAAAGAGAGAAAGCAAGATGCATGGATGGATGGAGTACTCAAGACCCCCCAAAAATTGTATACATCATATATATACAAATCATGATCCCCCGTAGGAAGGAAATAAGGAGACATGATATCCCCCCCCCATAATGAAGAAGCTCCAATGTAGATGAAGAGTACCTACAAGAAAAATATAATCTAATGCCTACAAGAAACATGCCTCCCCTTAGGAAGAGATAAATACATCAAATGATGAAGAAGCCACTCCATGTAAAAAGTGAGGAAGGAGGAAGAAGGTCTCCATGTATGCATCTCTAAAGACTAAATAGGTGTCTCCAAGCTCAAAGATTCTGTCACACCATCAACCTATTCTATGAGATGTGGAAAGCTAAGAGAACATGAAGAGTTGGGAAATTCAATCTCCAAAGAAGGTGGAGAAGTATCTCAAAGAGAAACCTCCTCAGATGTATTAACCAAATCTGCATTATGAGACTCATCTGAAAGAGCATCTAGGAATTCATCCCACACTGCAAGATCTGAAGCATAAAGATCATCCTGTTGAATAGTAGAACTCATGTCTGAAGAAGCAGGAGGTGGAGGAGTAGGAAGTTCAACACTTTTCTTAAGAACAAAATGATTCAAGTGTCCAATGTACTCTCCACATGAATTATTCACCCTTGATAAAGGGTTAGGTACATCATGAATATCATCATCATTATCAACAAAATATGCAAAAGAATACAAGCGTGATGTATGATCAACAAATCCCATAACTATGACATCTCTAGTTTGCATGTCCCTAATATAGACATAATCAGGAGTGAACTCAACAATTTTACATTGTGCCCCATGAGTAATTTGGTATATGGAAAGGATATTAGTGGTAAAGGATGGTACATAAAGAACATGATTTAATGTACTCTCTCCCATAGAAATAGAACCTTTCCCACAAACCTTCATGTATGTATTATTACTCATCAATATAGGTGGATAAGTACAAGGTTCAATCGAAGAAAACATATCCATAGAAGATGTCATATGATGTGATGCACCTGAATCAAGAAGTCATTTACCTTGCTCAAGATGTGCGGAAGCAATTAGTGCTTGTACTTTGCCTCTAGATGATGATGTAGATGTAGTAGCTTCCTAATATTGAGAAGAAGGAGAAGACACTGATGAGGGCAATTGGATATTGTTCTTTTGAAGAATGTGAGTAAGATCATCAATCTTCTTATGGAAACATTTATGCTCATCATGTCCTAGCTTTTTGCAATAAGCACATTTATCTCTCTTTCTTCTAGATGATTTTGCTCTTGAAGAGGACTTGGATTCAATATTATGTTGTGAAGGAGAGTCATAACCTTTTTCATGTTTCTTAGGATCCTTTTTTTTTTTGTTTCCCTTTCCTTTGGGAGCCTTTGGAGAGGAGTCATTTGCAACCAACGCTTGATACTTGGAAGGCTTCAATTGACCCATGTGTGCTAAATTTACTTGTTCCCTTGTGAGCTGAGTTGCAAATTCATCAAGACAAAGAATTTTAAAATACACTACCAAGAACATCCATAGTAGCATAGAATGTGGAAACAAAGATTGAATATTCAAAACCTAGCTTGGAAAGAATAGATAATATCAATTTCTCATGATCTTTAGTAATGCCACAATTAGAAACCTCCAATTTGATGGAATTGAGCTTAGAGAAAAAGTCTTGAATATTGTCAAAATCACATGGACTTAGACCTATAAGCTCATTCTCCAATTTGAATTTTCTTATTCTATCAGGTTCACCAAAAATTCCTTCCAATGTAGTCTAGGCATCATGAGGATGTGTGCAGGATGAAATATGATATAGAAAATCATTAGAGATGGTAGATATAAGAGAGCCAAGTGATTTATCCCTTCTATTAGACCATTTCCTTCTTTCTACAACACTTGTAGCTAGTTCTAGATCCTATCCAAGAATCATTCTAAGCAATCCAATGCTCATCAATTGATTAGAAACTGCTTGTTTCTATTCATGATAATTATATGGAGTGAATAATGGAACTTTTGAAAAATCCATAATGAAATCAAATGATGACTAAAATCAATTGGTAACTCCTTCAAATTATTGACTCAATTAAGAAAATTGAAATCTAAGTATTCACCAAGTGCAAATATAGCCAAAAAAGCCCTATTTCTAAAAGTGATATGCCCACTCCAAATCACTAAAATCTGACTATAGATCTAAAAAGTAGAGGAGAAATCATGCACTATCAAAAAAAATTGCACCTAAAAATGTTATTGAATGTTCCCAAATAGAGCCTTGAAAGTTATGAAAAATGGGATTTGCGATTTTTAGAAAAATTCAAAGACAAAGATCCAAAATCACCTGCACCACTATGTAGATTGTGAAATTCTACCCCAAAACAAAAAAATTTCTCAAAAAAAGGAGTCCATATGAGGGAGATATCGTTGTTTGAAAATTGCCTCTGAAATTATTTCTTTTGAATCACCATCGTTGCACCTTCAAAAATCAAATGGCTCTAGATTTGGCCTTAGATGTCTAATTTGGATGAAACAAAATCCAATTTAGGAGTTTTTGGACCTCCTCTATATGATGCTAGCCTATGATTTGCACCAGGAAGTTCCAATTTTCACCTAAAATAGAAGGTCACAAAATATGACTCCCAAAATCTCCTTCAAATTGTGATGCCCAAATTGCCAATGCTGCACCAACAATAATTCAAGCTAAGATTGCACTTTTTGAGAAGAATTCTTCACACCATGAGAGCTCTGATACCATGTTAGAGTTTTAGGTGACTCTACAACACCCCCAGGATCAAATGAAAGACCATGATATCTTGCACAAGAGATTGACAAGACAATTGCATGAAGATGCAAGAATGATATTATTGATAATGGACTTGATTGACATCCAATTGATTGATTTGAAATGTACATAATAGGCCTCCTTATATAAGAGAGGTGATAAGAGATGATGATAAGGAGAAGATAAGCTATCACCCACACTAGGTGGAATCACATGTCCACTAAAGGTGGATCATGCTCCATTATGTAATGAAGTATGTGTGATGATGAGGATGATAATGTAATAAGTACACTAAAGGTGGAATGAGATAACAACTATGACCAGCTAGAGTGGAATTCTCCTACACCATGTGTTTAATTGAGGTGCAAACTCCCAAGTGTCTCGATCACAAACTACTATGCAATGCATTATCCTAAGTAAGCTTAAGTAAGTGTAATTAGTGAATATTTAATTACACCAACATTTTTTTTGATACTTGAGGCTTAACAAACACCAATTAGTTTCCTTTTGATTCATCCTCCTTTGAATCCTCATCTTCCCCTTTTCCTTTTTTGATCTGCAAGGGCCCCTTTGCAAGTTTTCCTTCAAGATCTACTATCATTTTCTTTCTTTTCCTATCTATCTTGAGAAATTTTGTTTGCATAAGTATCTTGATCTTGGTTATCTCATATGTGTTCAATGGCTCAGCATTCTAACTAATTTTGCCTGATAGTAAGGCTATCACTATTATAGATATCTCATCAACATTCACTTCATATTTCATAGGCCTTAGCCATGCAATCCTTGGTGTAATAGTTCAGGAATAGGTGTAGTCAGTATATACCATGAAGAAAATGTGATCATAGTAATGATCAATCATTGAATTGGGGGTTCTAATATTGTTCTTCATTTTTCTATTGAATTCATCAAAAAATTCATGTAAGATAGTTTCAAACTTCTCTCCTCATTGCTCAATGTAACCATGTTGGAACCATGTTGGAATTAAAAATGGGAAACATATACTTTTGAGGGGCAGGGGGTGAATCAGAAGTTCTAATCTTTAACCAATAAAACTTTTAACTTCAAAACAATCCATGCATGAACATATTGAAATAACATGTAAAGAAAATACATCCACATAAATACTTGACACCAAATATGATTACCCTGAAACCCTCCAAATGAGAAGGTAAAACTGGGTTGGAGATGACACCCACAATTCTTCACTACTATAGCAATAAAGTTTCACCTGTTATGGTTGCATAGTTTGACCATTTTCATGATCTTCCCTATGAAAGGCCACCCTTGTTAAAGGATTTTAATACCCTATTAAACGTGTGTCTGGCTAAAGGACTTTAAAACACTCACTTGGAATGCCACCTTGTTAAAGGATTTTACAATGATTGTTAAATCAACCTTAGTCCAAAGATTTCACCCTGCTGATATAGTTGTTAGGAAGTAATAGTAGAATGTTTGATCTAACAACTTGCAACTTTTCTTTGCTGATTTCAGATTGCAGTTCTATCCATCTTGATCTTCTTGATCTATTATAACAATGTTGTATAGCTTCTCCTCTATTTTGCAAATTGATTCTACAATTCTTTCACACTTCTAAGTTACCTTGAATACTTTCTGATCAATTCACCCCTTTTACTTCCTTCAATTCTTTGCTCCCATCATTTCCTCACATACACAATAACATACTAAATTATGGGGCTTTGTCTCCCTCTAAAAAGACTTTGGTGGCTTAGGGTTAGGTATGAATCTACGAATGAGATTCATTCACTTTCCCTCTCAATTCTTTCCATTTTTCTAATTGGTTGCATGTTGATCGCATAGGGAATCCAAATAGATTTGATCTTATTTTCAAAGCTTCGAGATCTATCCATAAGTCAGCTCAAAAATGGTTTATATAGTCGTTTGTGTCATCACAAACAACTAGGTCCATTCTGTGTTACTCGACACTTGATAATACTAATGCTTAGCACTTACTATAATTCTATCTAGCTCAGTACTTGAACTTGCTCGGCATCAACTATTCACTCGGCACTAGAGTGGCTTGAAACTCATTGCAACTGAGCATCTATACATATTATACTCGGCATGTTTTACTAGCTTGACATGAACTTAGTAAATATCTTAAGAGTGTTGACACTCAATTTTCAAAACCAATCTAAGATCAACAATCTCCCCCTTTGACATGAGTGTCAAAAAAACTTAACTATTCATAATGAATCTAATCTCCTTGAGTATAATACATTTACAACTTTTCATATATACAAAACTTCAAAATTTTCAAAATTTTGTAATAGACTATATACCTCAAAATTTTGCTCAAACTTTTGTACTCCCTCTGAGTTAATGTGCCTAATGTGCTCAAAATCTCTTCTCTTTACTGAGTAGATTTGCTTCATGTTGATACTCTTTGTCTTCAAAATACTAACACTCTATTTCTATCTGATATACTATGCCTATTATTTTTCTGGTTGCTCCCCCTTTGCTTGCTCTCCCCCTTTTTGGGTTATCTCCCTCTTGATTATCTCCCCTTTCATATTTGTATCCCCCTTTTTGACATTGATTTAAAAGGGTCTATACACTGATTATGTATTTTTCCAAAAATTTCTTGTGGACATCCATTATAATCTTTAGAGCAACATCCCAATTGTCTAATGCAATATCTAAGGATTTTATTTGGATGGTTGTTTCTACTGCAAGATGAACTAGTCCTTCCAAAGTTGAAATATTGGGATCTTTCTTTAATATCATTTCTACATATGCTAATTCCTTTTGGAGTATTTCCATATGAGGGGTAACGAAAGATTGTATATTAATCAACTTGGCTCTTATGTTAGCCTCTTCTACTATTAAAATAGCTAGTTGATTTTGTGTATGAAGAACTAAATTAAAGTGCTTCTCACTCTAAGTTGCATTTGGGGTAGTTACAGACCTAAGATCTTCAAGCTTCTTTCTAGACTTAGAATTCTCTGGATTATTTCTTGTGTGAAGAGTGTGGGATCACACAATTTTGTGTATAATGAGAATATGTTCTCAAGTACTTTCTTCACTTTCTCAAATTTGTTAGCCAATTCTACTTGTGATAGTGCTATCTCACCAGATATTTTCTCATTGGCTTTTCCTTGAAATTTCTTTTCAGACCATTCCATGAGTTTAGCATTGGTATTCTGGTCTTCATTAGTCACCTATTCCACAATTTCTAACAATTGTTCTAATATGGGTTTTGATTCATCAAGTGTTTGCAAGCTAAAAGCATCTAAAAAGATGTCTTTGATCTCCTAAAGTGCTTGCCTCTATTTATATTCTTTCTTGTGTATTTCTTGATTTTTCTTTATCTCCAATGTTTCTTGCATGATATTGATATGTTCTAATGTCATTGTTGCATAATCATATTTGGGTATCACTATGTCTTCATCTAAAAGTGCATCACCATAGTGAAATACCTTAGCAACCTTTGTTGAACTGGAGCTTGGTGTTGAAATTTGTAGTAGTATTGCATCAGTGCTAGACTCCTGAAGGACTTTAGTAGGAGTGCTAGAGGTTCCTAAGTTTACCAATGTCTTTATGGATTCTTGCTCCTTCTCCTTGGGTATGTCCTTTTCTTCATCAGATCTATCTTGATCAATTATGATCAATTGAGGTGCACCTTGTGTTTGTGCATTAAGTACAAAAAAATCTATTTATCCTTCTTGTTCTTTTGTAGCATCCTTTACTTTTGTATTCTAAACCACATCAACTTTTGTAGTAGTGTCAACCTTTGTAGACTTATCCTCTATTTGTATTAATTGTTGAGCATTGGTATTTGTAGGGATGGCAATAGGTGGTTCTTGTGTGTTCACCTTTTCCCTTGTTATGGCAGCTACTGCCTTTTGTAGTTCATCCACAATGACCAATACATGATTTTCACATAACCTTGCTTGTAATGTGGATTGGTCAATTATCTTTTTCAAATCCTCTACAGTTAATGGATTGGTGTGTTGAGGTAATTTTTTAGGAACATCTTTCATTGTTATGGTCTCTGCAGTTGTGTTTGTGTCATGTGGAGGGCTCATGGCTAGCAATTGTGAGTCTTCCACACTTTATTCTACTTGCTGCTCATTAGTTGTTGTCATCTCATCTTTCTTTTGTTGTATCTCCTCCACAGTAGTGTCTTCTTTCTCATTTTCTATTTCTTCCTCCTTGTCCTCATCTTCTTTCTCATTATTCCTTCCCTCAAAGGGATCTTCTTCTCCTTCTTTGATAGTTGTTAATTCATATATTAACCTCCACATTTGTGTGGATTTCTTCACAACATCCTCAATTATGTTCTATAAAATGTTAAATGCTTTGTACTTTGGTGTAAATCTACTACCATATTTCTTATTTTCCTTAGTTTTTTGTCCCTTTTACAACTCTAGCATTACTTGTGCTAATGTTGATTCTCTTATTTCTTTTTCCATGTTTAGGTAATAGTATCATTTATTCTTAACAATTGTATACACATATTTAGGCATTGTATTATCAAATTCAAGAGGAGTGTTCTTGAATTTTGTCATCATGGCATATACTGACTCTTCAATCATGTTTTGGTCTTCTCTACCAAGTTTTCCAAATTCAATTTTTTTCAAACCTATCAAATCTACATTGTCTCTAACATTATCATAAATTTTTTCAAGATCAGATTTGGGAGCATGACTTACCATTCTAAATTGGCTTGTGTCCTCTGATTCTATCTTCTCATCATCTATCTCTAGTTGTGCTACATATTTTCTTCTTGGTTTCTTCTGCACAAGACTAGTTTGTTCAATAGCCTTATTCTTCTTCTTTGCCTAGTCCTTGGCTTTTTGAGTAGTTGCCCTTATAGTGGCTCTTTTTGCTAGAGCTGTAGACTTTGTTGCACTAGGTTTTACAATCTTCTTTGCCTTTGGTTGTGCAACTGGCTGTGTCTTGGCTTTTCTTTTCTTTGGTTGTGGCTTGGCTGGTGCTTCCTTGGCATCTTCTCCATTGTAACTTTCTTCTTCCTAATCCTCAACCATACCTTAGGTCAAAGCAAGAGGTTCTTAACCTTGTACCTCTTCTTCCTCTTCTTCTTCTTCATCATCTTCTCCATCATTATCTTATGCTCCTTCCCCAAACTTTCCTTTTAGTTTCTTCACCATTTTATCTTTCTTCTTCAAATTTGAGGTTATCTTTAATTCCATCTCAACATTTGACTTAACAACATCATAATTACCAAAAATTTTGGCAGTCTTGTCAACTTCTTCAACAAATAATGCAATGATAGCAACTGAAGCTTCATCAATATTGATTTCATATCCTAGAGGCCTTAACCATCTAACTCTAGGTACAATAGCTTGGATGAAGGTGTAGTCAATGTCTAATAGAAAGAAATATCATTGTAATGTTTCTCTACTAGGGAAATAGGAATTCTCAACCTCTGTTTCATGGACTGCTTGAAATCTTCAAAATAGCTAGTCATTACTGACTCAAAATTCTCTCCCATTTGCTCAATATACTCATTGATTTGCATAGCAACTGGCCTATTTGTCTTCTATCCTACTCTACCAAAAGATGGGAACTCATTTTGAAGATAGAAAAATATACATATTAGTATTGAACCAAACTTACATTGAGCACTCTTTGACTTCCTTATTGCTCCTAGGTTTTCCATTATCTACTGCAACTGGAGTTGTAAAAGATCATAGGTATGATCTTTCTTGACTATCTTATAGCCTACATCAATTGCTATACAAGGAAAACTATTTATTTTTCTTGACTAATAGAATTTATGTGAAATGACTGTAAGAAAAAAGTCAAGAAGTGGATCTATGATAGTGTCAATAGTCATTCCATGCTTGTTCCACTTAGCTCCTATATTTCACTCAATTACTTGTTTATAATCACTTCTTAATGTCTTGGGCCGATCTAGGGTTGGGTATCTAGTAACCCTATGTACAATTCTTTTTGAAATTTTGATGGGCCCACCTTCTAACCATAGATAACCATCATGTATTCTTCTTAGAACAATTTTGATCCATTCAATCTAGGGCATGGGTTAAGCCCTTCCTCTCTACAATTTTAAATTCCTCCCTTAACTCCTTGTTTTCACACAATTTTTCATACGCTTATCTGATTTCCATGTCTCCAATGCTACTTACCTTATAATTATAACATATGCTCACATCTTGGACCATTACAACCTTGGGCAGAATGATAGATAACATGCTTGTTAGGTCATTCTTATAAGAAGCTTTTGGTATGGCCCTAAAATCTAGTTGTTTGACCTCATTGCTAACTAATTGAACTTTGAACATGTCTTTCTCCTTTACATTCTTTGAAATTGAGGCCATTATGCAAGCTAGGGTTTAACAAATATGAAACTGCATAGCTCAATAGGTGAAGAATACCTTTGAAATCTATGAACTAACACTCGATCTTCGCTATGATCCATTAAAATACTTTTCTCTTGCTTGTAAGTCACTTCTTTTCTCTACTTGCTCTTTCTCTATGTTTTTAATGACAAAAAATATGTGAAATTCACCCTTATACCCTTTCAAAATATAGCATTGATTGCATGGTACATGTATAGCTGTAAACTTGGCTTCAAATATGATTTCTATTTTACTCGACATCCATATATTTTACCATTACTCGGTAGCTATTGGAGTTTCTTTTACTCAGCACCTATAGAAATTTTCTTCACTCAACAGCTACTATTGACTTGTCTTCAACTGACTTTGGCTGACAGCTCAGCACATACTAGTGCTTTACTCGGCCGTAATGTGAAAACTTGAAAATTTTGACCTTGGATTTTCCTTATTATCTTGCATCTTTCTTCATGCTAATATATCTCTTTCAATACTAACTTCTTTTGGAACTAATGTATGATAAAAAAATTTAAATATCAATCCCACATACCTCCTTTTGCTTAATTTAATGACATGTGACCACTTGACCTATCAAGTGAAGTGATCCCTATGTTTGATGTGTTGCATCCATATTTCTTCCTCCATGTTTTATTCATCTCTCCTCTAATGTGTTCAACATCTACCTTGCCTTTTCCTTTGTTGAACTCTAAGTTAGGTGTATTTTTCCTTGTTGGGTAGTACTTGCTGATATGACCAGTCTTCAAATAGCTGAAGCATGTAGTTTGACTCAACCATCTATTGTAGTTACCACTGAAGTGTGTTCTTATGCAATTTTTAGGAATGTCTCCATACTCTTGACAATAATGACAACCGTGTCTTGTATTGTAATCCCAATTATAAGAGTTTTCATAGCTTCTTCCCTTTGTTGACTTGTTTGATGACCATGTGGACTTGGATCTACATTCAAAGGCTCTGTGCTCAAACTTCTAACAATTGTAGCAATGTCCTTCAAATTTTGGTGCATGCATTATTCTGGTTTTGCATTCATGTTCTTGATGACCTTGTTTGTTGCACTTGTGACAATGAGTCATGTTCTTAGGCTTAGCATTTTGACTAGCATTCTTACTCCTACAAACATTGGCTATATGTCCTTTCTTACCACAATGATGATAAGTAGGTTTAGAATGCTTAGGTTTATTGTTTATTTCCTCAGCAGCTTTGGATGATTCTCCTTCTTCAGTGCTTATGTAGCCCAATCTTGATCTATCTTTACTGGATCTAGGGGATTTCAGTAGTTGCTCAAAGTATTTGCTAGCTTCATTTGGCTTGTTGAAACTTTTAGCAAACTCCTTTTCTCTTTTCAAGTCATTTTGCAATTGTTCATTCTACAACTTCAATGTAGTTATTTTAATGTCCTTGACATTGAACTCATGATGAGCATTCATCATTTGGCTTAGGATGTCCAATTTCATATTTGATATCCTAGATAGCTCTGCTAATTTTTCTTCCAATCTATTTGCAAAAACTCTTTTGGCTTCTTCAATCATGGGGCCTTGTCTTCTATAGCTTTCTTCTTTTGTTTAGTCACCTCACATAGCAATATAACTTGTGATTCTTATTCCAACTTGATATTTTTGATTTCTTCAGCTTGTGCTCTATTCTTTTCCATAAGATCTACAATTACTACATCGAGTTCACAAGAGTTTCCATTTGCAAATAACTTTGTGGTGTCAATCTCTTTATATTGTGTGTCATTTTCTTCTATAGCAATCTCTTTCCTTCTCTTCAATGAAATTCTCAAGGCATCTTTGGCTTCATTTAGTTGTTGTTGTATGAGATGTATCTCAATCTCCTAATTTTCAATGGTCTTCTGCAACTTGTAAACTTCCATTTCAAGATCTTTTCTCCAAGCTATTAGGCTTCTCTTGATGAGAACTTGGCTTTGATTCCAATTGTTGGAATTACAAATGGGAAACATATACTTTTGAGACGAGGGGTGGTGGTGGGGGGGGGGGGGGGGGGGGGGGGTGAATTAGAAGTTCTAATCTTTAACCAATGAAAGTTTTAACTTCAAAACAATACATGCATGAACATATTGAAATAACATGTAAAGTAAATGCATCCACATAAATACTTGACACCAAATATGATTAACCAGAAACCCTCCAAATGAGAAGGTAAAATTGCGGTGGGGATGACACCCACAATTCTTCACTACTGCAACAATAAAGAATCACCTGTTAAGGTTACATAGTTTGACCATTTCCATGATTTTCCCTGTGAAAGGCCTACCCTATTAAAGGCTTACAAAGGATTGTTAGATCCTACCCTGTTAAAAGTGTGCCTGGCTAAAGGACTTTAAAACACTCACTTGGAATGCCACCCTATTAAAGGATCTTAAAATGGCTATTAAATCAACCTTAGTTCAAAGGATTTCACCCTGCTAATACTGTTGTTAGAAAGTAATAGTAGAAAGTTTGATTTGACAACTTACAACTTTGCTCTCCATCTTGATCCTATTGATCTATTATAACAATGTTGTATAGCTTCTCCTCTATTCTGCAAACTAATTCTACAATTCTTTCACACTTCTAAGTCACCTTGAATGCTTTTTGATCAATTCACCCCTTTTATTTCCTTCAATTATTCACTCCCATCACTTCCTTGCATACATAATAACATACTGAATTATGGGGCTTCATCTCCCTTTAAAAAGACTTTGGTGTCTTAGGGTTATGTACGAATCTACAACTGAGATTCATTCATTTTCCCTCTCAATTCCTTCCATTTTTCTGAGTGGTTGCATGTTCACATAGAAAATACAAATAGATTTGATCTTATCTTCAAAAGCTTCGAGATCTATCCATAAGTTGGCTAAAAAATGATTTACATAGTTGTTTGTCCCATCACAAATAACTAGGTCCATTTTGTGTTACTCAACACTTGATAATACTGATGCTTGGCACTTACTATAATTCTATCTGGCTCGACACTTAAACTTGCTTGGCATCAATTATTCACTTAGCACTAGAGTGACTCAGTACATGAGTGGCTCGACACTCATTGCAACTCAGTATCTATACATATTATACTCGGCATGTGTTACAAGCTCAGCATGAACTTAGTAAATAGTGTGTTGACACTAAATTGTTAATACCAATTTGAGATCAACAAACCATTGATCTTCTTGGTTACAAGTATGGATTTATCCCACACAATATCTCCTATGGTAGGAAATGAATTTTTTAAATAAAAGAATATGCACATTAGTAGTGAGCAAAACTTACATGAAGTGTTCTTATCTTTCTTGATGACTCCAAGTTTTTCTTCTAACTAGATCAATTGTAGCTCGGAAAGATCATATATATGATCCTTCTTAACAAATTTGTAGCCCAAATACACTACTACACATGATACACTATTTAGTTGGCTAGATTGATAGAATTTGTGGAAAATCTCTCAAACTGCAAACTCAATAACAAGATCCTTAATTTCATCAATAGAAATTATTCAACCATTCTATTTAGCCTTTGTTTGTTCCTCTATAATTTTTCTAGCTAGGCATTGCATGGTCTTTACACGATCTAGGGTAGGGTACCTAGTCATTTGATGATTAATTACCTTTTTTATCTTGACTGGCCCATTCTCTAGCCACATCTTCATGTCATGTACCCCTGCTCAAAAAAAAAATCCATTAAACCATAAAAACTTTGAGAAAATCTAGGGCACGGGTAATCCCTTTCTTGGTAACAACTCTATTTTTTCTTTTAATACTCCATTCTCGTACAATTTTTCATAAGAATTTCTTAGCTCAAAATCACAAATTTCTCCAATTTTACACATATAGCATGAGCACACATCATGCACCATGATGAATTAGGATGAATGGATGATAATGTTCTAGACACATCTCCAGTCATTGCCACTTCCAAATATGCTTTAAATTTTGGTGTGGGGCATGTATCATTCCTCATTATTTGTGCATTGTTATCCTTCAAAGCTTCCTTTCCAATTCCAAATATAGATTATGCCATAATGAACTAGAGTTTTGAAATATTGCAATAATTTAATGAAGCAACTAAGTTTAGTTCACAAACTTCACTTACTTTTGGTTTTTCCAACAATACATTTTTGAATCACATTGTTTTGCACAAATCACTGTATCAATCACCTTTGAATTTCTTTGTAGGTTCTCTGATCATTGGGTGACTATAAATGATATGCAAAATTTTCCATATAGTTTCAAATAGTCAAATTAGGTCTTCAATAAATGCTTCATACAATGGTAGGTGCAATGTAGTTAGCTTGACCTCAAAATAAGAACTTGGTTACCACAATACCTTCCTTCCATCACTCAATCAAGACCACAACTTGGTCACTATTACCATTTCCACACTTGGCTCAGTCAGCCTATCAACACAGTTTGTATGGGATCTTGATTCACACAATGATACTTAATTATTATAGACACTAATACTAATTTACTCAACACCAATAATGTATATGAATTATTTCCTCTGTTCTTTACTCAAATCTATCCTAATGTATCTTAATTCATGCAAATATGGAATTTTAACACATCTTAGGTTAGGAACTAGTGTATAATGTATAGTTCTATATATACCTTATTTACTTAGTTAGCATTATTGTGATCACATGATCTATTGGATTAGGTGATCTCAGATTCACTGGTTCCACTACTACCTACTTCTTCCTTCTTTTTTCGAGTTTGATTCATCTGGTTCTTTGTAATCTCAACAATATTTTCACCTTTTCTTTTTTCATTGCTAGGTGTTGGTGCTCTAGCTTTATGATTTTTTCTTACATGTACAATCCTATGATAACTATAACAAACCAAACTTCCATTCATCCAACTCTTATATGTGCCTCTAAAATGTTTCATGATATAGTTTTCTATAATATGACCATATTCACCAAAATAATGACAACTATATCTTGTGTTATAATCCTAATTGTGAAAGTTACCTTATTTGGATGTCTTTCCTTGATTCTTGGTTGTCAAACTATCTTTTTTGTCTTAGATCTACAATCTTTAGCTTTATGTCCATACGTCTAACAGTTGTAGCAATACCCTTCAAATCTAGATGTAAAAGGTGTATTACTAGCCTTTGACCTACATTCATGTGCTTGGTGTCTTTGCTTCTTGCAATTAAAATAGTATCCAATGAATTTTGTTTAGGATTTTGCTTACCATTTTTGCTTCTATAGATATTAAATATTTTTTGTTTCTTGGTTTCCCACAGTGATGACATGTAGGTTTTTTGTGCTTGGTCTTTGCATTAATACTCTATTATCTAGTTTTTGATGATTCTCCTTCTTCAGTAGATGATAGGTACTTGGTATAGCCTATTCCAAAGGTGTCACCAAGTATTCTTGGTGTTCTCATCAATTGCTTAAAGTATTTCACAACCTCATTAGGTTTATTCATCCTCTCAATGATTTCCTCTTCAAATATTAACTCATTCCTTAGATTTGTAGTTTCTATGTCCTTTCTATTCAATTCTTGATTTGTAAGTAACAATTGATTTACCATATCCAATTGATTGTTTGTGAGCTTCTACACATAAGATATTATTTCACTAAGTCTTGTAGTCATTTGTCTCTTTTCATCTTCTTCCATTGTTTTGTCTTCTTTATCATTCCTTTTTAGTTTAGTCGCTTCACATAGTCTTACTAATTAGCTTTTATGCTCTCTTTTCAATCCATTAACCTCTTCATTCAGCATGTTGTTTCTTTCCAATAGATCTTCTATTATTGCATCACTTTTACTAGAATTTCCATCATCAAGTAGTCCTTCAGTGTCTTCTTCTTGATCTAGAGTGTCACTCTATTGGATAGCCAATCCCTTCCTTCTTTTCAAGGATTTCTTCAAATCCTTTCTTTCTGCTTCAAGCTACTATAGTATGACTTGTATGTCAAGATTATGGTTCTCAATGATCTTTCCCAACTTATAAGCCTCCGTATCTAAGCTCTCAACTCTCAATTTTTTAGAATTCTTCTAAGAGAACAAAGCTCTGATACCGACTGTTGGAAGTCTATTGGGAAAGTAAGATACTAGGGGGGGAGTGAATTAGGATCTATAAAAAACTCTATCTCTTTAAAGGTGGCATAGTGTGAGGTAGGAGAACCCCCAAAGGAGATGTCCTAGCCCACAACAAATAACCACACATCGAAAAGACAATAAGAATGCAAGATTTGATACAAAATCACAACTCTTTATTGATTTAATAACTGATTACATGCAATGTGTCAGGCTGTAAGGCCTTTTTGGTTATGACTAAATATAAAGCAAGTAGTAGTTCTACAAGATCCCTCAAGATTCAATCCAAACCCTAGCTATTCTAGATCCACACTCTGATAGAAACCTCCAAGGAAGATCTCAACTTGTTCTCGCAAGCCCAACAAGACATCTCCTTATTTCCCAAGCCTTGTCTATTGAAGTTGATGAAAGATCAACCCCACATCTCCCAAGAATCAATTGCATGAAAAAACCTATTATAGAAGAGAGAAGCAAAAAACTACAGAGGCAAGAATTGCTAGATCCATAGATGCAACATTCTTGAAGAGCCAAAAAAAGAATGAATACAATGAGAGATTGTCCTTATAAAGGAGATCAAAACCCTAAAAAGGTCCAACCTAGGTTGCCTCATAATAATTAATAAAAAAAATTAGTTATTAGATTCCTAAAATTTAGCTTAAGTAGACTAGGGTTAATTAGAAAATATCTAATTACTCTAACATCCCCCCTTAAGATAAACTTAGGGAATAGCTAAAAACCTAGAAACTACTATTGAAAGTAGAAAATGGGTCCCAGAAAACAAGGCCTAGTGAGGTACCAAAGCACAACCAAATCTTTGAAAAAGAGGAGAAATAGATAAAACCACATGAGAAAAACCCTACTCAAAAAAGAGATGGAAAACATGCTGAAAGAAACTAGTGAAGGACTGAAGAAGCCTCCAAACTAGAGAATGTCCTAGAAGAAAGTCACAAAAGATGATCATGAAGAACATCACTAAAGAATGTAGAAGCTTCAAAGCTCTATCAAAAGTAACTATTGATCTAAAGAACCTTTACTAAAATAGAACTTGACTAGGTAGAGAAGACTATAATTTGCATCGAATCAAGAGACGCAAAAAGAAAAATAACTCAACTCGAAGATATAGATGGCATGAAACACCAAATCTTGAAGAGTTGATCAATGGAACCAAGGAAGCATGAGAAACAATAGAAGAACTCCCTTAATGAAGACAAGGGTGAGGTTATAGGCAACTAGAAAAGTGGGCCAAAAGAACTACATGTCAAGGAACCACGATCAAGATGTACAAAAGAGTACATATGTGTGTACTAAGGTGATAAATCTTAGACACATCATGAGGCTAATGTCACGAAAGGGACACTCACTAGATAAAGGAAGATGGTAAACAAAGACAAAACATCAATCCCCCATGACACTTTATCAGAGTAGTGCATGTACAATAAGGAAAAAAATATGGTGAATCCCAAGAATACAATAATCTACATGAGTGTCCTCAGATGAAACTACTCAAATTAGAAGGAAAAAAAAGACAAACAACTAAAATGAAAATATAGATGTTGTAAAGCATTTTATTTTAGTGCATTTGAAAGAATACATACAAATGATGTCTAAATAGACCAGAAGAGGCATAAGACTAATATAGTAGATAGTACAAGTCATGAAGAATCATTTGAAGCAACAAAATCAATCCTCGAACCTAAAAAAACCAAGTTATCCACCAGAATGCAAAAATACAGAAGACTAAATACAATGTGCCTAGAGCAGAATCTATAAAAACAACTAGCATCAATGGAAAGAGCTTGAAAAGATCTTTCCAATGATATCAAGAATTCCCAAATCAAAGATCAAATGCTCAAGATATGTCTCCTAGAGTGCAAAAATGAACTCTAGACTTTTACATCCAAAAAAGCCATCAAAACTGAAAACTAACTATACCACTATGATGGGCTAGGAACCAACTTTCAAGTGATATCTCATATTTAGAAAACAGAGTCCCTATGCATGAGATATGAGCAAAAATGTGAAAGTAGGTCAAAATAGAGCTCGAGGAGATGATAGGAACAATGATGCAATGCTAATGTGGCACTAACATCAACAAGTGACGAGCCCAAATTTGAGGCAAAAAGATGCCACAAAATGATGCTTGCTCAGAAAAAAGATTTGACCATCAGAAACAAAATGCTAGAAAAAGGGTTGATGTCGAATTAAAAAATGGTGGCCAAAAGTAGCACATGTGTTTAAAATAAAATAAAAAATCCATTCAAAGGGCCATAAACCACTATGTGGGGGAAAAAAAAATTCTGCATGCTGGAAAAAACACAGTCACCCTAAAAAAACCACTTGTGCACCTAAAAATTAAGCAAGCCCAAAAAATGTCGTCAAATCATCCACTAGAAAATGCTTTAACTCCAGGAAAACATGTGAATCATGGAGAAAAATGCCAAATCAGTAGCAAACATACATTAATCAAGCCCAAAATTAAAGGACCAAAATAGTACCATCACCAATCACATTTAACAAACTAACAAAGAGGCATATTTAGATGAGACACATTGATTTATGCCATGTGGAAGGTGTAGGTCATGGTTGTGGGATCCATACATGCTAGTTCCACTATCCCATGAGAAAAAGGTAGTCCCATCTTAGTAGCTTGTTTGCACTATGGATAACCATTGTAAAGTCCAAAATAAATCATCAATAATGAAACAACCATGTTAGAAGTGGAATTAGTCAAAAATTCACACCAAATTAAAATTTTCCCAAAATCATGCCATGTATGTTTCATGCTGAAACCACATATCAAAAAACTATCAAAGATGTCACAAAAGTTGCCTTCTCCTCCAAATAAAGCCAACCACAATGCTAGTTTTGGAAAAATCCTAGAGATGATTATAAATTTTGATAGTGGAGGTGAAGATTCAACATGGGACCATGAGTGGATTTCAAAGTCATGGACATCACATTAAATCTAATGGAGTGATTCCCAAAGTCATGGACATCACATAAAAAAGGCACATGACTTGGAGGGGAAGATCTGCAGATCGAGAACTCCAAGACTAACACCTCAAAGTGCAAAGGGTCCTCCAATATTTGGTGGGAGGAAGAACCACCTTTTCTTCGTAGCTGGTCTCTCCATTAACAAAGGGGATGTGGATGCAGTATCAAATCTCATGAAAAGGTGTTGGAAAAAATGTGCCTCCACTCCCATCTACTCCAATATCGAACTCTTCATCTAAAATAGATGTTCTACATTGATTGACTTAAGTAATACATAGTACAAGGAATTGAGATCCTTTCATATTATGTTCTCAACCATGAGCATTGACTGTGTTCTATGGTCTCCATCAAATTGGTTGTATTGTCTAAGAGAATGAGGCTCGAGTCAAGAGGGGACACATGGAGATAGTACAGGTCCCACAAATACACATTTATAGAGGGGTTTCTACTCAAAAAATCACCTACGAAATCCACACATGAGCTCTAATCCACACATGACCTTGACCAATCACAAAGGGTTGCACAAAGACAAAACAAAAAACTGTCTTCCTGAATCAATCAAATTGCGCCCAATCGTGAGATGATGTAGAAGCAACGGGTGCAATGATGACATAATCTCCAAGGGATCGATCAGACATAGAGGATAACATGAATTGAATTGATCCAATAAAATTACCCAATGAGAGAGCCCAAGTTGATAGCAAGTCAAGAAAGGAAGGAGCTCACTATCCCACAATTTTCAAGTAGGCACAAAAATCAAATAGCAACCCAACAAAAGTTTTAATAAAAAAGGTCTCCATCTATGTATGTAAAAACACATATACTCCCTTTTGCAAAAAATTCATTGCCTTTGTTTATAAAAATAAAAATAAGTTAGGATAATAATTTTTTGATAAAATAAAAATAAAAATTAGTGTGTAGATTTGTGTGCCCAGGCTAAAACATCCTAGGTGCAAAAAACTTTTTCCTTAGATTTCAACAACGTCCAAACCAAATGTATTTTATAAGGAAATGGGGTTTTTTGAGCTCTCTGAGCTCAACGATGATGTTTTTTTCTCTTAAGTGACCCCCTAGATCCAATAAAAAAATGTTGAAAGCTAATATCTAAAAATTGATGCCAAATCTCTCACAAACATAATAGAGGCATGAAGATCTGAATCTCTGATACTATGTTGAAGTTGATGAAAGATCAACCCCATAGCTCCCAAGAATCACTTGCATGCAAACACTTGTTCTAGAAGAGAGAATCAAAAAGTTATGGAGGCAGAATTTTCCAAATCCATAGATGTGACATTCATGATGAGCAAAAAAAGGAATTACTATTATCAAAAAATGAATGAATACAATGAGATATCATCCTTATAAAGGAGATTGAAACCCTAAAAAGGTCTAACCTAGGTTGCATCATAATAATTAATAAAAGAAATTAATTATTAGATGCCTAAAGTTTAACTTAAATAGACTAGAGTTAATTAGAAAATATCTAATTACTCTAACATCAGCTACTAGCTTTTCAAAGTTTGCTCCTCTACCACATGCTCTTCTCCAAGCTAGATGATTGTGGCTAAAGACTCTACAAAAGAACCCCTACTTATACCCAACTAAGCCACAAGTCAACCTAGTCTATTAAATTTTTTTAAAAAAACCCTTACATTAAATATATGCACAATATCTATAATTTGAATTAAATGTCAAAAGGTTTGCTCATAGACAACTTGGGCAACACAAAAACTAAGACATGACCAAGTGTTAGAAACCACCAACGAGCATCACCAACTCCACCAAGCATAATAGAGCTCCTTCATTGATCAAGATAACTTGGGTAGCACTACTATGGAGTCCCTAGTATAAACTAAGCCATAATATATGTTGAGTTCCTCCTTTGGTGACTAAGTCCCTTCAATGATAAAACTACTTAGTTAACACTACAACCAACATCACCAAGCTCCTAGTGCACATCAAGTACCTTCAATGACTAAGAACCACATCCTTCTTTGAATGAGTCACACATCTTTCTTTGATTGAGTCCTCCAACTCTAAGGTCAAACCACACCATCCTACAAGATTGCCAACAAGCCTAGGATGCTCCTACATCAGAAACTCTAGGTTCAAAAAGATGTTCTCAGTAGCTAGAAGAACATCTTCTGGGACTCAATGCACAAATCCCAAATTGGTTCTTCACATACATATCCTCCAAGTCCTCAACTTGTATATTCTTTCTCATGTTCCACTTTTTCTTCTTCACATCCATCCTTGGTGTGCTACAAGTCTAATTTCCACACTGATCTCTAACCCTCTCATAATCTTTCAACTCAATTCAGTTGCCAATACTTAGGTTCCTTCTACTATGCTCCTCATTCTACAAAGGAATTAGGGAATGCTTCATGCCACCTTTCACAATAGAAAACACATTCTTGACACAATCATGAATAGTCATGCAATCATATTGCCAAGGTCTACCAAGAAACAAATGATAACTATTCATGTCTACAATATCACACAACACTTGATCCTTTTATTGCCCAATCTAAAAATCAACAAGGCACTACTCCCTAACTTCCAAAGCATTCTCACCTTGCAACCAACCAATCCTATAAGAATAAGAATGTCTCACTCTCTTCAAACCAAGTTTCTAAACCATATTCTTAGAAACAAGGTTATTTTTACTACCACCATCCACAATCACCTTGTAGATTTTACCACCAAACTTACAATGAGTACCAAAAATTTACTCCTCTGAAAAGAGTCCAGTGTCCTCTAACCAATCAGTACTTGTAGAGCTAGTAAATTATCTCCTTTCTTAGGTTGAGTACCATGGTTTTCATCCTCATTCACAACAATAGTTCTTTTATCACTAGCATGAGGATAGTTATAAGCTCTATGTCCTTCTTCATGACATTTGAGACAAGTACCCTGAAACTCAACTCTACCCATCATCTTCTTCTGAGCAATAGGTTTTGGTTCATCTCTTTCACTAAGTTTAGCCTTTTCAGAGTAGTCTTGCTTCTCCTTCCCTCTGGAATTACCTTGACTTTTCCTCTTCAACTTATCTTCTACCTTCAGGGAATACTGATAAGAATCCTCAACCAAATCAATGTTCAACATACCAACCTCATCTTGGATATTGAATCTCAAACCATTAATGTACTGAGCTACCTTCTCCTTTGATAATTGTCTATTCTTAGAAAAAATAATTAACTTGTAGAACTCCTTGGTATAATATTTCACAGTCATATATTTCAGTTTCAAATTCTACAACCTCTTGAATAACTCAAGTTCATAATCAGCAGGAATGCACTTAGCCTTCAACTTAGTTATCATCAACCTCCATCTAGTGATCTTCATTTCACCTTCCTCCTCTCTGTCTCTTTGTGGTTATTTCCACCAAAGCGAAACATTGCCTTTCAACTTAGTTTGTGCCAACCTTACTCTAAATGGATCTTCAATATCCTCAAGCTCAAAGTAGTCTTCCAATTCACCAATCCAGTCAATCAAGTCTTCAAGATTCAAAGTACCTAAAAAATTAGAAACCACCATCTTATGCTTCAACTTTAACTGAGATCCAAGTCTAGAAAACTGACCAACCATATTTTCCATATGCCTCTCCACATGATCAATTCTATCCTTATAGCTTGATCTAGCAACTTCAAATTCTTCAACAACTTCCTCATAACCATCTTCAATACTCACATGCCGAGGTACACTACCTATAGTACTTATGATCTCGGTGATCATATCACTCTTCATCAATGACAATTTCTCTAAGAGCCTTGCTTTCACAACATCACAAAGGTCATCAATCACCCTAGGGTCCAATCTTATTAACAACATCTTCCAAGATCCTTTGTGAACCCAAATCACTAAATCTACAAATCTAGAAGATCAATCAGCTCCACAAGATCAACCTTCTCTTCCAGCCTTTACCCAAGTCCTAGTGCAAATTGCTTCTGGTTCGACAATCTGTCTGCATGCTCAGGAACAAATATGCTCTAATAACATCTGATGGAACGTAAGAAAAAATAATCTCCAAAGGAGATGTCCTAGCCCCCAACAAATAACCACACAACAAAAACACAAAAATAATGCAAGATATGATACAAAATCACAACTCTTTATTCATAAAATAACTAATTACATGCAATGTGTCATTTTGTAAGGCCTTCCTGGTTACGACCAAATACAAAGAAAGTGCTAGTTTTGCAAGATCCCTCAAGATCTAATCCAAACCCTAATTAGTCTAGATCCACACTCTAGTAAAAACCTCCAAGGAAGATCTCAACTGGTGCTCACAAGCCCACCAAGCAATCTCCTTGTTTCTCAACCCTCAACTACTAGCTCTTCAAAGTTTTCTCCTCTGCTATGTCCTTTTCTCCAATATTTATGATTGTGATTAAAGACTCCACCAATGACCCTCTACTTATACCCAACTAAACCATAGGTTGGCCTAGTCCATTAAAAAATAAAATAAACCCTTTCACTAAATATATGCATAAGCCACAAGTGTTGCAACACTCATTAAATACCTACAACCCAAATTAAATGCCAAAAGGTTAGCTCACAGATAACTCTAGCAACACAAAAAACTAAGACACAACCAAGTGTTAAAAACCACCATCAAGCACCAACAACTCTACCGAGCATAGCTGAGCTCCTCCATTGATCGAGCTCGAACTTAGGAAATGTTATTGTTGAGTTCCTAGTATAAATGGAGCAACATGATACATAGAGTTCCTCCTTTTCTAACCAACTCCCTTTAATGATCGAACTACTATATTAATATGACCCGACCAACATCAATGATCTCTTAGTGCATGTTGAGTTCCTTCAATGAATGAGCACCACCTCCTTCTTTGATTGAGCCACACATCTTTCTTTGACCAAGTCCTCCAATGCCAAGGTCAAACCACACCATCCTATAGGATTGTGTTGAGATAATGGGTGTTGCACACAATGCATAATATTATTATATTGTATTATTTTATTTTATTATGTAATGTTACACCTAGATGGACACGCAACATGGAAAGATTCCCATGGGATATACTTGATGAGTTATATTACAACATTGTGATAATATTTCATGTAATTATTTAATATTGGGGAAAAGAATTAAAATTCCAATATTAAATGTGGGGTCAAGGGGTTAGGTAGCACATGGTTTTAGCACATGGTTTATGTAATACCACTTGGCATTTTTGTGGGAATTGCTACTACATAAGCAGCCACAAGGGTAGTTGTTGTTATGAGAAAAGTGAGAAGTGAGAAGAAAAAGAGAAAAAAAAAAGAGTCAAGTAGGACAAGGCTTGACAGGTTAGCCAAGGGAGCATTTGTGAAGGTTGGAAACATGGCATGGCATGTGTGGATTCATGCTTATTCACATGGGTTTCTTAGTTGTGACTATGTATTTGAAGGCTTCTATGATTGTATTGCAATGGTATTTTTGCTGGATAGTATATGGTTATGGATGCTTTTGGAGGCTAAGTTTTTTTCCCCCAATGAGGGTTTCCCAGAGTATATCTTGTGTCACAAGTTTTTTTGGTATGTTGTCTATTCTCTTGAATTTGGATTTTAATTGCATAGTTATTTTAGATCTATTATGAGTTATGTGGAAAAGGTTATATTCTTCTTACACGTTTCCCTACGAGTCGTATTAGAACTATGGTTTTATTATTGTAACCCTAGATTGATTCTATGGAAATCCATGGGAGGACAAAATAAAGGGCAACATATATAATTTGTTTATTGAAGATCTGAGGGTTTTGGGTTTGCTATTATGATGGGATATTGGTAGATTTTTGGCATGAAAAATTGTTGGACAAAATGGATTTTTCGGATGTTTCATTTAAATGAGAGTTTTAGGGGGAGCTTGTAGAAATGTCCTCTTAGGTAAAAATAGACCAAGAAACATTGGATCTAGGTCGATATTTTCATAAATTTTGATATATAATATGCCCTAGTTTGGCCATGTTTAGATGAAATGAAAGAGGTTTTTAGTTTCAACTAGTGATGGTCATCAAATTTAATCTTGTCAGAATTTTCATCACAAAAAAAAATCACAGTGAAAATGGTAAAAGACTGTCTTAGTAAAATGGTCATAAATTTCTCTTGGGATATCAGATTTCAGAATTCTTAAAGGTCTTGGAAAGCTACTTCAAAGCACTACAACTTGGTGTAGGTTTGGTTTTGTGATTTTGAAAATTTTATAGGTTTTAAGAGCCTGAAAGTTAGATGTTATTTATTTTGAGCACAGACTAGGGAATAAATTAGGCATATCGAGTCAGATTTTGGACTTTGAGTAGTCAACATAAAGTTTTTGGAGAGCTCTACACATTGTTCCACATTCAGTGAAGGTTTGACATGATTTATTTGGTGATATATTAATCTGAATAGTTTATGGTATATATTGACTATGGTAGCATTGTGAGTTTATGACATTATATGTTTGGAGATTTAAGATTTGATGTCATTGTATACTCAGTTTATATTTTAGATTGGTCTCATGATAATAAGATTATTAATATTTGGTTTGGATATGTATGATGACTTGTTGGGTCTACAAGTTGTGTAGTGTTGTAAGCAGTCAATACTTACAAGTTGCATTTATGGCTTGGATATGGGTTGTCTTTGCCCATTGATCTTTCAGTATTAGTGCATATTTAGATCGGTGGTTTGGATTTGGGTTGTCTATGCCCTAAATCACATGATTTGTTGATTTTTCTTCATGTAGAAGGGATGAGATGTTTTTACCAGGTACAATCATGGTGAAGGATTGTGGTTGACTATTTTATGTGACATGTTGGACATATTGAGAGTCAGATGCTCAGTTCAAGGATATGATCATGGTGTCATAGATTTTGGCATGACATGATTGGATATATAGGTATATCCTTGATGTTGATTAGTTTTGATTCTTGATTTGGTTATGGTGGTATATCTTCTTGGTTGAGGATCATGGTTATTTGGTTTCTTTTGAGGAGCTCATGATGTGCACTTTGAGTTCTTTTATGGTTTGATGCCTTGGGTTGACTCTCATGGTTAGAGGATGGGTTTTCCATCATGATTTCATAGATAGCTTGGATACACGATTTAGTGGGAGCTTGTGACAATGATGGGGTAATAGTGTAGGATTAGTTCTTGGTTTAGTTTGTATCTTCTTCGTTTGGAGATCTTGGTTTCACTTGGTATTGACACTTTGGTTGTGTGAGTGTAGAACTGGGGGATCTTCATGTAGATGTATTTTATGATGCCTTAATACCATGGTTGAGTGAGAGTTTTTGGCATTGGTATATTTATTGACTGTTTGTAGATGTTGAAGATTTGTCTTAGATCCTATTGCTACTAAAGAATCTTTGACATTTGAATGGTGCACTTGTTATCTTCATGGTGTGTGAAGATGGTTAGATCTTGAGGACTTGTGAGGTTCTTGGTTATCTTCATAGTCTGTGGAGATGGTTCTTCATGGTATGTGGAGATGGTTTTTTATTCATGGTGTGTGGAGATGGTTTCATCTTGAGGACTCATAGGGTTCTAGGTAAAGGTGTGGTTTATACTTTCATTTGAGATGTTATCCTTGGTGTGAGGCTAGTTTTATTATTATGTCATGGTATACTCTTGATACACGTTTAGAGTTTTGACATGTTATAATATGTTCATATGGAGCATGCTATCTCTTTGGTTGAGATGGTTAGATCATGTTGTCATATTTATGTTCTTGAGGCCATGATTGGAACTTTGACATTGATTTTGGTTTAGTTTCTTGATATTGAGTACATTGATCATAGGCTGGATACTTCATGATATTGCTATGTTGTATTTTGAGTTGGCATGGATTGATTGATTACAAGTGCTCATGGATACTTAGAGATAGTGGTGATGCTAATTTCTCTTAGATTAGAGAAGTATTTTTTGTGATAGTTGATGGTTTCAATAGGAAGTCCAAGGGACATTCACCTAATATGGACTTGAGAGGAGATTGTTCTTAGATGAATCTTGGTTGGAGACTTGGATATCTTGATGAGAATTCTCATTTCCCACTATTGGTCTACTCGGCGGTTTGCTATTTGAGAGGTATAGCCCATTATTTCTATCAGGTGCATTATGTTTATACCTGTCTTTCATAGATATGGATCTTGAGCTATGGTACATGAGTTAGTTTTGGAGGGTTCATTTGAGAGATGGTATAGCATTGGTTATCTCCATTTTCATATGTTGTTATGCTGGTTATGTTTGGAAGATGGTTTTATATTTGGAATATTCTTTGGTTTAGGAATGGTTTAGGAGTTTGATCTTCTTCTGAGAGGCTTACATCCATGATTAGTTATATGGTATGGTTTGGGTGTTGTTGAGGCTTCTTTTTAGGGTTTTATAGAGGAGATCATACTTGCATAGTTTACATATAGAGGTGTGTGTAGAAGGACATGGTATAGGTTATGATTTACATAGTTTCTCTTTGGTCTTGGTTATCTTCCTAGATGTTCATTTTTACTTAAATTAGATTTGAGATTTGTTGGAGATTATGGTCACCTATTTGTGCTCATGTATGTCATGTGAGAGATGACATTTTTATTCCTTTATATCTTTCCTCTATTGGTTGTGGAGAGCTTGGGAGACTATTGAAGACTTGTTATGAGAGTTGTTCTTGTAGGTTATTGGTTTATATGTTGTAGATGTCATTGATACTACATGGATTCACTTATTTGAGATGTTGTGGGTGGATTGCCTATAGATTTGACATTATATTTTGTAGTGGGAGCTTCTTGGTATATATGTGGTAGGTATTGCTCTTAAGGCTTGTGATTGTAGGTTATAGATTATATATGTTGATGATGTGAGATTCACTTGTTATACCTTTGGAGGTATGGATAGTTGGATGGATTTGGCATTTATTGTGGGTGCTATTTCAGCTATGGATATTTTTGACAACTACAGATACATGTGATTACCTTTGGATTAGGTTTTTGTGCTTGGCATTTTAGTTGGTACAAGATTTTATGATCTTCTAATGTGACAAGTTGGGTGGATTTCTCTTTGAATGAATTCTATGTATGTCTAGTGGTACTGGCATAATAGGAGGTGGGATCATTCATGTTTGAGGTGCTAAATACCTTGATATTGTTTTGGATACTAGGATGGAGCACTTCGCATACTTTGATCCATGATGGTAGATGTGCTGGGAGGGATTTCTCCCTTGTTCATTTATGTGGCTACAAATTGACCCTATACTATGTCTACAAGAAGTGGGAGATTGTTCATATAATGGGTGTTGCACACATTGCATAATATTGTTATATTATATTATATTATTTTTATTATAGTAATGTTGCACCCAGATGGTTGTGCAACATGAAAAGATTCCCATGGGATATACTTGATGAGTTTCACTTTAACATTGTGATAATATTTTATGTAATTATTTAATATTGGAGAAAAGAATTAAAATTCTAATATTAAATATGGGGTCAAGGAGTTATAAAACACATAGTTTTAGCACATGGTGTATGTAATACCACTTGGTAGTTTTGTGGGACTTGCTACTATATAAGCATCCACAAGGGTAGTTGTTGGTGTGAGAAAAGTGAGATGTGAGAAGAAAAAGGGAAAAAGGAAAGAGTTGAGCAAGACAAAGCTTGATAGGTTAGCAAAGGAAGCATTTGTGAGGGTTGGAAGCATGGTATGGGATGTGTGGATTCATGCTTGTTCACATGGATTTCTTGGTTGTGGCTATGGCTTTGAAGGCTTTCACGGTTGTATATCAATGGTATTTTTGCTGAATAGTACATGGTGATGGATGCTTTTGGAGGTTGGGATTTTTCTTTCAATGAGGGTTTCCCAGGGTATATCTTGTGTCACAAGTTTTGTTGGTATGTTGTCTATACTCTTGCATGTGGATTTTAATTGCATATTTATTTTAGATCTATTATGGGTTATGTAGAAACCATTTATTCTTTGTTGCAAGTTTCCTTATAGATTGCTAAAAATCCTAGGATGCTCTTGCATCAAAAGCAAATCAAATGTATTCACCATTAACTCATCTCATATCAACATCATATATAAATGGAAATAGATCTAACTATTCATCACATCCATAAACATGAAAGTAAATATAAACACATAACACAAAATATTTGGTTACCCAGAAACCCTCCAAGATGAAGGTAAAAATGGGGTGGGGATGACATCTACAAATCTTCACCACTACAACAATAATTGTTAAGGCTACAACATTTGATCACTTTTGGTGATCTACCCTATAAGGGTTCTTCCCTGCTAAGAGCTTACAAAACTTATTTAATCTACCTTGATTAAAGGGTTTGAACTTACAACTAAGAAAACACTCTATTAGGATATTTGAATAGGCCTATTAGGACCACTCTGTTAAGAGATTTACCCTGATTCACTTGCTAGAATGTATCATTACCCAATCCTTCTATTAACACTCTGATGCTAGATTACATATCTTCTCTTTCCAATTCTGATATGATCTATCTAATAAAATCTGTTATGTCCTCCACTGCTAGATTTCTCTACCTAGTCTTTGCTTTTTACCATCAAATATAGCCTCTTTCAAACTTACACTTGTCTCTTCACTCTGTCTTGCATACTTTGATTTAGGATTTAGACCCTCCTTAAATAACCAAGTAGAGAATATTCTAGAGTATAATCAATGATCTATATTTTTCCCTTTTTTCTCTTAGTCCTTCTATTTTTTTGATTGGTTACACTGGCTTCATAGGGATTGATGACCTCTAACAAAACACATAAACAACTCCTTAGCTATCTCCACAGCCTTTAAATCATGTATAAAAGTTAGCCAAAATGGTTTACATAAGTTTTTGTGGCATTCTAAACACATATAACAAAATTGGTTTACTCAGTACTTGAATATCCTGACACTTGATCATAATGGATACTCATGTTTTCATTCAACTTTTGAATGCTCGACACTAACTATGTGACTTGGCATGAACTAACCATTTTAAGCTTAGCATCGACTGACTTCTAACTTACTTGGCATAAATTGTTACTTGGTACATACTAGGGTGCTCAACAACCTAAGACTTTCTTGTCTCAAATTGAAATGTGAACAAGTCCAAAATCATTCAGCCTTCATTGGGTGGCTCAGTCATAGTGATGACTGACCAAATCTTTCTAGGAAATAACTAAGTGTTTGACACTAATCGGGAACATGACTTGGAGATCAACTACCATGACCGAAGAAGACTAAGGCTAACTAACATAACCTTATGACTTGATAATTAAGATACTTAGCCATGGGTTTTGCTCTGATGAAAATTCTAAGATTCCAAAACATTTTTGCAATTTCTCTCTTAGATACTCTCCCTCCTTTCATAAGGGCGATCTTCACATTCTTTGGAATAACAAGTGATTAGCCATACATTTATCTCATAGTAAAATATTAAAGTAAGATAACCATCAAGTAGTTAGTATACAACTTTATTCATCCTTGAATATTAATTTCTACAAAAACATCTTTCTATAAATAATCCTTATAATTAAATAACTTCATACTTCCCATCAAATATTTATTACAATTATTTTAAAACATATCACCACCCTGTAAAATAATAATCCTCAGTGATTGTGAATCACAGTTATTATATTGCTTCCCATTAAATGCTAACACAAAATATTATAACATAGATTAATAACATGAAAAAATCCTCTCAAGTAGAATTGTCCTCTCCATATTGATCCCATTGGACCTTTCTTTTTGTAACCTCACAGTCACATAAGTGAAACCTACATATCATGAGCACCACGAGTGGTTTAATCATGACTACCCATAGATCCTACATGTTTAAGGAGTTAATTGTGGGCTCAACAATTTTTATGTATTTCTTTACATACAAAACATGAAACCATTGTGCGATTGGGAAAAAGTCAGTTGTAGAACAACTTTGTAGGCTACTAGGTTAGTAACTTTTATGAACTCAAATGGTCTCACATATCTAGGTTTCAATGTGCATTTAACATTTGCATATCTATTTTTTGGGATTGAACTCATAGTAGATTAATATATCATCTAAGAACACCAGAATAATCTTATATAAATAGTCCTTCTAGAATTCATTCTTCAGCTTCATAACATTAGTTTGAGAGTTAGTAAGCCCAAAAGGTAGCACTATGAATTCATAATGTCCAAATTGAGTTTAGATGATACTTTTATGCATATGTTCTAGTTTTAGTCTAAATAAGTGATACCAAAGCTACAAATCTATCTTAGAAAATACCACCACTTTTTTCATTCAATCAAATAAGTCATCAATTCTTGGAAAGGATTATTTTTTCCTAATAGCATTTTTTTCCTTATGAATATTATTGGTTCTCTATAGGGATTTATACATTAGATCTGATTAACATTTTCTAATTACCTTATGAAAATTTTCTTTTAATTCTACTATCTCAATGGTGTATATTGTATAAGGGCCTTAGATAATAAAAAATTCTCCTTGTACAAGATCCATGAAGAAATGAAACTCTCTCTTTGTGGGAAGTCCAAGTAGCTCTAATGGAAACACATCCTAACACTCCCAAGAGTATGTATACCTTTTAGAGAAGGAATCTACCCTTTTGTTGTCTTCTACCACCACTCTTTCAAAGGAAGAGGACATTTCACAAATCATCGCATCATAAAAATATGTAACCTCTTTTAGCTCCTCTACTTAATCCATTTTAATTGCGAACATTTGACCGAAATTTTTTGTACTCAAGAATTTATCATTATACTGCTAAGATATAGACCTTCTTTCCCCTTTCATCTAGAAACCCCACTATCTTAGAGTATTACTTTCATTTTTTCCTATGCTTCCATAACTAGTTCGTCCCTTAGATTGACATGCCTAGTAATTTTGCAAAGAAAAATCAACCATTTTTTTTTACGAAAAAAATACTTGTTGGGTGAAAGCACAAACCTATGTCACCATTTGTGATATCCAATAGGGTTACAGCTGAAAGGGTTTTGGTTGTAACAGTTTTGGCCAAAATGCATATGGCCCTTTAGATGTGGCACTTTTCTATGCTGACATGGTAGGGGGGTTATGGCCAAAACCCTTTCTACCAAAAGGGTTTCAACCGTAACCCCTGTAGATTTATAAAAACCAAAAAATTGCTTGTCAGAGGTCATTTCACTGTTGCAGTTTTGTGTTGCGGTTTTCAAGTGGTTAGAGTGTTTTGGCTGTAATAGGTAAGTGCATATATATATATATATATATATATATATATATATATATATATATATATATATATATATATATATATATATATATATATATATAATTTTTTTTAGTTATTACATGTTAGCATTAATTAAATTAATTATATTTTAAGTGTTTTTTTAGTAGTTGATTATTTAGACTATTTATATAGTTAGATCTTGATATGTTAAAGATAAAAAATTATATAGTTATTTTTAATTAAATATGTACTTTTAATCATAAATGTAGATTTTACATGATCAAACATAGAAAATTCAAATTGAGACTTAGATAACTAAAGTAATTACACTTGATAAAATATTAACATAGTACAAACTTTTATAGATAACTAACATGTAACTTGAAACATTAGGTAGAACTAAACTATAATAAGTTCTAGTTGTTCAAACTTGAAAGTTTAAAATTTGACCAACTTCAAACTTAGAAAACTTGGAAACTATAATAACATGTACATGGAACTTTGAAAACTTGTTAAGACCTCAAGATAGCTAAAAATTAGTTACATTTTAGAAAACATTAACATAGTAAACCTATATGTACTAAATAACATACATGTATGCATATTTTTTGTTCACATACATAAGCTAGATGTACTAAATAACATGTGCATATTTTTAGTTACATTTAACTTTGTACATATTTATATATATACATGTTTTAAATTAAATTTAACTTTCAATTTTATATGTACTTATGTATGTATATCTTAACTCTGCATTTATAAATAGAGATCTTTGCATATATCATTATGGCATCTGGTACTGGTGTAGCACCTATGTCCTTAGGGGAGGCTAGTGTTTAGAGAGGGGGTTGTAGTGCTGAGTTAGGCACAACACGTAGACTGAAATCATCCTCTGAGGAGAGATAGCCTTTGTTTGCAAATACTATTGCTAGGTTATCTTGCGCTCTTGACTATCTTAATTCTACACTCTTGGCTTCTACCCTAATAGGGAGAAGATTATTTATATTAGAGATGAGTTGTTCCAAATGATCAAGACGATCTCTATGTACAACACATTTGATGATATTAGTATTGAGACATTTTACTCTTCCCTTTCTCACAGTGTCACTAGAACTATGAAGTATACACAGATTGATGGTGAGGTCTCCATCGCTATGGTGAAGATTATGTTTCCTTTTTATATAGATAGGGCTAGGGTTAGAGGTTATTCAATGATGAAGTGTACAGATCAGCTCGTTGCTCCATTTATATATCCTCAATGGTTAGCTACGCATCATAGGTGGCCACAAAAAGATGAGTTTCCTCTTAATTTCTGCAAACAATTGTTTGCAAAATTTCATTTACATCATGATGTCGATTATACAAATTTTCCAGGTTATGCTGGACAGGGCCTTAACCGATTATCAGAGAGATTTAGACCTACAAATACCCTTGTGCCTATTAATAAATGAGTAATGGTGGGTCCAAACCTTTTGATCATGCCGAGAGGTCCACAGATGACTACTGCAGGTTCGACTATTCCTGATGATACAGTTAGGAGTCAGATATTTTCTAGCATTGCCATAGTTGTGACACACTTATAGGAGATATCTTCAGATAGATGTGGCAGATATATGTTACGATCACATGGTCCCATTTTGATAGGTGCATCCTCTAGCACAAGAGTTGATGACCTACATGAGATAACAGATATACCATCACCACTAGAGGTTTTAGCTATATTAGATGTGGATGCATTGCATCGTATGGCATCTTATTTAGCATCTAATCTTCTTGGTTCATATTGATCCTTGTCGATAGTCACAGGGATTCCTCTTCATGGCATTAGTGGACACATTAGACATATTTTGTCATGCACAACAAGATCATATCCCTCACAAAGACAAGATGATATCCCTACACATTCTATAGCACCTACTCCTACAAAGGGTCATACAACACCTATCCCCACACCTACTCAAGATCTTGTAGCACCTGCTCCTACAGAGGGCCATACAACACGTGTCCCCACAACACCTATCCCCACAACTACTCAGGATCCTATAGCACCTGTTCCTACATAGCCTGGCCTTAGAGCACCTGGATTCCATGACTTAGATATTACTCTATCACTACATGATTCAGATATTAGTCAGATTGGCAGAGCATTACATGATGCTACGATAAATATTGTAAATTTATATATGTTTTTATTTATCTATTACTTTAATTTACACATGTATACAGTTTGTTTAGCATACTCAAGATCTTTTATATATATTCAATTTAACTTGTGTACATGTACATGTGTGTTCTATAGGGTCTTAGTGATAGTCTGTTGTGTTTTGGAGATCTTCAGACCCTGATAGATCCTACACAACATGAGTCACATGTATGTTATGTAATTTTTATTATATATTTGATAGATATATATTGTATATATGATATAATACATGCACGTATACATGTATAATTTTATAATTTTACAAATTTCTTTCATTTGACACAAGGTTCAAATCTAGATCATAGAGCCTTTTGGGGTCAAGGATCAAGAGGGGGATGTGGTTGATCTTAGTTTACACGTCTATTTCATTGTTGTTGGGATATATATATATATATATATATATATATATATATATATATATATATATATATATATACATGTCATTTTAGATACTTTGATATGGAGATGTATGCTATTTCAGATAACTTTTATATGGATATGCATGTTATTTCAGATACATGTCTTATTTCAGATACTTTTATATGGATGTACATGTTATTTTAGATACATTTGATACATGCGGTATTTTAGAGACATTTGATGTGGTATTTTGGAGACATTTTATATGGTATTTCAGATACATTTTACATGGGTACATACATTATTTCATAGATGTATTATTTTGCATAGATGTACATATTATGTTCATGTCTTATGCTCATGTTGAATGTATGTATGTTTTCAATATTCATATTTTTATTTCATAGATCATGTGTTATTTTGTAATGTATGTGTTACACTATTTAATCAATAAATTTAATACATATTTAAGAGCATAAAGAGTACTAGTTAATGTCTTATGTACATGTTAAATTGATCTTTTAATGTCTTAATCTTTTATGTTTTTGTATATTATATTCATCTTAACGCCTTAATCTAAGTGTAATAAACTATATTTAATGACATGTCTTAAGAGGAGATCCTAAATTATACATATATAGGAATGTAGATTAATACACAGATAAGAATATAGCAAATACATGTACATAAGAACATATAAAGAGTATGACCTAAAGAATGCACATTACAACATTTAATTAATAAAATTTAATACATATAAGAACATAAAGATTATATATATAAATACATAAGAGCATTAACAATCATAAGAAAACATAAACAATGTATATAAATACATGCAAATACTAAAGGGGTTGTCTTAAGGAGAGGTCCTAAAAGGTGGTACTAAGGGGATGTCCTAATAGGTGGTCTTAAGGGGAGGTCCTAAGAGGTTGTCTTAAATTAGAACATAAAGAGTACTAGTACTAAAGAATACATTATGTGAACTACAACATTTAATCACTAAATTTTTTACATATAAGAACTTCAAGAATACATACGAACATAAAGAATGTAATACGTGCTATTATAGTTCATACATATTTAAGAACATAAAGAGTACTAGTAAAGAATACATGATGTGAACTACAACATTTAATCACTAAATTTAATACATATAAGAACACAAAGAATGTAATACATATTTTCAATATTCATATTTTTATTAATGTTACATGTTATTGATAAAAACATAAGAACATATAAAGAGTATGACCTAAAAAAATCATGTTACAACATTTAATTAATAAAAGTTAATACATATAAGAACATAAAGATTATAAACATAAACACATAAGAGCATTAAAAATCATAAGTAAACATAAATAACGTATATAAATACATACAAATACTAAAGGGGTTTTCTTAAGGAGAGGTCCTAAAAGGTTGTACTAAGGGGATGTCCTAATAGGTGGTCTTAAGGGAAGGTTAGGTAATAGGTAGTCCTAAGGGGAGGTCTTAAGAGGTTGTCTTAAGGGGACATCCTAAGAGGTTGTCTTAAATGAGATATCCATGTCTAATTTAAATAAAAATAACTTGAAACATGTCTAATTTTGCATATCCAAGATAAACAATCTAATATATACAAATTTATAAAATAAATATCCTATCAACATTAAATGTGAAAGTATAAGAGCTATATAAACATAGCTGAATTAGAGCTCCACAATAAGTACATAGGTAAACTAGAGCTCCACAAACATTGTATTGTTAGGATCCTCTCTAGCTTTTATTATCTTTAGAAGTTTTCCATGTTCTTCAATAGACAGTTTCCACTTTTAATTTCCATGATGTCCTCTTCTTTGTATTGCTTCAAATTGTAACTTTGTTGCTATAACATGGTTACTGTAATGTAAAACTTTTTCTCTAGGCTTATATTCAATAAATTCAATACCACTATCAGTTACCCTTGTTTGTTGATAATATATTCCTTCAATAACAACTGATCTAATTGGATATGATTGTTCATTAGTATCTATAGTTCCTTGTAGCAACTTGTGTTTTGCTTTTGTGCATCTTAAAAGATAATAGTCCACATTTTCCACATTATCTAGTAAGGCTTGAACTACAAAAATATCTCTTGCATGTATATAAAAATAGATAAATATAAATTAATTTTAAAAATGAATATATATGTATATTAATCTATATATATATGTATATGTACACAAACCTACCATAACTAAATTAGAAATGCACTCATAATCAGCTAAATATACATGATCATGAATGTCAATGTCAATGTTAGCATCTACAAAAGGAGGCTTTCTAACTATCTCGTTCAAATCTTAATGTGAAATATATCCATTCACAATATTTTCACATACACCCACTAGATTGTCCTTAATGCAGTCATCACAAAAACATGTTTTCTCTCTTACTTTAATTACTAGGGCTTATGGTTTCCTATAGTCATCACTTGATGTAAACTTCTAATACTAGGAATCATTTGAAAATTGTAAGGATTAGATTGATCTATATCTGTTACAAATATGAAAAGTAATTGTCATATTTCAAAATAAATATTTAATAAAAAACTCAAGAATTTGAAAAATACATTAAAAATAAATGTATAAAGTTCACCTTTCACTTCCCAAAAGTAATGCTTATTGTATTCAGTATCTCGAGTAATAAAATAACTTTGCACCATTCAACAATTTGATTTGCACTCTCTATCATATTCCTTGTATGTACATACACCATGCATATAGATAATTTTAAATATATGCTACTAGTATTAAACATGCACATTAAATGCATATTTACCTGCAAGTTCATGTTGTCAAAGTGCATGCTTTATACATGCTCTTTCTCCATCATGCTCCCCTTTTTCATGTCCACTTTCAAAGAAATTCCATAAAAACCTAACATTGGTTATAGCATGTTGCATTGCTAACCAATTAAATGCTTTTGCAAATTTGAATTGTCCTGTGAACATGAAATGATAAGTAGAAACAATTATCTATGTACATGTATCTGTAAGAATTTGTCTAAAGGCAAGATTCACCCAGGAACTAAGAATTCAAACACAAGCACACAATAGACCAAAAGAAAGAGAGTATGATTAGAATGACGTTATATTCAATATGCCATGATAAGAGTACACTAAGAGTGCCTGTATATAAAGGCCTCTCAGGAAGCACCTACAATGTCTTTAGAAACAACCAAAAGATAAGACAACTAAGCACCTTATCCAACATTCTAGATGAATGGATAAGAATGAAAAAGTGTCATATGTGTGTAGAAGATTCCTATGTTGTAGACAACATGTGCTAGAAGAGGTGTGGACCCCTATGATGTCATCATGACAACTCACAAGAGTGCACATACTCCTAAGTGTCTCACAAATAAAATAATGCAAAATAAATAAATAATGCATTAACCTAAGTAAACTTAAGTAAGTGTAATAAGTAAATACTTATTTACACCAACACCCCCCCCCCCCGCCTTCTGAAGTGCAACTTAGGGGAATGCCCTTAAGCTTACAAAACTAGGATGAAGATGCATAGTGGGTCCTAGCTACTAGGCCATATTAGGTACCCATGTACATAATGAAGATGCAAATCTCTCATTAAGCGGGGAAAGAGGGAAAACTTCATGGAAAAAACCCTCCCCCAAAAAGAGAGATAAATAAGGATGCATTGATGGATGGAGTAATCAAGACCCCCCCATTACGACATACATCCAATATATACAAGAAAGAAATGTGAGAAGGACAAAACCTCTTAAGAGGAAAAAGTTCTCCCCAAAAAGGAGAAGAAGGAGATGAGGTAGTCCCCCCACCTTAAAAGTAATGTGTCAATCAATGAGTAATGTTCCGACATAGAAGCCGATCCACAATCGTAGAATGATTTTCTTCCCCTTTGGAAGAAACAATGGAAAGGGTACCTGTGAGATACATCCCTTGTATGGAGAAGAAATCTCTATGATGATTAGTGTCATTGAAACCTGTCCAAAAGTCCCTGTGTCGATACTGATGATGGCTTCCTTGAATACTGTTGAAGAGAAGTACAGATTGAACAAGGAATGTGATAGAACCTACTTCAGGAAGCCAAGTATCTTCTCAAATGTGAAAGAGACCTCCTGCAGATGCTGTAGATAAGAATCCACAGTCACACCAACCTAGAAGGATTGATCATGTAGAGAATGTGCAATAACTATAGAAGAATCTGGCTGAGCAAAGAGAATCAATAAATCATCATATAAGTCTCCCATATCTGTTGTGTGTGACTCCAAGAATAGAGCTGAAATTTATAGCAAGAAATCATCACCTGGAAGACCATGTGTACCCTGCAGTGCTGAAGTACATGAATCTATCACTGTGGCAAAGGATGGAGTATCTGCCTCAAAAAGAAGATGGATGTCATCAATAATGTCTCCCACATCTTCAATGTGAGACTCCACGAACAGGTGTGCAATGTCTGAAAGGAAGTCTTTTCATGAAGGTAGAGTAGGAAGACATAAAGTATCCCGTTGCACTAAATCCAAAGCATCTGTGGGTGGAACATGATCAGTAGGAGCAACATGGAGCTGGAGGTGTGATCTCATATGAGGTTGAAGAAACCATAGCTAGAGTGACTGGATGTAGAAAGTCCTCTGGAGATGGAGGATCACATGAATCTCCATATGCTTCCCAAATAGACCACCAAATATCACAAGGAAAATGTGCCAATCTAAGAGGACCAAAAGATTCCCTACTCATACTTTTACACAGAAATTGATTAAGCTTGATAATATATGTCTAATCAAAATGTGGTGGCATTGAATAGAGATAAGAAAACAATCTTGGATGTTCTCTTAGATGGTCAATTATCAAAGTCCTCCATTTATAATAGTTACTTGTTGTCAATTGTGGTCTAATACCAAACTAAAAAATCTAACAAGACTCCATGAGATCAATCAATGAACCCCCAAAGAATCAAATAAAATCAAAGAAACCCCCCCTAATGTATGATTCGGCACTTGGTAGCCACTTGCCAATTTAAGGCCTATTTTTGAAAGTAATATTTATGTCCATAGAACCTATAATGTGATTGTAGATTTGAAAAGTAGACAAAAAATGTGCACTTTCAAAAAAAATGGAACCTGATTTAGAATCTAGATTAGCTCGTACTAAGCATTTTAAGTGGCAAAATTCAAGATTTTGGAGTTGCAGAAAAATTCAAGAATAGAGATGTCAAACCACCTACACCAATGTGTAGATCACATAATTCTACCTTAAAACAAAAAAGAAATTCTCGCAAAAAGGAGTCCGTATGAGGAAGATATTGCTGTTTGAAAATTGGTACTACTGTTATTTTTTTTTAATCACTGTCATGCCTCCAAAAAACAAATGGCTCTAGATTTTGCTTTAGATGTCCAAATTGGATGAAACAAAATCTGATCTGGAGGTTTTTGGACCTTCTGAATGTGATGCAAATATCATATTTGCACCAACAAGCACCAATCTTCACCTGCAAAAAACCTCTCCTATGGCCCTATGGCCAATTTTTTTTTGGAAAATAATGCAGATCCAAAAAAAAATAGTAGAGATGCAAATTAAATGTATAGATCTAAAATGATCATACCAATTTTGCAAATCGGTCCTTTCAGTGTCAGTTTGCAAAAAAAAAAATGCCTCACAATTGACTTTGGCCTAGGGTAGGCAACTTTATAGCCAATTTTCACCAAATCAGCATTTCGGACACAATGGAAAGGTCAAATTTGATGCTCGACACTCCCAATTTCTACGATACTCTAGAGTCGGGCTACAGTGCTGAAGCAACAATGGTCTCAAAATGGCTATGTGATGAGAAAATCTCCAAGAGCTCTGATACCATGTAAGAATTTGTCTAAAGACAAGATTCACCCAGGAACTAAGAACTCAAACACAAGCACACAGTAGACTAAAAGAAAGAGAGTATGATCAGAATGATGTTACATTCAATATGCCATGATAAGAGTACACTAGGAGTGCCTGCATATAAAGGCCTCTTAGGAAGCACCTATAATGTCTCTAGAAACAACTAGAAGATAAGACAACTAAGCACCTTATCCAACATTCTAGATGAATGGATAAGAATAACAAAGTGTCATATGTGTGTAGAAGATTCCTATGTTGTAGACAACATGTGCTAAAAAGAGGTGCGGACCCCTGTGATGTCATCATGACAACTCGCAAGAGTGCACATACTCCTAAGTGTCTCACAAATAAAATATTGCAAAATAAATAAATAATGCATTAACCTAAGTAAACTTAAGTAAGTGTTATAAGTAAATACTTATTTACACCAATAGTATCAAATCAAAATAGGCATGTACAAATAAATATAAGTTAAAATAAAGTTAAATAAATGTGTAAGTTCATGTATACTAACCTGCACATCCATTAGACCAAATCTAGTGCTTTGAAACATTTATTCCACGATTTCTAAGATCTTCAAAGAATATTGCAAAACAATGAGCCACATAACTCCTATCATGAACTCTACCATCACTAATATAGAAATGAACCTCTTTGATAATGATGCGTTGATTTTCATCCAACCTTTCTATCTCATCCACCTTAAATTGTGCATGTCTATAGGTCACTTGCACAAATATTGCAACTTATTCAAAATGATAATATTGCCCTTAAAGCTCTGTTTGAGATGAAAATGTATAATTCTCAGAAAAATCTACAACTGAAAGTATACAACCAGGTGGAAAACAATTTTTTGAATCATAAAACTGTTTAGCTTGCCATCATGCACCATGACAATGTTGGATATGTGGATATATCAATGGATGGAACTTGGTCATAAACTCATCATAACACAATTCACTTTCCTTTAATACAATTTTTTTGGATTCATCTCCTGTCTTATTTTGGTATGTCTCATATTCATATCTCATCCATGAAACTGGTGTCGATTCATTAATATTCTCAATTTGCATTGAAAATTTGCATAAATCTTCACAATCTTCACACTAATTTTTTATGCATTGCACTTTGAACTCATCTGAATCTTCTAATTTATCACATAATATGGACTTCACAAATTGTGTTGTATTGCTAGGGATGACCAAACTAGGATCAAGTACTGCCATAATTTTTTTATATGATTGTAAGTGTAGACCAAATTCAACATGATTTCGATAACAAGTTTCACACATCTTATTTATGCGTACAAAGGAAGGACACAAACTCTCAAACATTCTTTGACATATTTTGACATTTGAAAATTCTTGCTTGAATGTTTGAAATAATTCACTTTAAGTTATATCTATGAAATATTTTGGATATTCAATTTTGGCCCCTGTCTCTTGATCTTTAATTTGTATACTATCACATCTGTTGGAAGAAACATGAGAATGTGTGGTCCATAATTCAATAACTTGTCTTTTTACATCTTCAAAAATTCTAAATTTTTGAGGAACTCAACAAATATTCACCTAGTTATTCTCAATGTTATCATCTAGCATATTTCTCCTCTTGATGTATCTCTAAACATTTCTTCTAGATATATGTAGTAAATTAGAAATTGCATGTACCTATTTTCTATGTGTCAATTTTCTACTAGATATAGTAGTCATCAATGCTCTACGTCCATTACTCAAATCACCTCCTCGAGTTGTGTTGTCAATTTTGTTATAAGCATTTTGCAAGTTTTCAACTATTTTTTTATTAATATTATGCACATGGTTTTTCCTATTATCAACACCTAACAACTCCAAAACAGGTCTCATATCTTTTCTCCTAAATAACTTGACAAATAATTGTGCTTGTCCAAATATACTTTTATCTTTGAAATATTCATCCCACATGTTTTGACAATGCTTTCTTATAGTGTTATTATTTATCATATTTTTAGATAGAATTTGGTTAAAAAGTAGTTCCTCATCCAAATCCATCAAATTTGCAATGCCTTTTAATTTTTTTCTATCATTAGAAGTGTCAATTTCTTCCCCTTCATTACTTTCATTCTCTTTATGAATCTGATCCTCTTCAAGAATTTCAATAGGTTGGTTTTGGTTACATTTTGTATGACCTTTCATTTTGTCATCTCTTATTCTATCATATTTCCTTGATCTTTTCCTTTTACTGCCCATTGAATACTTTAATCTATAGAAACACAAAATTTAATTTAGATCTCACTAAATACTAGCTAATGCTTCAATATACAATACATAAAAATAAGTAGACGGGAAAAAACACCTTAAAAATATTCGATCCTTTGTAGTTTTGATTAAATCTGCAAAATAGTTGCTGAAAATGGCTTCAAAAATTGTTGTCTTCTGAAAATGCTCTTTTATTTTTCATTTTTTTCTATATTTATTGAAAAAAAGAAAAAAACTAACTTTATTTTATATGAAACCGCCAACTTAACTGCTGGCAGTTTGATAGGCCGACAAGGGTTACGGTCAAAACCCTTTCAGCCAAAAGGGTTATGGCCAAAATGGTTTTGGTTGTAACTGTCTATGTGGCATCCTAAGTGGCAGCCACATAAGCAAAAAATAGAACTTCTGTAAACATCTCACTTTGAAAGCCAATTTGACCTACTAAAATGAAGTTTTTAAAAAAACTAAAAATATACTTCTGTAGGTCTCAGAGTCAAGATTATGATCATATAGATTTTTTATTATTTTGATTATAGATAATATGTTATAGTTTGAAAATATTACAAGTAGGTATTTTAAGATTTAGGAAGATGTCTATTCAAAAAAAGAAAAACAGAAATAGTAAATCATGTTTAAAAATTATTAATTTTTAATGTTGCACTAGAGGAGAAAGTCTTCTTCAAGAATATGTAATTTGTTTTAAAAAATATGTAGATTTGATGAAAAAAGTTTGACGGGAAAAAAAAACTATCAATTTTTGATAACTTTGACTTTGATAAATTATAACTTAAAAAATATTACCCGAATTTCAATTTTTCTTTTTTGATGCACTAGATATACATGTCAACTCTAACATATTTCATAATCAAACCAAAATATGATCATTTGTATATATTTGTTTGATAGGAAAAAAATTCTATATTTTCAACATTTTTAAAAAATTAAAAAATAGACTTAAAAAATTCAAAAATAAATAAAAATTTCACTCAATTTAAAAAAAAAATCAAAAACATAAATTTCATCCAATTTTACACATTTCATTAGTTTACATCATCTTCAAATTCTAAACACAAATGCCACTGTTATGTCATTAAAGTTCTAGAGTTCAAATTCTGATATCACTTTCCTTTATAAAAGGTGACACAAGTTTATGCTTTTACCCTGTTATGCTCAATTTATGTCTTTGTGTAAGAACAATTATTTACTTATTTTATATGGAAACAAATCATTTGTTTAACACACAAATGAAAGTATATTATGTCCTAAACATAATACATTTAATACAAAGGTTGTGTCATATCACATCATCTCATCTAAGTAATGAACTTGGCAATTTAATATACAAGTTGTAACTATATGTTGAGCATTAGGTGCCATGGCTATACATGGATTTCAAATGAGGGTAGTTATTAACTCAAGATTCACAAAATTCATTTTTCTTTTACATAGTGATTATTTAGATAGACTTATATCAATTTAGGATCATACATCTTGTTGTATTCCAAGTAGTGTAATCATGTTTCAAATCTAAGAAACATGATATACAATTTTTCCTTAAATAAAATTTAGACTTATTATACAATTTAACACTTGACTTCTATGTGTGTGTGTGCGCGCGCGCGTGTGTTATTTCATCTTTTCTATAAATTAATAGTTTATCAACATGTTTTAATTATAATAATACAAAATAGATAAGTGAGATGTAATATAATTTTGAGCAACCAAAATAGATTAAATATAATATTCAATAACATTTTGATTTCTTTATTCAAAATATATATTTTAGATTAAAAAAATAGTAAATGCTATCCAAACTCCATTACAAAGAATGTTAGTTGTTCATATATATATATATAAAACAAGACAAGTTAGTTGTTCTTATATATATGGGAAAGAGCTTAAAAAAGGAGATTGAAATTTCAGATTTCAAACTATAATTTAAAGATCTATTACGTAAGTCTAAAGGGACTAATATTTCTATGAATTTGCCGGACGATTTCTTTACATTCTTAAAAAAATCTTATGTACTAAGACATACGTGACATTATTTACAAGCTGAAAATTAATTACAAATAGGGTATCGAGACATGTCCATCACTGTCCATTTGCTTGGTAAAAAATGATACTTCAGTGTGAAATATAGAAAGTATAATAAAACTATTCAATTTGGTAAGATAGATTAAAAATTGATTGGTACATATTTGGACATGTATTCAATATAAAGATAGAGTGGAAAATTTTGCTGAAGCATTCTGACTTATTTGGAATGTGAAAATAATGGGTGCGTCCTAACAGCAAACAGAATTACAAAATTCATCAAAGAGGAAACATCTGTTTTTTCAATAAAGGAACTTCGTTATATGTTATATTCGGTTTGGTTGGTTGTACCGATGCTGATAAGGATAATGGAAACACTGATAAATATATAATCATATTTCAAAGCAACGTCTAAATAAAAGAAACATGATTTTGTTCGTTGGTATTTCGCTGCAAAGTACTACAAAACCTCTTAACAAATATTACCTACCCATAGGTTCAAGCACAAGCACGTCCTAAGGAAGATATTAGTGTTATAGACAACCCTGACACTTATATTTAGTTTTATAGACAACCATTGAAGTATTGGAGATGCTATAATGTGAATAAATTTAACACATCAAACAAGAATTTAATTCATTTCTGAAAAGATAGTTCGATGGTAAAAAGGAAAGTAGTAAAATCAATCCCAAATGGATTGCCCTGCACTCTCACAACATTAATGAAGACCAAAGCAAGAGTGGGGTCTTATGAATATCCCACCCTACTGAAATGTTCATGAGATGATTGCAATGTGACTAAATTATCCACCATTGCTAATAATTATGGCTATTGAGTCAGTGGATTGGAAAATGAAAAGCCTACTACTAGCACTTGCACCTTTGAAGGGTGCAAGGGTTAAGCCAATAGTGTTGTATATTTTGATGGTGTACTTAAATTTTATTTTCTCTCTTCAATACACACACTTTACTTGTCTACCTCCCTATACTTTCTGTCATGTATTTCTTCTACAAACATAGATTCATTTCTCCCTTCCTATATTCAATTCTCCCTCCCTATCCCTATTTATCTTACCCCTCTTTATTATTTATCTCTCATTATCTATATTATATTTTCTCTATTTCTCTTTGATCTTCTCTATGCATCTATCTATATATTATCTATCACCTCATATGTCTTTGTCATTCTATCTCTTATGCTCTCCACTCCCCACTCCCCTCTCCCCTCTTCCTATTTCTTTCCCTCCCACTACCCTTTTTTTCCTTTCCCTTCAGATTTGTCTCCTCTCAAACACAATAACTCTCTCTCTCTCTCTCTCTCAACTTTTCCATCCCTATTTTTTTAATCAATATCAATCTTCTCACCTCTCTATATCTCTCTTCTATCTTCATATTATTCATCTTATTCACCCCCACAACCATTCTCTCTTTATCCCTTCTTATATCGTCTTTCCCCTCTAATTATTAGAAATGCGTAACCTAGCCTTTTTAAATGCACACAATTATTGTAGAATTTTAGAATAGTTGATAAGTCCATTAAATATATAAAAGGGACTTTAAATTTATAATGAAACTTTAAATTGAATCCACGATCACTTGGAGTTAACAAACATATTATTTGTATATAAAATATAACATTTTAAAATTTTCTATTATCACTAATATTATATCAAAATCACAATATTATTAGATTTTACACAATGTTATATTATTAACTCATAATTTCATATTAAAAATATCTTTATTATATGTTAATTTTACACTCACTCATTAAAATTATAATTTATTTTTTATTTTTTAATTCATTTCTAAATATATTGCATAGCATGCCTAGACTTCATATAAGTATTCCTAATTAATAAATCAAATATATATTTGAAATTAGTTAGTTGAAATATTGAAGTAAGTTTATTTCTTTTTAGAAAAATATTTATATTAGATTTAATGAATAATTAATTGACAATTATTAAAATAGTCAAATTCAACTATGTCAGCAATTTAAATCCCAAAACTATCATTATATTATCATACATTTAAGTTTTACAAACATTTAATACATTATAAAATCTATATAAACTTGATAATACAATTGTTTTCCCTATTTCAATTATACAAATATAGATGGTGGTTGATTTTTCTTATAATGAATAAGAATAAAATAAAATACAATTCACATGAAGAGATTTGCTAAATTTACTTTAATGAATGAATTTTTTTGATTTTGTATTTATGGTACTTAACAGTAATGTTTTTCTTGTCAAATTTGTACAGATATAACATTCAATAATACTTGATTTGAAATACCTTTTCTTATTATAATTTCTATATATCAATTGATTAAAAATAAATAAAGAAAACTTACAAAAGTATGCTATAAAAGTTTTATGGAAAAATTGTTAATTGTTTGTTTTTGGGGGCAAGTAATTTGCTGGTGGACATTATAATTCAACTTGTGAATGTAAAAAGTTAATTCTTGGATTTAATGTTGACATCTCGCCAAGAAAGATATTCATTCACTTATTGCATAACTCAGACCAAATGCAGCGGGAGAACAACTGATGGCTATATTCCCCGTTTCCGCTTTAATGAATCTCTACAGTAAAAATATTGCAATATTGATGAAATGTTATTCTGCAAAATCTACAGTCACGAATAGAAAAATCTAACAATTGGTAAGAAAGCGTTTTCATGTGCCAAGTTTATTTCCATGGATGCCTCGATCTCCTCCCTGGCGGTTCCTCCGCGGCACAACAATTTTCTCAGCATCATTTTCTTTGACAGGACAGTATTGAGTTTAGTGAATCTTTGAATAGTAGTGGTGCATTTTTGCAGATCAACTTATCCAGGCCTCGGATGGTATGGATTCGATTTGAATTGTCAAATAAAATTCACATGTTCGGCCTATAGAGTTGTTGTTCATGCAAAAGGGGTGAATAGATCTTTGAATATTATTATATGACTTCTACAATACGTAAGGCACTTGCTTCAGAAAACTCCATGGAAGTTCATTCTACGACCTCTCCTGCACGCCGAGAGAGAAATGAAAGCTGTTGCTTTCCACTTTATAATAATGGAATCTCCATCGGCCTCGAGCGTATAATGTTCTTTGGAGTTTATTCTTTTCAGGGAGGGAATCGCTTGCGCCTGTTGGAGGTGTTAATCAGACAGCTATTAAAAGAAGGGAAAAGTCGTTCTACATTTTCACAAGAAGAAAGCAAAATGGATTCTTCAGACGAGTCACTGCAAACCATTGCTCCAAATAGCAGTAGTAGAATTAGGGCCAGTTGACTGGGCCGATGACGAAGTGGTTGTGATTAAGTGTTGCAGATTTTATTTTACGGTAGTCATCTTTCAAGAACTTGGATAGGAAATTATGGAAGATCTTGTCATTGTACAATACTGTCAAATCATTTTATCTCACTTATTTAAAGTGTATAGCTTTTAATTGACAAATAGTGGAAGGTAATTGGGTTTAAAAAGGGAGCAAGCAATCCAATGCCCTTTCTTCTCCGCAGAACTTTGTGGCTGCTGCAATTTTCATATTATAGATCTGATGAGATTTTTGGCAGCCTCTAAGGAAGATGTGCAAAACATAGAGAGCTTGTAATGAAGTTAAAAAGAAAGAAAAGCATCTAAAAGGAATACGAGTTTTCTTCCTGTGCTATTTTTTTATTATCTTACATGGGTATGAACCTACAAAGAACTCAATTTCATTGGGATGGGATCTGAATAATTTGAATTTGTTCTTGATGGAGAAGATTTGATTTATATGAATGCTTACAATACAACAATACATTGAATATTTTATTTGGGTTATACACAATGGTATTCTAAATCACCTTTCTTTTTCCTTAGTTTATTACCATCTATTTACTATAGTAATTCAAGCTACAAAGTATATTGAAATTGAAGAACAATTATCATAACATTTAACTTTTATTTGTTTACTCTACATAACATTTTAGTAGTTGAAGCATGCAATGCAAATTTCCTTCCTCATCTATATTCAACTTATATTTGGAATAGATTTCAACCATGTTCTTTTTCAACTCTTTTAACAACAAATCAATCGAATTAGGAAAACTATTTGAGGAATATTTTCCTCTTGATAAAATAAATACGACTCTCAAGGACTTACTTATGAAAATATGTACTTTTCATGTTTTCTCTTAAACAATTCATCTCTAAAATAAAACAACATATTGCATAACATAAATATCTCAATTACATGACTCTTAAAGAGAAATCTTCAACAACTTGAAAAAGGAGTGAAATCTATTTGTATCTTTTTCCCAACTTGAGCTTCAAAGTAAAAAATTTGCAATAAAATTGCAATTTAACCATGGGATGCTCACCTCCCAACCTAGGTCTCTACATGACCTCCCCAAAGATTGGAGAATCAAGTTTGAACAGGTAACATTCAAACATACAAACTTTAATACAACATATTTACAACAAGGAGCCTCCACAACAAATTACCCAACCAAGGTTTTCACAACAAGTCTACTTGAGACCCAAAATGAGGTGAAGGTGAACTAAGTATCCACAAGGAGAACGCCAATAAGATACAACATAAAACATATTACCTTCAATAAGGACCAAACATGCTAAAAAACTTCCTTCCTTCTTTTCATACAAATTATCCCTTATCACCCCCTAGAGCTTCAAAAGAAAATTTGGTACATGGAGCCCTTACATCCATTTTTTTATTCCTCTCCTACATAAGGAGAGACTCTACACTTGATGGATTGTCAAACTCCCTTCACCCCGAAGGCTACTCTGCCCTCCCAAGGGTGAGTACTTGTCTTGTGTTGGAACTCAAAATTGCATCCTCGATTTGAGAACATTTCTAAACTTTTTAGTCATTTTGAGCCCACATAACCACATTTAATCCCTGTTTACTCGGTTGTCCTTTCAAGGCCTATCGAGTGTTTTATGTTTCTAACACCTTGCATTTAGCATATCCATCTGTCTTCTATTGATAAATTTTTATTATAAATCATTCCATGAAGTTTTGTTTTGAGTAATGTCCAAATCTGCATTTTTGCCCAAGTGTCAAACAACGATAGGAAGCCTAGTTTGTATTTTAATATCTTTCACCCGATCATGTTTCATGACTCACCTCTTTGAGAGTGTTTAGTAAGTATATCAAAGAACCTGTGTTTCAACTTTTTATTCGTTTTGATTAGGTTTTGAATCCCTCAGATTTGGTTATTTATTATTTTTGATTAAGGAAAATAGGATTTGAAAGGGCCCTGAAACCCCATTACAAAGTAGCAACAGACAAAAGGAGAAACATGTCACCAACCAAAAAGGTGACTAAGGTGGCTACAAAGATAACTCAGTACAGCTTAGCCACTACACCAGGTTTTAACCAGGCACCTGGAACCCCATGGTTAAAAAAGATTAGCATTAAGTCCCTAACCATGAACCACAACAACAGACAATAGGCCAAAAAAATCAGGAGCCAAAGCGGGGCAGGGACTCAAGATTTCCCTTTCGGTCCCACCTTTTGAGAATACAATGCCATGTCAAAAGCTGGGTTGGAGATCTTGACCTTTTTCTTCTTGACGGTTGTCCATCCGTCCTCTACCAAATCGGTAGCCTTCTACCAAGAAAATTCATCATCTACACAGCCATCCCCCACAACCCTTGTAGCCCGAGGACACTGGAATGAGGCAAGAACATCCACAGCAGAAGGAATTGCAAGAGAGGAGCCCTCAACCAAGGCGAGAATGGAAGGAGGGGACTCCACTGTTGGAGGATGGGGAATAAAAGATGGCACCACTAAAGGGGCATCAACAATACCAGATGAGACCGCAACTAGGGCAACAACATCACTAGTCGAGTCAGCCACCAAAGAAATCAGAGGCAAGCTAACAACCCCAACAAGTGAGGCCTTTTGAACCGTGTAGTGATTGTCTAAAATCCCTTTCCACCAACAGGGAGACTTCTTTGGTTTGGAAATATCAGAACAACAATAAGCAACAAGGTGTCCAATTTTGTGGCATTTTTGAGATCAGAAGGGGATGCCCTCATAGTCAAGCATTTGAATCCAAGATCCAAAAGAGGAAATCGGCTTAATCTTTTCGGGGAGTCCCTTGAAAACGTCAATCTCCACAAGAATGCGAGCATACGTCATCTGAAACACATTGAATGATGTCATATCAACCAATAAGAATTCCCCAATGGCCATCTCCACAGCCTCTAAGACAAAATCCAACCACAGGTGAATGGGGAGATTCAGTAGCCTAACCCACAGTGGGATTTTATTGAAGGATTCAATCAATGGGTCGAAATCCTAAAACCAGGGTTTGGCCATCAAGGGGAACTTCTCCCCCCATGAGAAACCCCGTTGCAAAATGACATTTCTGTCATCAGTAGATGCAAACTTCACAATGAAAAAACCCTGAGCCACAAGGAAAATCTGGGCCTCATCCGTAATGAGGGGTTCCCATTCACAGGAGATCCAGGCATGCAGGGCCGACAAAGAGGGCCAAAAGCCCTTAAACCAAAAGATAGCAACCATGGATGAGTAATCATCCACAAACGAGGCTATCTTATCAAAAATTTCATCCTCAAGATCCAAGCAGATTGGGATGCCAACAACAATAGGAATAGCCTCCTGCACCCCCAAAGGTTTAACTGGGGCAATGTCAGCCTCATACGCTACAACATCAGCGTATGAAATAGCCGACCTACCCCCTTCACAACGTGACAGAGAGGCCAGCCCCATAGGATCAAAGCCACCAAAACTAGGCCCAATGGCTTCAGATGGGGAATGAGCCCGAGCTAGGTCATCACGAAAGGTCATTGTAGATCCGACACTGCAATAGGGGCCAACCCAACAGCCCGCACACCCACAGGAGTGCCTAACCCAGGTGATAGCTTGGACACAGCAAAGACAGGCGCAACAGGAGAGGCGATGTGCAGAGGCACAGAGACAGGTGCAACAGAGGTCATGGGAATCGCCGAACAAGCGTCGCACAAAGCCCTTGATGCTTGTTATGTTGATGCATATTGTTTACAATTTTGGGAGGCCCTCTTTGACTAGTTGTAACTTTGAGTTAACTGAATGAAATAAGAAATTTCCTTTTACATTGCATTATAGAGGCCATACACTTGCTATATTTTAGATTTGAGCCTATGAGGAATCTATTTTTAACTTATTTTCAAATGCGATTCTAAATGCAATTTCTAAAGCTTTACTGGTGTCAAGAAGTTCAGATTGATCAATACCCCTATTTGAGATGTCATAACTATAAATACATGATGGATGAGGCCAAATAGATTGTTCCACTATGTTCTACTCTGAAAATTCTTTAAGTGTGTCAATTCTCAAGTCTTGACGAATCTGTTTGCACACTTTCCCAGGTCCATTCCATTTGTAAAGATCACTTTTCTACCACTGTTCCTAGTTCTGCAAATCCAAGTACCCCACTTCACCCACTTTCCAAATGCGCCCACTTATTCATCATGAGCCCTAATCATATATTTATACTCTCCTCGTGATGGTGAACTAATTACCCAATTTTCAAGCCCTCAAGTGTTAGTTTCACTTGTTTTTAAAGCCAAAACTAAATGCATTTTCTTGTTTTTTGACATGTTTGTTCGTAGGCAATTTCAACTGAGCAACTTTGACAATCAATATATTTTGACCCAAATGTCGTCATGAGATGAAATCTGACAGGGTAAGAGAATGTGGAACAAAAAATCAATGTGTCCGATCCTAGAGCTCACTCAGGTGTTTTGGTCAATTTTTAAGGCCAATCAGAGGACCCCTTGGCACAAAATTGACAGTTTATAGAAGTGGTAAAATAAGTTTTGAATGATCAAATAGTGAGAGATTCTAATCCAGATCAAATCTAATTAGTTTAGGAGCTCAAATCAGTGGTTTGAAATATCATATGTTTTAGTTTGAAATTTCTTTAGCTGGACCCACTTCGGGATCCAACTGAATTCAATGTCCTAATAAAACAATGTGAGATTCAAATATGGTTTAAAAGCAAGGTGAATGTTTTAACAAGTGGGGAAGGCTTTGATTAAGACCTTTGCTAGTGTTTTTCTTGTGGAATGTGGTACATTTTCTTCACCTTTGAGACAAAAGTTGTGCATCGAGTTATAACCAAGCATTGAAGTTTCCTTTGTGACTCTACAATCAGCTTACTAAGCATAAAATGAAGCAAAGAAGAAAATTGAAGCTTACTTCTAAGCTCCTAATGCATACATTTGTTGAGTGCTTTGCCACTAGGGACTATCAAGCTATGATAGTCAGGAGCTCTATTATAGAAATCTTCTTCCCAACTGGTTTGTGAAAACTACTGATCAGAAAGCAAATCACCAAAATGGGGATTTATTGTAAAAGATAATGGTGATATTGGATTGATCACCTCCAATGCCCCTGCAAATTTTGAGTATGATCTTGATACAGAGTGCCTCCCCATTGGAGTATTGTTAAAAACAAATACCATTTGTGCTATGGTGATGAGTTTGAATTGTATAAACCACCCAACCTCATCCAGCTTGTATACCATGTAACAACCAAATTGACTTCTCCACCTGCACCCTTCCTGAGTGCTACTAGACATTCTAATAAATGCAATAATGTCTCTAAAAATGAGTACACAAACTTTGAAGTTTGGGAGCGTCCATGTAAGTGAACGTTGAAGACCATAAATGTGCCTGGCAAACTATACTTTTAAAATCCAAAGTAAATGATTCAAGGTGGCTTTCACTGAACTATACTTTTAGTGGCTAAGACTATGCACATTAGCAGATGCTGATTACTGTCTCAATGGTAGATGGAAACGAATTTGCCCCTGTGGTTAATGAAAACGTCAACCAATCTTGAAAACTCCTTTACTCTCCTCTGTGTGCCCTGCGGCTCAATTCAAGAGAAAGCATTTACCTCAGTTACAAAGTTTCAGAGATCAAATCAACGCGTGGAAGAAAGAAGCCACTAATTGCCAATGTGGAGTGTGGGCATAGTTCGATTGTTGCAGAGTTACTTTCAGGAAATGGTGGCGTTGGGTTTGATTGGAGGATGGTCTGCGCTTTTCCTGCTAGAGCCGCTAAGCATGAGCAACAACATTGGAAGAAGGGTGTTTTGGCGCCGCCAGGGAGAAGAACCGTATACACAAGGTGAGATGTTCTAGTGTGAAGACGGTGGAGGATATAGCATGGAGAAGGTTCCTGTTGCCGCTGCAAAGAAGCCACCGTGTTCAAAAACTCAGCTTCATTTTCTCATTGCACAGGTCTATACTTTGTTGGGAGTTTTTAAGAGGGTGTAGTGCCTGATCAATCTTTTCCAAGAATAGCATGTGTTTTAACACATAGCGTGAGATTTTAATGGAAATTGACAAATAAAAGCCAACCATTGAGTGATCTTCCTGGAGTGTTACGCAATGAGAAGAATAATAAACATTATCATAGTTTAGATGTATGTGGATCGAATCACCATTGTTTCATCATTCATTACTGATCACAGTCATGTGCGGGGCCTGCGATTTTGAAGGAACAGTTCAAAACTTTAATCCCATATTGCCCGCGCCAGGGGGATTTTATGTCTGTCCGTTTGGTTGCTGGAATATAAATTAAGCACTGGCATTCGGAATGCTGGCTTTGGGATTCTGGAACTTGGAATCCAGATTATGATTAGGGAATCCAATTTGGGACTGTTTGGTTGACCAAGAATTCATTGTGAGAATACAGATTTCCTCCGTTTGGTTGCACATTGTGGAATTGGATTACTAGCCAAAATAACATGCAAAATATTATCATCCAGCTGTAGCATTATCATCATGCAAAAAATTCAATACTTATTTGGTTTGTTGAATTCCAAACATTTTTAACAAGTATAAAAAGATTAAGTCATGTTGAAAGTAAACATTATCATAACGGATGAAAACGAGATTGTACTAATGGATACTAAAACTTTTGTGACTCTTGCTCTATAAAAAAAATACCATTGATTATAATTCACATAATTACTGATATGAAATATGTATATTGTTCAAGTTTCGTTGAATGAATCCGAATCACAAGAATTGATGAAATAAGAGTCAGAAACATCCCATTAAAAATATATATATTTGTAGAGATCCAATAAAAAATTTGATCATCACAACATTCAAACTCGCAGGTGCAAAGTCTAAATTTTTATATTAAATTTTTACAAAATCTTACTTGCAAACACTTTTACGCTAGAAAAAAAATCAATAGAGTAGATTGTTTTTGTCCTACATACAATTCATTTAACTGAGAAACAATGTATGTGAAAAAGTTATTCCACCAAACTTTTTTGCAATAACTACTGAGGTGGATCAGGCGGAAAAAGCTTGATAAATTACTCAACAGTGGCAAATATATGAGCAAGTAATAGCAGAAAATTTTTCCCCCATTTAAAAAAAATAAATTTCAAAAATTAGTCCAGAAAAAAGTGCCCCCAAATGGGCATCCGGAAGTCAAACCCAATCAAATTTTACTTTAGTTGAAATCCTCATTTTCAAAAAATGGGATTTAAAATGGGAATTAAAACGAAAATTCTAAATAACAAGTATTTGAAGGAATTTGGAATCCTTGTTTTGGGGGTCAAATAGGGATACCGGATTCCACTTTTTTCCAATTCCAATTCCGATTATGCGGACCCAAACAATGGATTAGAATTTTTTTAGAATTTCGAATGCCAATTCCATTCTAATTCCAACTACCAAACGGGCCCTAAGTACAGAGCGCTCACCTCATATCTATCTTAAAGACAAAAGGCTTTTGGAAGCCAAAGGCACGCATGGAGGGCCCTCATGTGGATGGCCAGTTGGCGGAAAAATTAAAATTTGATGTCACCAGGAGGACACGTGGTGTCTAGTCTAGGGGGACACGTGGCGTCCAGTCATGCTCTAGCAAGATGATGATGTCACCAGGAGAATAGGTGGTGCCCAGTCGTGCTCTCATAGGCCTAACTGCACAATGATGATGTCACCAGGAGAACATGTGGTGCCCAGTCGTGCTCTCATAGGCCTAACCGCATAATCATAACAAAACTGTGGGATGACGCAAAAATGGTCAGCTTAACCATGTCACAAGGTCCCAGGTAGTAAATGTTGAGTGGAAAAAGTGATGTGACCATACAAAAAGGCTTAGGAGGACACGTGGCGCCCAATCATGCTCTCACAAGCCTAACTGCATAGTCAGGACAAAATCGCAAGATGACACAAAAATGGTTAGCTTAACTATGTCGCAAGGTCCCAAGTAGTAAATGTTAAGTGGAAAAAGTGATGCGACCATACGAAAAGGCTTAGGATGACTCATGGCACCCAGTCGTGCTCTCACAAGCCTAATCACACAGTTAAGACAAAACTGTGGGATGATGCAAAAATGGTTAGCTTAACCATGTCACGGGTCCCAGGTAGTAAATGTTAAGTGGAAAAAGTGATGCAACCATACAAAAAGGCTTATTTTGCAACCTTGCAAGAGATAACTGCGATTAGCTAGAATGAGTTTTGAAGCCGCAAAACATAGTTGATCACCTAGTTCCACAGGTTAAGTTGTAGTTAGGAGTTAAACTTGTGAAGATGCGATGAATTGACACATGGTAGGACACTCCATTGAGGCAGTGAGGTGGCAGTGATGACAGAGTAGTTCCAGCGAATCCCACAATGACACGTGGCACCTACGTAGCAGTCAATAGGAGTTTGACCTCACAAGGTCCCAAGCAGTAAATGTTAAGTGGAAAAAGTGATGTGACCATGTGAAAAGGCTTATTTTACAACCGCACAGGAGTTAACTACGGTTAGCTAGGATGAGTTTCGAAGCCACGAAATGTAGTTGATTGACAGGTTGCATGACTTAAGCTGCAATTAGAAGTAAAGGTTGTGAAGATGCGAGGAATTGACATGTGGCAAGGTGCTTCGATGAGGTAGTGAGATGGCAACAATAATAGAGTAGTTCCAGCAAGTCCCACAATGACATGTGGCACCTACGTGGCGGTCAATAGGAGTTTGACCTAAAATTGAAAAGAGGGGTAGAATATGAAATCTTAAAAAATTTGATTTCTATTGACCTTCATTCAAAAATTTGAATGTGCAAAGCCTAGGATGAAAAATTTAAATGTTTTTGAAGATTTTCTATAGTTTAAACATATAGGTTTTGAAAAAATTTCATTTTAATCTCTAAACATGAACTGGGACTTGATTTTTCAAATGAGTTCTAGAGGGGCAATTTTTACTAGAAATATACAGTACAATATATTGTTGGAATCGAGAGAAGGATGAGCTATCTAGATATGGAACAAGAAAATGCAAAGGTATTCACCAGTATAGGTTGTAAGTAGATTTGTAAAATGTGGGGTGTTCTTAGTAGAAGGAGAAATTTTCATGATTAAGCATCAAATTCAATTAGAAGAGTAGATATGAAGTTTGTTGACTCCAGATTTGGAGTCCAAGAGCTTCTTTTTGCCTCTAGAAGTCATTTAGCGGGTGTTTTCTGCCCTTGTTCTAAAATTAGATCTTGCAAATCAGTTACATGTTTCTATCATTCTAAAGAAAATTTCAAAGTATTCTTCTATAGCAAAGAAAAGATCTGATTTTCCATTACAAAGAGAAGGTAGAGAGATATTCTTCATAAACAAATGGAAACTTTTCAAGTGGACAAATGGTAGCATCTAATTTGATCGAGGAACTCTTCTCTCTTTATATTCTCTTCTCTTCTCTTTCTTTAGGGTTCTAGTTTTTTGTTGAAAAATCCTTTCAACTGCTATGAGACCATAGGTTGGTTCTAGTTCTTGGAAGTTTTTCACTGTCATGATACCACAAGGATGGTTCAGGTTAGGTAGAAAATTTCTGTCATGACTGTGATTTCACCATTCTTCAACATTTCTCATGTAATGAACAACAAGTTAATGAATTACACATTGTTCTAGCTTATTCAACAATTTCATGAAGTTGCTTTCATGCATCTTATTATATTTGTTTCAAGAAAATGAATAAAATACAACAACAAGTTTATATTCAGTCTGAATCTTGTCTCCTATTCATGTTGTTTGTGATCTTCTGTGATTTATGTACATGGTGCATATTGTCTAGTTACAATCTGTTCTAGGTTGTATGTGTTGATATGTTTTGCTTATGATTCAAGGAGTCATGTAAATGCTTAATTTACCATCATAGGGTTGCAAATTTCATGAAAGGATAGGTTGAGTATGAGATTTAGAAAGATGCAGATGTCCGATTCATAAGGTGAATGGATAGATTTGGAAGTCTTGATACATGAAATGTCTCAATGATTTCCAAGTATGCATTTTAGTGATTTGTGGAATTGCCCAATAGACAAGGCACTGATCAGCTACAGGATCAAAGTGTTGTGTTGTCCATGTCTTGGTTTTGCTGAAATTAAATTTATAATCAAAATCCTTTTCCCTTTCTATTTAGGAGCTTAAAAGAGTTACCCTCACTTATCTTATCAAGTTCATATGTCGTGATTCTAGCTATTTCATGTCTATGTTGTTCGCATAAGTGTTAGAAGATTAAGGGTATTATCTTCTTTGTTAGATTCGAGTGTATGCTTTAGCACTAGTACCATATGAATGAATCTGAGGTATACCTACCTAGGTTTTACAGAGCCTAAAGTAGAATAAGGGTTTAGCCTCGTAGTTGGCCCTAGTGTCTAAATAAATATGTTGAACATGGGAATTAGCTGCCCCTAGATGTATTCTATTCCTATCACTAGGTTCTTGGAACATGACATTTTAAAACACCAACACCTTGTACACCCAAAACCTCACAAGAAAAAAAAATGGATACCATAAACTCAAACCATAATTACATACACGACAAGAGATCTCACATGTAATCATTTCAATCTTAAAATAATATTCAACAACTCCATGACAAAGACATTATTTTAATCTTGCAACAATATATAAAAAATTGCATTTCAAAGGTGAATTTATCAACCTAAGATCCAAGCTATAGGAAAATAAATTTGTAGAAGAGCTCCTTTCAAACCTCTAACTAAGTTTCTCAAGACTTCTCCCAAAATGTATAACTTATGTCTATCCCCAAATAGGAGAGTGGTTGAACACCCAAAAGTGTCTCTAACTTCCTCTAAAAAGGGACACCTCCTTCTCCTAGCTGACTCTCATAAATGAGGGTATGGGATCCCACCCTCTACAACTTCTCCATGTCTCCCTCATAATTAGGATGGTGACTAAAGGTAATGTATGGAGTAAGGACTTGTCCAACCTTCAATTTTTGTCACATCTTATAAGTTCCCTTTTAGAAAGGCCATAAATAAGGTATGAGCACCTTTTTGACTAAAACTCACCCCCCAACCCAAGGTACTATAAGTGGGGTAGGTTATTTTGTCCCTAACTACACCTTGGGGTCCCATTTAGCTCCCTAAAACTCACTTCAAACTCACCTACTGGATCAAAAGATTTAACTCAACTCAAGGGTCATAGAATCATGTAGTTTGTATTGGAAACACCAAAGGTTACTAATAAGGTTAGGTTTCACCTCCCTAATCCTTGAATGGACATGTCATTACTACTTCACATAACATGTGTCAATTGGCACTACAACATCCACATCACAATTACACTTGACATATCAATTTAAGATGGAAACAAAATATATACATAATAATCATCCCTCAATTCATGTTTACAAATGAGAAATGGTACAAAAAGGTTTTTATCTCTTCATTAGACATATCCTTGGCATAATTGATTCACATTGGTTCAAACTTGATTCTCTAGTTTAATTGCATTATTAATATCTTGCACACTAGATCAAAGAGTCGGTAGTCCAAGAAAACCTTAATTAAAATAAAGATGGATAAGTAACATCAACAACATGTATAATCACATTCATACTATTAATCAATTATCAAACCAACATTTTGTAAAATCAATTTTAATATCCAAAACATGCATTTATAATGTATATAAGAAATCAAGGTATTATGCAATCTTTATTAAACATACATTTCATTATAGAACCAAAATTCACTTGTGTCCCATAATTACATCATGAAATTAAAAATGAAAATTTCCTCAACTTAATACTCACATAAATGTAGTAAGCACATAGAGTACATCAAGGTATCCCAATACAATCATTTAACTTCTAATTAACATTCCCACCTAGTTGATCAATGCTTACCACAGTACAACAATTAATACAATTCATCACAATATCCTTATGGAACTGCTCATACAATAATTTATTTTTAATAATTACCCTTAAGTTTTTATAGGAGGACTTCTAATCTTAATATGAGTTCCATTCCCAATTTTTAAATAATCTCCTTAAGGGTAATTTAATGAGTTATAATGTCATAATAACCATTCAAATTAGTTATCCATATACTAAACATGGGATATCACTATGACATCAACATCGAGTTAGAAATCAACATAATCCATAATATCAAGTTCTGGTCAAAAATTTAATCAACTTTCACAATATATTGACATAAGGTGTCTAATAAAAATTTCTTTAGAATAAATTCAAAACTATAACAATTTGGAATATAGCTTCACACACATCAACCTAGGAAGGGATTAAAAATGCCTACATGGATAGTATGAATAATCAAAATCTTATTAGACATTATTTCAAAATGTGTTATCATCAAAATAAAGCAAGGGGAAAAATATATGAGAGTTCCATTCCTATCAAATCTAACAAGGAACATGTTCCCTTTATAACACCACATCTCAATCTTCTATACCTCTCTAGTATCTTATAGGAGAACATAAACAAAAAATGAAGATTTGGTAAAGTGCTTGAGAGAAGGAACTTCACATAAATCATGGAATAGGAGTCTATGAGTGCTACTTATAGATCAACCTTTGTACTCAACTTAAACTTCAAACAAACTACTCTAGCTCTTGATTGACAAGCATACACTACTAACCAAGTCCTCTTGGAAATATTGTTCATTTATTTTGGAGATATTATATCATAGGATATGAAGAGAAATGAAAAATGATAGGATGTGCACCACTCACCAAATCATGGGGATAATATTATGCATTGGGATAATAAGCCCTATCCTACAAGATGGATCTAATAGGAACAACCCAGTGAGCTCAGATTCCAACTTGGGATATATGCTTTATAGGGTTAGATTTGACTGATTCCAATAGAAATTCTAAGTTGCATGTGAATTTGAAATGATAAATCTGATCTATTAAAGAAAATGCAAATAAAAAGAGGTAAGAATGTGCACTTGGAAAGGGAAATGGAAAATTATATTTTGAACCTAAATTTTCTAACTATTGGAATTGTAGATTTGACTAATTTTCTTACCTAGAAATCTATAATCTATTTTGGTCTACAATTGAACTTTTTATTTTAGAAAAGGACATTTCTAACCCAATTGAACTAGTCTTGGGACTAGATCAAATATGTCAACCTAGTCTTAATTTTCTTTGGACAAATTTTTTAAATGATCACTTTGTGATCTTTGAACCTAGATTATGATTCTTCAAATGACCCCCGACTTCTATAAACTACAAATATGACATCCTTTGTATGTGGGTGATTATGTAGGGGCCTTCTACAATCAAACCCCCATTAGGGTGATTCCAACCTCCACACATAACCATTAGAATATGTAAAATGTGGTGTACTTATGAATCTGGAGAGTATGTTGACAATGTTAATGAGTTCAAATGCATAGATCTAACCCTAAATGTGAAAGAGTAAAACCCTATCATGTGAATGCAAAAACTCTTTAATTGAATGTATGAAAATGTAAAAATGACAGTATGAAGTATCAATGCATAGGTCTGAAAATAACAAGGAAATCATACCAGACTTTAGGGAAAAAGTACGTGCCTAGTTATTCTGATAATCCATTTGAAACTCCATGATAATTTAGCATTTAATGTCTTGAATGCTTGATTGAGATTATAGATAGGTAATTTGAATTCTTGAATGAATTCTTCAAATTTTAACCCTTGCCTCAATGGATTCTATAAAACTTGGGCTTCTACCATGCAATTACTTTTTGTGGTCAAATTGGATTTTTCACCTAGGATTTAATTTTATTATTGCCAAATTTAAGTAGTTGGCTCACTATTATAGTCATTTTAGAAGTCAAAATTAAACAACCAACCATAGATCTAGAAACCTTTCAAACCCATTAGAGTGGACCTAAGCCCTAAATATAGGATAAAGCCTATAAGACAAGGCTAACCTAATTAACCTAGTCCCTAAGAACTTTGGTTGATCTTGAGAGATGGATCATTGATAATTATGTTGATCTTAGATTGGTTTTGAAAATTGAGTGTCAACATAGTTAAGTTATTTACTTAGTTCATGTCGAACCAGTAATGCATGCTGAGTACAACATGTAATTATAAGACCATGTCGAGTTACAATGAGTGTCAAGTCACTGATGTGCCAAGTCACTCAAGTGCTGAGAAGATAGACCATGTTGAGTGATTCAAGTGCCAAGTGAATAATAGATGTTGAGCAGTTCAAGTGCCGAGTCAAAAGCAAAATTGTAGTATATGCCAAGCATTAGTAACCTCATATGCCGAGTAACATAAATTGGACATATTTGTTTGTAATGACACAAACAACTATGTAAACCATTTATGAGTTGACTTAAAGGCAGATTATGATATTTTGGAAATAAGGATGAGTCTATTTGCAGAATCCCTATGTATTTTCATGTAGCCAATAAGAAAATAGGAAGGATTAAGTGGTAAAATGGATGAATCACAGCCGTAGATTCATACCCAACCCTAAGCCACCAAAATCTTTATATGGAAGATAAAGCCCTAAATCTTTTAAGAAGTTACAATAAGGTAACAAGGGGTGAATGATAGAATTGTCGAAGTGAACAAGAGAGTTTGTAGAGCATTCAAGGTGACTTATCAGTAAGAGAAAATTGTAGAATTAGTTAGAGGAGAACAAAGGATAGAGAAGGACACAACATTATTATATCTGATCATGAAGGATCAAGAAGGACATTGTGTAGAGTTGATCTATTATCAGGAAAGCAAGTGTTAGTTACAACATTTATGCTAAGACATTCTAGTAGGTGATTTCAGTTAAATATCCTAGGTGGAGTAGTCCTAACAGACTTTACCAAATCCTTTAATAGGGTGGCATTCCATGTGAGCGACCAAAAGTACTTTAACTAGGCACACTTCTAATAGGGTGTTGAAATCCTCTAACAAGGTGGGACTTAACTATCAATGTAAGCCTTTAACAAGGCAGGCCTTTCATAGGGCAGATCATGATTTATGGTCAAATCATTGTAACCTTAATTGGCTACACTTTACAACTGCAATAGTAAAGATTTGTGGGTGTTATCCCCACCCCAATTTTACCTTCTCATTTGGAGGGTTTTTGGGTAACCGTATCTAGTGTTATGAGTGTTTGCTTACTTATATGTTTTGCATGCATTTACTTTACATGTTATTTCAGTGTGTTAATGCATTCCATGTATGAATGGCAAAAGTTTTATGGGTCCAAGTTTAAACTCTTGATTCACCCCCACAACCCCCCCCCCCCCCCCCGCCCCCCAATAGAAGTTTACTCCTTTCCTACTTGTAATTCCAACAATTGCTATCAGAGCTAAGTTCTTAGAAGGGGAATCTTTACAACTTAGAGGAAAGATCTTGAAATGGAAGTCTACAAGCTGGGAAAGACTATTGAGAACTAGGAGATTGAAATACATCTTATACTACATCAACTGAATGAAGCTAGAGATGCTTTGAAGAGTTCCTTAAAGAGAAGGAAAGAAATTGTTGTAGCAGAAAATGACACAAAATACAAAGATATCGACACCACAAAGCTATTTGTAGATGGTAACTCCAGTGAATTTGATGCAGCAGTTGTAGATCTAATGGAAAGAAATAGAGCACAAGCTAAGGAAATCAAAAATCTCAAGATAGAACAAGAATCTGAAGCCATGATGCTATGTGAAGTGACAAAACAAAAGAAGAAAGCCTTAGAAGACAAGGCCATGATTGAAGAAGAGAAAAGAATCTTGAACAAAAGATTGGAAGAAAAGTCAACAGAGCTAACTAGGATCTCAAACATGCAATTGGATACCTTAAGCCAAATGGTGAATACTCATCATGGGTTTAAATGTCAAAGACATTGAGATAACCACATTGAATTTGCAGAATGAACAACTATAGAATGATCTAAAAAGAGAAAGAGAAATTGTTGAAAGTTTCAACAAGCCAAATGAAGCCATCAAGTACTTTAAACAATTATTGAAATCTCCTAGATCCAAAAATGATGTGGTAGGATTAGGTTATACAAGCACTGAAGAAAAAGAACCATCCAAAGTTGTTGAAGAAAAAAACATCAAAGGTAACAACTCCAAACTTACTTTTCATTTTTGTGGTAAGAAGGGACATACTAATAATGTGTGTAGAGGCAAGAATACAAATCAAAATGCTAAACCTAAGAACATGACTCATCATCATAAGTGCAACAAAAAGGTCATCAGGGACATGAATGCAGAACTAGAACCATGTATACACTAAGATTTGAAGGATATTGCTACAATTATCAAAAGTATGGACATAGATATTTTGAGTTGCAGATCCAAATCCATGTGGTCATCAGATAGGTTGTCAAAAGTAAGAAGTCATGGACACTCTTAAAATTGGGATTATAATACAAGACAAAGTTGTCATTATTGTCAAGAGTATGGACATATCCCTGAGAACTGCATTAGGACTCACTTCAATGGTAACTACATAAGATGGTTGAGTCAAACCACATGCTTTAGTTGTCTAAAGACTAATCACATTAGTAAGCATTGTCCAACTAGGTCAAAGGCACAAAGTTGTATATTTGATAAAGGCAAAGGCAAGGTAGATGTTGAACACATCAGGAATGAGATGAACAAGACATGGAAGAAGAAATATGGTTGCAGTACATCAATTGGAGAAAGCATCACTTCACCCAATGGGTCAGGTGGTCACACTTCATCAAACTAAGTAACAAGAGTTATGTAGGACTGATACTCAAATACAATACTACACATCAGTTCTAAAGGAAATAATACTGAAAAAGAATACATTAGCATGAATAAAGATGCAAGGTGTTGTGAAAATTCAAGACAAATCTTTAAGTTTTTCATGTTTTTGCTGAGCATGGAAAGTCTTCAATAGATGTCGAGTGGAATACTAGTTAGTGTTGAGCTGCTAGGCTAGCTAGTTGATGTTGAACTCGTATAGTTGTTGAGTGATGGTATTATCTATAGATGCCAAGTCAATAAAAATTGTGTTGATGCCAAGTTTACAGCTGTATAAGCACCAAGCATTAAATGCAAAAGTTTTGAAGGGTATATGTTCATTTTTCACATATTTCTCATCATTTGAATTTGAGCAAGAGCAAGCAAAGTGAGAAGGTGACTCAGAAACTCATTCAAGGAATTTGAAAAGATCTCAACAACAATTTCACACCAGTTCATTGGATTTTCAAGGTATTTATCATAAGCCAAGCTACGATGTTTACATTTTCATAAACCCTAGTTTGTCAAATGACATCTAGCTCTAGAAATGTAGAAGGGAAAGAGGTTTTAAATGTACAACTAGTTAGTAACAAGGTCAAAAAACCCATATTCAAAGCCATCCCCTACATAGAGTATAAGCAAGACCCCTCAAGTGCTCTTTCAATGATCCCACCAAAGGTCATTATGATTCAAGATGTTAGAAAATGCTCCAACTGTAAGATAGGAGGAATAGGTGACATGGAAATAAGGGAAGCCTATGATAGATTATGTGAAAATAATGTCTTGAAAGAGGAGTTCAAAATAGTTGAAAGGAAGGGTTTGAGGCGTGCCCTATATTTTCCCACGGTATTCAAAATTGAATGGATAAAGATTGTATTGAGCCAAATACATGACGGATCCATGTGGCTAGAAGATCGATTAAAATTTCAAAGAGAATAATTCATAGGGTAACTGGCTACCCAAACCTAGATCAGCCCAAGACTATACGGAGTGACTCTAAAGAGGTAATAGAGAAAAATACAGTAGCCAAATGGAACAAGAGAGGAATGACAATAGATACTATCATAGACCCACTACTGGGCTTCACCATCAGGGTTATTTATCACAAGTTCTATCAATCTAGCAGATTGAATAGTGTACCCTATATTGCAGTAGATGTGGGATACAAAATTTTGAAGAAAGATCATACTTATGATCTAGCTAAGCTTCAACTACAACAATTAATGGAAAATCTTGGAGCAATTAGGAAAACCAAGAGTGCACAGTGCAAATTTGGATCAATACTTATTTGTATATTCTTCTATATACAGAATAATTTTCCCTCCTTTGGCAAAATAAGTTGAAAAACAAACAGATTAGTTGTTGCTCAAATAAATGATTACATTGAACAGATGGGTGAGAATTTTGAAACACTAATGACTAGCTATTTTGAGGACTTCAAAAAGTCAATGAAGCAAAGAATGAGAATACTTGTTTCACTGGTTGAACAACACCATAATGGTGTATGTTTCCTAGTTGATGTTGATTAGACCTTTATATAGGCTACCATACCAAGGGTCAAATCACTAAGACCTCTTGGATATGAAATCAATGTTGATGATGCATTCGTAGCAATCACAACACTCCTAGCAGAGGAGATTGACAAAAGTGCAAAAATATTTGGCAATTATGATGTAATGAAGTCAAAGATTGAAATAGAGTTAAAAATTGCCTCTACACTAAAAAAGAAAGATAAGCTAGTAAATAAACCTAAGGCCAAATTTCGTGAAGGAGCAGGTGAGGAAGAAGAGCAAGAAGATGAAGAAGATGAAGAGGAAGAGAAAGAACAAATCCAAGAACCTCTTGCATTGACCCAAGGCTTGGGAGAGGACAAGGAAGAAGAAATAGAAGGTGTTGAGGAAGAAGAAGTTGAGAAAGCACCAACACATGCCGAGCCAAAGAAGAGAAAGGCCAAGGCACAACCCGTGGCTAAGAAAAAGGAAAAGAAAATTGCAAAACCAATCCCAGCTAAGTCAAATGCACCTACCACTAGAGCCAACACACATGCCAACACATAGAAGGCCAAAGAAAAGACTCAGGCTACAGAGCAAACAGGCCAAGTGTAAAAGAAGCAGAGAAGCAAATACATTGCACAACTTGATTTAGATGAAGAGAATACTGAATTAGATGATCCTAGCCAATTCAAAGTGGTAATTCATACACCACTTTTTGATCTTGAAAATATCTATGAGAATGTTAGAAATAATGCAGATTTATCTAGTTTGAAAAATATTGATATTGAAAAACTTGGAAGAGAGGAGAAAACTCTAGTTGAAGAAGTAGTATATGTAATGATGTTTAAATTCAAGAACACTCCACTTGAATTTGACAACACCATACCAAAAGGATTATATGCCATTGTTGAATAGAAGTGGCATTATTGATTAAACCTAGAAAAACAAATTAGAGAATCAACATTAGCCTAGGTAATGCTAGAATTAACAAAAGGAAAAATTGCAAAGGCAAACAAGAAATATTGAGGAAGGTTCACACCAAAGTATAGAGCCTTCAACATTCTCCAAAGTAACATTGAAGATGTTGTAAAGAAATCCACCCAGATGTGGAAATTGATTTATGGATTACCAACTATCAAACAAGGAAAAGAGGATCCCTTTGAGGGTAGGAATAATAATGGTGATGAAGATGATGACAAAGAAAAAGATAATACTACTGAGGAGGAAATACAAAAGAAAGATGATGACACAACAACAACTGATCAACAACAAGAAAAACAAAGTGTGCAAGACACACAAATGTCGAGTGTCAGCCCTCCTCATGACACTAGTGCAACTACAAAAACTGTAATTGTCAAGGATGTTCCTAATATTTCAGCTCAGAACATCAATCCTTTAACTATAGAAGATTTGAAAAATATATTAGACCAATCTACACTACAAGCAAGGTTGTGTGAAAACCCAATATTGATTAGTGTAGATGAGCTTCAAAAGGCAGTAGTTGATATCACAAGGGACAAAGTGAATATACAAGAACCACTTTCTATCCCTATAGTTACTCAAGTACAACCTTTAATCCAAACAATAGTAGATAAATCTACTAAGGTTGATACTAATATCAAAGTTGACAAAAGTAACAAATTTCTACTATTGAAAAGAAGTAGGAAGACAAATAGGATAGAAAGATGCATATGTACTTGAGGCACAAGAACAAGGTGCCACTCAAATCATTATGATTGATAAAAAGTAGATCTAAAGAGAGTAAGGATACACTAAAGGAAAAGGAGCAAGAGGCCATTCAAGAATTGGTAAATCTACCAACATCTGGCACATCTCCTATAAAAATCCTTTAGAAGCCAAGAAGCTGTACCACTACAAATCTTAGCACCAAGCTCAAGCTCTTCAAAAATTGAAAAGGTAATTCAATATGGTGACATCACTTTAGATGAAAAGATAATTATTCCTAAGTATGATTATGATACAATGACTATAGAGAAAATAGAAATTTTGCAACAAGCTTTAGAAAAGAAGCATCAGGAAATGCTTAGGAAAGAGTATAGGCAAAAACAAGCATTGCAAGACATTAAAGACATCTTCTTAAATACATTTAACTTGCCTACACCTAAAGAGTCAAAGCCACTAATGGAACAATTGTTAGATATTTTTGAAAATATTATTAATGAAGATTTGGACACAAATGCTAAACTTTTAGAATGGTCTGAAAGAAAGTTTCAAGGGAAACTAAGTAAAAAAATATCTAGTGACATATCACTTACTCAAGTTGCATTAGCAACCAAGGTTGAGGATGTGAAGAAGGTACTTGAAAATATCTTCTCATTGTACACAAAATTGTACGATCCCACACTCTTCACCCAAGACACTAGAAATAGAATTTTGAGCCTATAGAGGAACCTAAACATTTTAGGTATGCAGCTACCTAGGAACCTAGCTCAAAGTGAGAAGCATTTCCATACATTGCTTTAATCACAAAGTCAATTAGCTATGTTAACAACAAAAGAGGCTAATATAAGAGCCAAATTGGCAAATATTTTGGCCTCTCTCATCCCACACATGGAAATTCTCCATAAGGAATTAGGCCATGTAGAAACTTTGTTAAAGAAAGATCCCAATCTTTCTACACTAGATGGCCTAGTACATCTTGCAACAGAGCTTGCTATCCAAGTTAAGTCATTAGATGTTGCATGTGAAAATTGGGATGTAGCTCTAAAAATAATCATGAAAGTCCATAAATCCTTTTTGGACAAATACATTATAAGTATATAGCCCATTTTCCATCAGTGTCAAAAAGGGGGAGTGAAATAGCAAGAAGCAAAGGGGCGTAAGTATGAAAGGGGGAGAGATAATGAAAATATGGGGAAGCATGAACAAAGGGGGAGTTATCAATTTTGACCCTAGTGATATGCATTTTTGAGAAACACAATGTAGAGATAGAGATAGAGCAAAGCAGACATCAGCTAAGGAAGAGCATAAAGAGTATAAGTGCATTAAATTTAAAGAGTATTAGTTAGTAGAGACAAATATATTTAGAATGGAGAACAAATTTTGGATAAGGAACAAACATATTAACTCAGGGGGAGTTATACATTTTGAGGTACATAGATTATTGCAAAAAATTTGAAATTTTTGAAATTTTGTATGTAAGCCGAGTCATGGATATGTTCTACTTGAGAAGACTAGATTGATTATGTATATTCAAGTGTTTTTGACACTCATGTCAAAGGGGGAGATTGGTTTTGACAATTGAGTGTCAACACACTTAAGTCATTTACTTAGTTCATGTTGAACTAGTAATGCATGCCGAGTACAACATGTAATTATAAGAACTGTTGAGTTGCAATGAGTGTCGAGTCACTCATGTGCCAAGCCACTCAAGTGCCAAGTAGATAGACCATGCCAAGTGGTTCAAGTGTCGAGTGAATAGTAGATGCCAAGTAGTTCAAGTGTTGAGTCAGAAGTAGAATTACAATATATGTCAAGCATCAGTAACCTCATATGCTGAGTAATACAGATTGGACATATTTGTTTGTAATGACACAAACAACTATGTAAATCATTTCTAAGCTAACTTAAAGGTAGATTACGATCTTTTGGAGATAAGGACAAATCTATTTGAATAATCCCTATGTATTTTCATGCAACCAATCAGAAAATAGGAAGGATTAAGTGGAAAAATTGATGAATCATAGCTGTAGATTCATACCTAACCCTAAGCCACCAAAGTCTTTATATGGAAGATGAAGCCCTAAATATTGTAAGAAGTTACATGAAGGTAACAAGGGGTGAATGATAGAATTAAAGAAGTGAACAAGAGAGTTTGCAAAGCATTCAAGGTGACTTAGCAGTAAGAGTGAATTATAGAATCAGTTAGAGGAGAACAAAGGGTAGAGAAGGACACAACATTGTTATATTTGATCATGAAGGATCAAGAAGGACATTGGGAAAAGTTGATTTGTTATCAGGAAGGCAAGTATTAGTTACAAGATCTATGCTGAGACATTCTAGCAAGTGATTTCAATTAAATCTCCTAGGCAAAGTAGTCCTAACAGGCTTTAGAAAATCCTTTAACAGGGTGGCATTCCATGTGAGTGACCAAAATTCCAACTAGGCACACTTCTAATAGGGTGTTGAAATCCTCTAATAAGGTGGGACTTAACTATCTTTGTAAGCCTTTAATAGGGTAGGTGTTTCATAGGGTAGATCATGATTCATGGTCAAACCATTGTAACCTTAATTGGCTACACTTTACAACTACATTAGCAAAGGTTTGTGGGTGTCATCCCCACCCGAATTTTACCTTCTCATTTGGAGGGTTTCTGGGTAACCATATTTGGTGTTATGAGTGTTTGATTACTTATATGTTTTGGATGCACTTACTTTACATGTTATTTTAGTATGTTAATGCATGTGATGTATGAATGGTGAAAGTTTTATGCGTCAAATTTTAAACTCCTGATTCACAACCCCCACCCCCCCCCCCCCCCCCCCCCCCTCAAAATTGTACTCCTTTCCTACTTTTAATTCCAACAAATTAGACAATGTGAGATCCAAGACTATAGTTGATTCTAACTATGGGATTCAATTTTGAGACCAAAACAAGGTGTACTAAGGTTTATGAGAGAGAATGAGTTTTGTGATTAAAGAAAAATAGAGGAAGATAAATACAAATTCAATCATACCTCCATTTTTCATAGGTTTGAGAGATAAGAGGATTCATATTTGAATTAGGTGTATTAAGATCAATTTTGAAGTCCAAGAATGTAAATCTATAATGTAAATATAATAGGGTAGGTTCTAAATGATCATTAAATTGTTGAGCACACAAGAGATTACAATTTAGTATGGAACACTTAACCTCCACTTTAGTGGTATATGATACTGTGTATATGTAAGATAAAATATAAATAAAATTAGTAAATGAAAATGATATATCAAAGTTCACATCATGTAGATCATGCAAGAAACCATTAATAGCTACAACTTGCAAAACCATGTGCTAGTAAAAATCATAAATCAACTAGGGCCTATAATCACCCAAAAATGGTCATCTAGACTATTAGCCCCCTTCTCAACATTTTATCTAAAATATTAAATCATTTATCTACATCAAATCTTTAAAAATTAATTTATTTGATTTTATCCTATAGTTTGACCACTATAACCTAAGTTCTTATTTAATTAAAAGGAACATACATCCCCCCTTTAACTAAATAAAAGACCTATTTCATCCCTTATCCTAAATTGCACACATAAAGTCATTTTCCTATTTTAAAACTAAAAGAAAATACTTTTTGTCTCACATGGATATACAAAAGTCAATTCTTTATGACTGGTGGAAATTATCTTATGCATGGATCATGCAAAAGTTAACTCCCCACCCTTGATTAGATCTTCTTGTCTCATTATCTCTACCATCCATGCTTCTTTAAAAGGAAGAGCTCTCTCCTTTTTTAAGGATCCATCTTCTTTGCATTAGTGTTATGCTGAAAGTTTTTCTATAGGTACTCTTGGAGCTTTTAGAAGATCTTGTGGCTTCACACTAATTCTTTCATAGCATAGTATTTTAATTTCATATTGCATAGGTGTAATTCCTTTTTTTCAATAGAGTAGCACACTTAGTTTAATTAGGAGGCTTGTAGCACTCCCATCTTGCTAGTTAGTTCTTTGCTTAGGTGAGAACCATCCTATTTTTATTTTCTTTCCTTTGCACTCCATGACTAGGGAGCTCTAGGTCAATATTTGAGGCTCTCAATCCATGAGATTTATCAAATAGAAGGACTTAGAGAAGTGTACATTCTTGTATATGCATTTTTGGTACCCACTGTGGGGCAGAATAACTCTATTTTGCCTTTATTTTTCATATTTTTGCCACTTCTTTACTTGTTGTTTCATCTATTTTTATTTTTCTATTGTCAGTGTTATCGTGCAATAATTTTCTAGTATCATACAATATTTTTTCCTATACATGTGATAATTTACTAGTTAAAAGTATCTCTTGTATAGAACTTTTTTGCATCTATGTTCTACAAAATATCACACCCAATAATATGAAATATCACATGGGCAAAAAGTATTGCTTGAACATATAGTAAAGTGTTGTACGATATTTATGTATGAGAAAATATCACTTGGTTTAGAACAAAAGGTTGTTTTAGTTTTTTATTAACATTTTGAGTCCTTGAAATATCTTATTTCTGGGTTTTCTATATTATTTACTATCTGACTAGTGCTTTGCAGGTTTACTATAGTTTTTGACTAACCCCCTTTGATGTACTAACTTATTTGTTTTGTAAATTTGCCTAAGTTGCTTGGTAAATTTCTCATTGAAAAGAATGCATGTCAAAGATTATTTGCTAAAAGGGATACTAATATTTTTTTGCAGGGCTTCCCAAGAAAAGAAAAAAAAAATTGTGGTTGATTTTTTATTTCATTTCTATGTGAGAAATATAGTTTTTTTTTCTTTCCTAGGAACATAAAATTGTGACTAGGTCTCATTACTGGTAGTAGAGTATGCTCTTCACCTTTGCGATAATCAATCAAAAATCTTGATCCTTCATTCAGTCTCAAAAGTGAGTGATATATTCCACTTTTTAGCGGTCTTAATTATTCCTCTTGATGTATTTGGGGGAAACAATAAGAATAGGAGAGTGTGCTCTTCACACTTTGGGTGAATAAGAAATATTGACCACTTTGTTCTGGATCCATTTTATCTATATCTCCTAGTGAGATATCTCCTTTAGAGGGCTTTCTAGTGGTGGAAAGATATCAATAGGAATGACCCAAAGTGGGAACGAGCATAACCTAGCCAACCTAATCCACTATAGTCACAAAGCCCTTGAAAAAGACTAAAGCCTTGGGGGGCATAGAACTTGTCTCTATTTAGTAGAAATACTTGTGGGATTGTGACCATGAGGAAATTACTAAGTGGGAATGCTTAAGGTACTCTTGTGGCCACAAGGTCTATCTTGTTATTAGGTGCAAGAGGAGTTTTGCGAATGGAACCTTTTCCAAAAACCTTAGGATTAGAAGCTACCCTTATTATCCGCTCAACATATTGGTGCAAGGATTGATCCTAGTGGACTACTCATATCACCCCAACATTTACACTCATCATTTGTGTCCCTTTGGTTGTGCCAATGACACCTCCATGACAAATCCAACATCTATTGTGGGAAAAAACTTTGTGTGAGGCAAGGGGGAATCAAGTGTGTGCCAAGTTGTTGAGTAATGAGTTGTGTCCTTTAGGTAGTTCTTCTTGGTGTGTTTTGGATAGACTCATGGAAATAGTTTGGACATACACATGATGTTAGCATTCATAGGGTGTCATCTTTGATATCAAAAGTGTTTGTGTTGAAAAGGTTTCTTTATCCCTTGTTCAACTATTTGAGACATGCCTATATCCCCAATTATTTTCAAAACTTTGTGTCTACTATTGTAAATTGGATTTTTATTCTTTCACAACTGCATTCTATCCTAAAAACACCTAAAATCAAGTCACATGCTACAAATTTTATTGGCCCTTTATTGTATGCAACCTTTGAGAAGTATCCTACGATACTTCTAATTTTCCATAAGTATTGCACCAATTAACAAACTTCAGTGCCTTTCTATGTTATATTCTATCATATGAATTGTTAGGAGGTATCATCTATCTAGAAAATATTGCTTGCCAATTGTAGGAAATATCATATGATAAAAATTGTTGATCTTATATTGCTTGGTTTGTTGTAAAGTATTGTTTGGTTCCTTCTACTTATAGAATTGAGTGAAAATTGAATTTTAACTGAATTAGGGGTGTTTTTACCTTGTCTTACCATGATATGGTCTAAAATTTCCATGTTTGGTGCTATCTTAAGCTGAAAAGATGGTTTTAGTCTCTCAGATACAAACTTATATGGAAAGAATAGTGCAATGAAATAATTAACATTATTGGGTGCCAAAAATTTGTAATACTATCAGTATTGACTGAGAATTACAATATGAACCAAGTACTCACAATGACCAAACTAATGTATAGGCCGAGTTAGATGGTATTAACAAAGTTGTATAATACAGACTAAGTTAAAAGTGTAATGAAGATTGAGACAACTAGATTCCACCTAACTAAGCACACAACATTTATGAGAGCCCTAGTTTGAATGAATGAGGGTATATAGTCAAAATTTGAAATAATTTTATACACCCTATATTCATATTTTGAGAGCCCAACGTGATTTGAACAATTTGTGAAATAATTTCTACGGTGATTACAAATGAATTTATTATTGAAGTGTGATTGAGTATTAATATTCAGCTATGTCGAGTTGTTCAAAAAAATAAATCTCAAAACCTTAGCATGAAAAATAGCATCTGGATCATCATTAGCTATAAAGAACTAAGCAAAAGAGGTAAGAAATGTTCAATTGGTGAAGAGTGACACTTGTCCACCCAAATACCATTTTATTCTTAAAATTTCTATGAAAGGAGATTCAATGAGTGTATTATCATCAATACCACCTTGGGTTATTATGATTCATGATATAAGGAGTTGTTATATCTATAAAATTGGAAAAGTGGGAGATTATGAAATTTGTTTGGCATATAAGAAATTGTATAATGAAGGAGTATTGAATGAAGAATTCAATATTGTTGAGAGGAAAGGGTTAATGTCTATCCTATATTTTCCAAGAAATTTCAAAATTGAATGGATTAAGGTTTTCCTAAGACAAATTCATGATATGGAGTTGTGGCTAGAGAATAGGCTAGTCAAAATCATGAAAAAAGTTATTCATGCTATCACAAGATACCCAACATTTGATAAAAAGAAGACCATGCAATGCTAGAGTAAAGAAGAAATCAAGGAAAACACCAAGAAAGAGTGGAATGAAGGGGGCATTCTATTTCAAAAATCACTAATTTATTGATTAGATTTGTAGTGAGAGTGATTGCACACAAATTCTACTAGTCAACCTGATTGAATAGTGTGTCATCTATGGTTGTAGATCAAGCTTAGAAGATTGTAATGAAAGATCATGAATATGATCTTGCAAAGCTCCAATGTTTACAACTAGCAAAGAACATTGTATCAATCAGAAAGGCTATGAATTCAATATGTAAGTTTTGATCATTGATAATATGTATTTTCTTTTGTACACAGAGTTATTTTCCTACTATTGGAAATGTTGTCTGGCAACAAGGTAAACTTGCTACTAGGTAGATAAGTGAATTTATCAAAAAATTGGGAGACAATTTTGAGAATGTGTTAGATGGATATTTTGATAAATTCAAATGAAAAATGAGGAGAAGAACAAGGATGCCTTCATCATTAGTTGACAAATACTATAAACATATGTATTTTCTAGTTAACATCGACTACACATATGTTCAGATAGTTCAACCAAGAATAGCTTGGCTTAAACCTTTGGGATATGAAATTGACATTGATGATGTGAATGCTTTAATTAGTGCACTATTAACATAAGAGAATGATGCAACGATAGAGTCCTTTCGAAAGTATGAAGAAGAAAAATAAATAATAATAGTAGACATAAAGATTTATTCTACTAATAAGAAGAGGAAAAAAATTATTAAAGACTTAGAAGGGATACTAGGTACCCAAACTAGGAGTAGAGGACCATTGATGATCACACAAGGTCTTGGAGAGGATCAAGATAGTGATGGTGATGTAGAGGAACAGGAAGAAAGTGTAGAAAAATAGGGTAAAGCCCGAGCACTTATCACCCCACCAGCAAACAAGGCCAAAAAAGTAAAAATCATTGAGCCTAAGGTGAAGGAAACTCTAAAAAAGGTAACATCTAAGACCATCTCTCCTCTTGCACCACTGAGACTAAGAACTAGAGAAGAAACAATAGATAGCACACCAAGACTCATTGAAGAAGGGTGTTGTAAGGATTATAAAACCTAGTGAAGGTTCTAGTGGCACAAGTATAGTGAAAGGAAAACTACTAGCCACCAAGGTCAGACAAAGAAAAGAAAGATGATAACAAAAAAAGAAGATGAAGAGGAAGATGTAGAGAAGAGTGAATCTGATGAACCAGGTCACTGTTGAGTTACTATTCATAAAAAACTTAAATCTACTGATGAGGTATGTGACAACATTAGAAACTCTATAGGCTTATCAAGCTTCAAATTTATAAAGTATGGAACATAAAGTGTTGGTGACAAGACAAAGGTAGAAGAATCCATATTAGAGATGATGGCTAAGTTCAAAATAACACCTATAGAGATAGGAAGCTATTAGGAATAAGGTGTATCAACCTTGGATAATTCCTATTCTTATTATTTGTTTTGTAAATTTATTTTTTGCAAATAATGTAATTAAGTGTGAGTGTACATGTCTAGTTGGCATGTTGATGTGTCACACCACTTGTATATGTTGGCATCTTGAATTGTGTGTAAGAAAAATCATGACTGAAATGGTTATGACATATTCCTATGATGTGTAAGAGCTATCTTCAGAATAATTAATTATGTGTAAGGAAATCATGACTAAAATGGTTAGGATGGATTCCTATGATGTGTAAGAGCTATCTTTTGAAGATTTAATTATGTGTAAGGAAATCATAACTAAAATGGTTATAACAGATTCCTATGACACATTAGAGCTATCTTTGGAAGATGCTCTAAAAATAGAAAACACATTATATAAGCACTTTGAGGAATGTAGATAGTAGAGAGGGAGTGTGAGTAGCGTATTGTTGGTTGCTACTAGATAAGTCATCCATGTCCTAAAAGAGCTTGCACTGTAAGTGTGTTGTAACCTTTGAGTTAAAGATAATACATTGTGTAGGTTTTGGAGGGGTGGGGTTGTTTTAGCAAAAGGTTTTTCCCCACTGGCATATCTTTGCATTTATGTGTTATTATTTCTCTATCTATTTTTTATATTCATGGTTGAATTCAATATTATTGTTTACATAATATTGAATCTATAATTATAAGGATTTTAAAAGAATTTGCAAATACTTTCCTTGCTATTTCCACACTTCAGTTTCCTTACAAGTGGTATTAGAGCTTGAACAACTTTTGATCCTAGTTGTTGGGTAGGGTTTTTTGAGCTAATCTCAAGTTGAGTGGGAGTTTTGTGCAATTTATTTTGAATCTTATTTGCAGATTGAGATGGCTAGTTCATCATATGAAAAAATCGAGATGGAGAAATTTAATAGCAGTAATTGTGAGTTGTAGAAACTCAACATGGAAGACTTGCTTGAAGATCATGATATATGGGAGGTGACTTCACTTGATGTGAGGCCCACAACACTATCTCAAGAAGATTGGGATCTCAAGGATAAAAAAGCTAAGTTCTCATTAGAATCTATCTAGCTGATTTAGCTCTCCTAAATGTTCTTGATGAGAAGACCACAAACAGTTTGTGGACATGGCTTGGGTTTGTGTATCAGGCCAAATCTCTTGTGAACAATTTGTTCCTGAGGAAGAATTTTTATTCTCTAAGAATGGAGGAAGGAGGATCTATTATAGATCATCTAAATGATTTTAATTTACTAATTGCATAGTTGACATCATCTAGCATCAAGATAGAGGAGGAGGATCAATGTATGACCCTGTTATGTTCCTTTCTAGATTCATAGGACCATCTTGTGATGGCTCTTGGAAGTACTTTAGTCACTTTTATAATAGATGATGTATTGTCTTCACTGTTATTTGAGGAGACAAGGAGAAAGTCATCAGATTCAGCTAATGAAGCTCTTGCTATTCATGGTAGATCCAATGACAAAGGCAAGAAAAATGACAAGTCTAGAAAGGGTAGATCCAAATCCCATGGAAAATCAAAGACTCCTAGAAAGTTCAAGGTAAAATGCTGGAACCATGCTGGAACCATGATAAGACTAGGCACTTTTGTAAAGACTATAAAGAGCCAAAGAAGAAGAAGAAGGACTCAAATTTAGGTTCAAAAAAATCTCAAGAAGATGGTGATGCTTTCATTATAGCCTTGGCAGTGCATGTATCTAATGATGTATGGTTGATAGACTTGGGTGCTTCTTTCCACATGACCTCTCATCAAAGTTGGTTCTCAAAGTATGAATTTTTTGATGGTGGAAAGGTGTACTTGGTTGATGATTCTCACCTAGAGATAGTTGGATGAGGACGGGTCACTATCAGATTCCCTGATGGATGAGTAAAGGGGATCAATGGGGTAATGCACATACCTAGTTTGGCATGAAACCTATTATCTATAAGTATGTTGAATGATGTAGGTGTACAAGTTGTTTTTTCTAAAGATGGATGTAGGATGATGATAGGAGCTATGGTGCTTGCTAAGGGTACTAAGAGAGGTACTATTTTTTAGCTTGATGAATGCATTTCTTAGTGTAATAGTTCTTCTATTTCAAAGAAGAGAGTAGCTATCACTTCATCCCCACCATCTAAATGAGCAGTAAAGAAGATTGTGGTTATTGGTTCTAAAGGAAATGCAACATGTGTACTTAAGGGTGCAAACACATTGGAAGGAAAGCTTCCTGCAGAAAAGATAATGTTGTGGCATATGAGATTTGGCCACATCGGTGAGAAGGGTCTCAGAACCCTGAAAAACAAGAAACTCATTAAGGGGTTAAATGATTGTAATCTTGAGTTTGAATTCTATGAACATTGCATCTATGGTAAACAAAATTGTGTTCAATTTTACTCTAGTTCTCAAAAATCTTTTCATGTTTTGGATCTTATTCATTCTGATATATTTGGTCCTATAAAAGTTCCTTCAATCTCCAAGTCTTTATTTTTTGTATCTTTCATAGATGATTATAGTAGAAGGACATGGGTTTATTTCTTGAAAAGTAAGACAAAAGTCTTTAGTCAGTTTAAGGAATTTAAAGCCCTTGTAGAGAATCATACTAGTAAGAAGATTAAGTCTGTGAGAACTAACAATGGTGGTGAGTTTTGCTCAGTCGAGTTTGAATAGTTCTATAAAGAATAAGGTATCAAGAGGCATAAGACAACTCCTTACACCCCACAAAAAAATGGAGTTGCAGAAAGAATGAACAGGACACTAATGGAGAAAGCTAGGAGTATGCTTAGTGGAGTTGGTCTTGAACAATAGTTTTGGGTTGAAGTTGTGGCTACTTCTTGCTATTTGGTTAACAGATCTCCTACATTAGCTCTTGTTAGTAAAACACCCATGGAGTTGTGGTCTAATAAGAATCCTCCGATTAAACATCTTTGTATTTTTGGTTGTGAAGCTTATGCACATGTTCCAAAGGAGAAAAGATCTAAGTTGGGAAACAAAGTTTTCAAATGTATTTTCATCAAATATGGTGTTGGTATGAAAGGATACAAGCTTTGGGACCCTGTGACTAGTAAGGTGTTGTATAGAAAAAATGTTATTTTTAGAGAGCTAACATATTCTCCTATTGTTCTACAAACATGAAAAAGAAAAGAAGGAAGATATTGTTTAGTTGCCTCATACCCCTGAGAAGATTGAACAGAAAGACCATGTTGGTTCTAGTGATGAGGAGAGCTCTAGTAGCTCTGACAGTTCAAAAGAAGAAGGAGAATAACCTCAACCTCAACCCTTGAGGAGATCCACAAGAGTAAGGAAGAAGCTAGAAAAGTTTGGTTATTCTATGTTAGATTCCAATTGTTCCTTTGCTTTGATTACTAACATTGATGAGCCTAGATCTATGAAAGAGGCTTTGGATATGAAAGATGCAAGTTCTTGGATTGAGGCCATAGATGATTAGATGGCTTCATTAGATAATAAAAAACTTGGGACCTTGTACCTTTTCCTAAAGGAAAAAAACTTGTTGGTAGAAAATGGGTGTTCGAGAAGAAATTCTATGCAGATGGTAGTGTTGAAAGGTACAAAGCTAGATTGGTTGTGAAGGAGTATTCATAGGTAGCGGGAATAGATTATGGTGAAATATACTCTCCTATTGCAAAGTTGACATCCATTAGATTTCTATTATCTCTTGCTTCATCATATGATTTAGAGATAGAATAGATGGATGTGAAGACAACTTTCCTTCATGGTGATTTGGAGAAAGAGATTTATATGTCACAGCCTGAGCACTACATTGTTAAAAGTAAAGAATCTTTGGTTTGCAGATTAAAGAAGCCTCTATATGGTTTGAAAAAATCTCCTTGGATGTGGTACCTTAATTTTGATGCCTTTGTGTTGTCAATTGGATTTTTAATATCAAAATTAGATCATTGTATTTACTTCAGAGTTAAAAATGATCACCTTCTTATTGTTGCATTACATGTTGATGATATGTTGCTATTTGGGAAGGGTAATGGTATGATTTCTAATTTTAAATCTTAGTTGTCAACATAGTTTGAGATGAAATATCTTGGGGTAGAAAGGTACATCTTGGGTATGGAAATCAATAGAGATATGTCTAATAGAAAACTTTGGTTGAGTTAGAGTAAGTTTGTGAAGTCTGTGTTGGAAAGTTTCAGCATGGCAGATTGTAGATCATTGTGTGTTCCTATTTCTATGGGAACAAAGTTATCTATAGATGATTGTCCAAAATCTCCTAGTGAGGTGGAGGACATGAGTAGAGTACCTTATGCTAGTGCAATTGGCAGTCTTATGTATGCTATGGTCTATACTAGACCAGACATTACCCAAGTAGTGGGAGTTCTAAGCCAATTTATGGCTAATCCTAGATGGGTACATTGGATGCAATTAATTGAGTATTCAAATATTTGAGGGATACATCGTATTACTCCATTTATTACCATGGTAACTCTTCTAGAGCTTTGTGTTTAGTTTTTATTCGTGGGTTTGTGGATTTAGATTACGCAGGTGATATTGATAGCAAGAGATCCACCAATGCTTATGTGTTCACTATTTTTGGTGGTGCTATTTGTTGGATGAGTAAATGACAACCTGTGGTTTTTTTGTCCACTATAGAAGTTGAGCACATGGTTGCTACTCATGCTTGTAAGGATGCCATTTGTCTTAGGAGATTGTGTTATGATATTGGTGTTGATGCAGGATAGATTACTATTTGTTGTGATAGTCAGAATGTTATTTTCCTTGCAAATAATCCAACCTTCCATGCCAGAACAAAGCACATTGATGTGTAGTTTCACTTTGTGAGAGATATAGTGGAAGATGGAAAGGTAAATTTGGAGAAGGTAGATACTATAAAGAATGTTGCAGATGCATTAAGAAAACTAGTGGGCACAGAGAAGTTTAGATGATGTTCAGAGTCTATGGGCCTTTTGGCCTATAACAGTTAGTTCTTGTTATGTTCTTGTTTCTCTTACAAGGTGTTTGAAAAGTAGGAGAATGTTAGGAATAAGGTGTCTCAACCTTAGATAATTCCTATTCTTATTTTTTTTTGTAAATGTATTTTTTTCAAATAATGTAATTAAGTATGAGTGTACATGTCTAGTTGGCATGTTGATGTGTCACTCCACTTGTATGTGTTGGCATCTTGAATTGTGTGTAATGAAATCATGACTGAAACAATTATGACAGATTCTTATGACACATAAAGCTATCTTTGGAATATTTAATTATGTGTAAGGAAATCATGATTGAAAAGGTTATGACAGATTCCTATGACGCATAAGAGCTATCTTTGGAAGATTTAATTATGTGTAAGGAAATCATGACTGAAACAATTATGATAGATTCCTATGATGCATAAGAGCTATCTTTGGAAGATGCTCTAAAAATGGAAATCACATTATATAAGCACTTTGAGGTGTAGCTAGTAGAGAGGGGAGTGTGAGTAGTGTATTGTTGGTTGCTACTAGATAAGTCTTCCATGTCTTGAAAGAGCTTGCATTATAAGTGTGTTGTAACATATGAGTTGAAGATAATAAATTGTGCAAGTTTTGGAGGGGTGGGGTTGTTTTACTAAAAGGTTTTTCCCCATCGTCATATCTTTTCATTTATGTGTTATTATTTATGTATTTATTTTTTGTATTCATGGTTGACTGCAATATTGTTGTTTACATAATATTAAATCTATAATTGTAAGGATTTTAAAAGAATTTGCACAATACTTTTCTTAACAGATTAGTGTAGGAAGTTGTTTCTACACATGAGTTTCCTTACAAAAGCAAAATTCCTAATGAGTTGATGCCAAGTGGCAACATGAAACAATAACTAAAAGACAAATAAGAGAAGGAACATTAGCTAAAATCATGCCTAGACTAACTGCTAAAAAAATGACAACATATTTGGAGAAGTATAGGAATAGATGTGTTCCTAAATATAGAACATTTATGATTTTGCAAAATAAAGTTGAGATTGTTGTACAAAAAAATGAACTACTATGGAAGAGCATTTTTGGACTAACTATAGATGAAAAAGGTAAAGGAGGTATACAGGAAAGTGAAAAGGATGAAGTAACTATTAAAGACATAATTAGTGATGAAGAAGACACAAGTGTGCTAAGCTTATAGAAATAGGGAAGTGTATCCCCTATTCATTCCACTAGATCTATCACTCCTGTAATTCAAAAAATAAGGGACTATCCAAAACTAGGAGGGACATAAGCTCCATTTCTCAATCCTACTACTTAGAGTCCATCAGGTGTTGAGGATCAAGAAAAAGACAATGAAGAAACTAAGACTTCAAATGTGAAGAAAATTTAAGACATATAATTAAATGTAGATCAATCTACTATAGGCTAGGAAGGATCACAAATCTTTGGACCTTCTGAGTGAATCAAAGATAAAAAAGCCAAAGAAAATGAGAAGGAAAAGGAATAAAATAAGAACGACATTTCATAGATTGAGTTGAGTGTTCCCTAGAAATATCATATACCATATTTGCACAATAGGTGCAAGCCCTTATAGATCAAATCATGCCTAGTGCTACTATTTCCATCTATAGCATTGGTACTCAAGTTAGACTGAATACCTTACCCCACTCTAGCCCTTGCTATGCCAAGCAACATCACTCCTAAGAAGGGAAAAGTGAAGAAGAAGAAGATCAATTCTCTGGGTAATGTTGTTACCTTCAATTAAATTATTAACATACTAGATTGGGATTTTAAAAATCTCACATTTGAACAAATTGTAATCTTGCAAGATATTTTGGCAAGAAAGAAAAGACAAGAAGAGATGAGAATAGAGAAATAACAACAAAAAATATTGCATGATATCAAAGATATATTTGTTTATGCATTTGATCTTTAGAATTTTTCTGAGCAAGCCCCTTGCATCTCTCAATTAGTGCAAATTATTGAAAAAGTCAACATTGGGGATATAGAGGCAAATGAGAATTTAATGGCCTCATCAAAGAAAAAGTTTGACAAAAAGATACTGGAGAAAGTTTGCACTGTGATTGCAATGAGGAAGGTTGAATTGTTAACACTTTTATAGAATTTGGAAGAATTTGTGAAGAAAATACAAAATCTATACAATAATCTTTGTGACTTACCCAAAATCAACAATGAGTTCCAAGCTAGCATTCAAAAGATTCAGGTTGAGTTAAAATAATTAGGCAACTCTATCTCTTAATTAGATGGATCAAGTTCAATGCACCACAATATGTTATTATTTGCACAAGGGAGATGGGCTGAGCTACACACAATAAATAGAAGAATGAAGGCCAAGATTATCTCCATACAATCCATGTTGATACCTCATTTGAAGGTCATGCAACATAAGTTGGCTTGAGAAAAGGATTTTGTTAAAAAATATTATAACCTAGCTTAATTGACTTAGTTACAAATTTGGAGATCAAGATACATGGTTTGGAGTTAGTAAGAACCACATGAATCATTCTCTTATGATGATAATCCAAACTTAGAAGTTTTTCATTGACAAATATTGGTTTGATTCCATCCTCCCAACCCCATCAATAGACATAAGTGACAAAATTGAGGGGGATAAGAAAGAAAATGAATGTAGAATGCTTAAAAATGATAAAATCAGAGATGTTGGGCTTAGGTGAATAATAGGAGATAGACCAAAGGTATAAAAAGAAACATCAGACTATTTGAGTCATGAAAAATATGTATTCTATATATGAGTATGATGTAAAAGAATGTAATATTTTTGTGAGTCCTACATGGACCGAGTCATAGGCCTAGGGGGAGTACTATTATTTTTTATACTATAATTATGATATCATGAAAAAGTTCTTTTTCTACTAATGTGAAAGGGTGAGATTGTTGATCTCTCTAGTTTTGTTCTCTATCACTATCAAACACTTAGTCATATACAAGGTAGAGTTAGTCATATACAAGGTAGAGTTAGTCAGTCATCACTACTATCGAATTAGTCTATACAAGACAAATCATGTATTTGTAAAGACTTGTAAATAATCTTATAATCTTATATATGATGAGCTCTATAGGCACTAATCAATTCTTTGGTAGTTATGTATTCTCATTCGAGCTGAGTTTAGTAAATGCCCAACAAACAGAGTAGAATGGATGTTGAGTAATAAAGGAGGAGCTAAGTTAGTTAAGGCTGAGTATTAGTAGGAAGAATAATTCTGAACTAGCATCACAAATAATATATTTCAATTAATACAGTATGAACAAGAATGTCTAAAATGACACAAACTTTGAGGTAAATTATTTTTTAGTTGATATGTAAATAACATTTAATGTTCAAAGATTTTTTTACAGAGGTTGTTACATGTTTTGAATTAGATCGTCGATCCCTATGAAGAAGGAACAACCAATTAGGTGAAGATGCAAAAAGAAAAACATCTAAATCAATTATCTTATTCTAGAGGACTCTAGAAATGTCTTTAAAATGGAAGATCCAAACACTATTCTAAATGAGTAATGGTGTATGTGCAAAAAGAAGTGAAGGAGCTAGGTCTTGGAGGTTGCAAGAAAAAGTTGTGAAGTAACAAAGTGTAGGGAACTATTAAAGTAGTGAAGAGAAGATTAAAGATATATTAGATAGAAGATCAGATCATAGATTGGAAGGAGAATATCTATAATCAACATTGATAGTGCAGATTGAAGGATTAGATATTGAATTATTTTGGCAAAGTGAATTAGGGTCAATCTCTTAATAGATTCCTTACTACATTGTAAGTGTTAAATCATTTAATTAAGGTAGACCTAATAGTCTTTGTAAAGCTCCTCATAGAGCAGACCCCTCATATGGTAGATCATTGGAAGTGATCAAATTTTTAGTCATAACAAGATGACTTTGTTATTATAGTAGTGAAGATTTGTGAGTGTCATCCCCACCCCAATTTTATCTTCACTTTGGAGGGTTTTTGGGTAACCAAAATCTCTTGTGTTATGTGTTTATATTTTCATGTTGATGGATGTGATACATAGTTAGATCTATTTAAATATTTGGAAATTGAAGTTATGTTACAAATAATCTAGATATGAGATGGACATTGTGGTGAATTTAGTTAGCTTGTTTAGAAATTTTAATTTTTTAGTGATCCTGATTCACCCCCCCACCTCGCCCAATCTGAATATCCCTATTTCCTAATAAACTTGCAAAATTTGGTATTAGTGAAAATTTCTCTTGGAAGAAGTTTAATAGCTTGAGCATTTAGTTATTGGAGATGGAGGCTTATAAACTAGGAAAGATTATTGATAATCAAATGATTGACCAACTCATACAAGAGAAACTTGAAGCAACGAGAAAGGAGTTAAGGAAATCCTTAAGGAAAAGAAAGGATATGTCTATTCAAAAAAATGACACACTTTATCAAGAAGTTCATACTCAAGGATTGCTTGATGATGGAATTTCTAGTGAAAATAATGTAGCTATTGTAGATTTTTTGGAAAAGAATTGCATTCTAAATGAAGAAGTTGGAGGATTGAAGAGAGAACATGAAATTCAATTAGTAAGGCTATGTGAAGTAATAAGAGTAAATCTAAAGAAGATAAAGTTATGGCTAAAGAAGAAAAAAGACAAATGGCTATTATACTTGAAGAAAGATCATTTGATGTACAAAAGCTTACAAACAATCAACTAGACATTATGAATTGACTACTACTTTTAAATCAAGAGATAAACAATAAAGACATGGACATAGAAAATCTAATATCAAAAAGTGATCAACTGAGGAATGAGCTAAGATTAGAGAAATAACTTGCAAAAAGGATGATCAAGCCTAATGAAGCAATAAGATATTTTGAAGAACTAATGAGATCACCAAGGTCATCTAGTGACACCTATGGATTAGGGAATACCAAGCATCAATCATCTAATGAAGAAGGAAAATCATCCAAAAGTGTAGAAAAAATGAGTGCAAAGTCAAAAGGAAAACCTACATGCTATCACTATGGAAAATTTGGACACACAACAAACATTTAAAAAAAGAAAGATTGGTAAGAAATACCCTAAACCTAAGTTTATTGGTAATTATTTTAATTACAAGAAGCAAGGTCATAAAGCACATGAATGTAGAAAAAAATTCAACAATAAACCTACATGCTATCATTGTGGAAAATTTGGACACACAACAAACATTTAAAAAAAGAAAGATTGGTATGAAATACCATAAACCTAAGTTATTGGTAGTTATTTTAATTACAAGAAGAAAGGTCATAAAGCACATGAATGTAGAAAAAAGTCAACAATACACCCACTACACCTAGATTTGAGGGATATTGTTACAATTATCAAAAGTATGGACATAAAGCACATGAATATAGATCACAAGAAAAGTTTGACTTGACAACCAAAAGGAAAGAAAATGCACCTAAGAAAGGAAACTCTTAAAATTGGGATTACAATACATGGTTTAGTTTTCATTATTGTGGAGAGTATGGTCATATTCTAGAGAATTTCATTAGAAAAAATTTCAAAGGTAATTACAAGAAATGGTTGAATGGATTTTTTTTGTTGTCATAAGGCTGGACATGTCAGTAAGAACTACAAGACTTGAGCACTAGTAGTAAATAATGAACACATAAAAGAAAAAGACAAAGTGGATGTAGAACAAACAAAGAAGGAAATGAATCAAACTTGGAAGAAGAAGATAGAGGCTAGAAGTAGTGGAAAAAATGAAGTTGGGATCACCCAATCCAATGGAGAAGGTGATCAGACTGTCCCAAATTGATCAAAAAAAGTATGCAAGTAACTACAAATTCAAATGACATAGCATACATCAGTTCCTAACATAAATTGTGCAAAGTTCATATCTATATAGGACAAGATACATTAGAACAAATTTATGGAAAGAAAAATTCAATGAAATTATTTACATTATTGGGTGTCAAACATCACTAATAATATCAATATTGATCAAGCATTGTAATATGGACCAAGTACACACAATGACCAAACTGATGTATAGGCTGATTTAGATGGTATTGACTAGGTTGTATAATGGAGACCAAGTTAAAAGTGTAAGAAAGAATGAGACAATTGGATTCCACTTAATTAAGCACACAACATTTATGAGATCCCTAATTTGAATGAATGAAGGCATATAGTGAAAATTTGTAAGCATTTTACACACCTTGCATTTAGGTTTTAAGAGCCCAGAGCAATTTTAGCAATTTTTGAAGTGATTTCTATGGTGACTACAGGAAAATTTGTTGTTGAAGTGTGATTGAGTATTGATTTTTAGTTGTTCTGAGTTCTTTAGAAAGATAAATCTCAAAAACCTAGCACAAAAAATGGTATCTGGATCATCATCAGTGACAAAGAATCAAGGAGAAGAGGTAAGAAATTCTCAATTGGTGAAGAGTGACACTTTTCCTCCACCCAAATACTGTGTTATTCCTGAAATTGCTATGAAATTAGATTCAATGGGTGCATTATCATCGATAGCACCTAGGTTTATTATTATTCACAATGTATAGAGTTGTTATATGTGTAAAATTGGTGAAGTGGGAGATTATAAAAAAATTTGGCATATCAAAAGTTGTGTAATGAAGGAGTATTGAAGGAAGAATTTAAGATTGTTGAGAGGAAAGGGTTAATGTGTGCCCTAGATTTTCTAAGAAATTTCAAAATTGAATGGATCACAGTTGTGTTATGTCAAATTCATGATATGGAGTTATGGTTGGAGAATGGGCTAGTCAAAATCATGAAGAAAATCATTCATGCTATCACAAGATACCAAATGTTTAATAAAGAGAAGATCATGTGATGCTAGCGTAAAAAAGTAATCAAGAAAAACACTAAGGCAAAGTGAAATGGAGGAGGCATATCTACTTGAAATAAAATGAATTTATTGATTAAATTTTTAGTGAGAGTAATTTCACACAAATTATACTAGTCAAGTTGATTGAGCAAGATGTCATGTATGGCTGCAGATCAAGCTTGGAAGATTGTAATGAAAGATCATGAATATGATCTTGCTGAGCTCCAATGTTTAAAGCTAATAGAGAACATGTTATCAATTGGAAGGGCTAAGAATTCAATGTGTAATTTTGGATCACTGATAATGTGTATTTTCTTTTGTACTCAGATTTATTTTCCTACTATTGGAAATTTTGTATGGAAATAAGGTAAACATGCTACTAGGTAGATGAGTGATTTTATTACAAATTTGGAAGACAATTTTGAGAATGTGTTAGATGAATATTTGATAACTTCAAATGGAAAATGAGGAGAAGAACAAGGATTCCTACATATTTATTTGACAAATTTACTATAATGATTTGTGTTTTCTACTTGAGACTGTCTACACATATTTTTAGGTCATCTAGCTTAAACTTTTTGGATATGAGATTTAAATTGATGATGTGAGTGTAGTAATTACTACACTATTAATAGAAGATATTTAAGCAAATTCCAAGTCATTTGGTAAGTATGAAGAAGAAAAAGAAAAATTAATAGTAGACATAAAGATTGCTTCTACTGATAAGAAGAGGAGGAAAATGATTATAGACCTAGAAGGGAAACTAGGTACATGAGTTGGGAGTGAAGAACGATTGATGATCACACAAGATTTTGGAGAGGATCAAGATGGTGATGGTGGTGCAGAGAAGAGGAAGAAAGTGCATAAAAATAGGGTAATTCCCTAGCACTTGTCACCCCACCAGCAAAGAAGGCCAAAACAGTCAAAATCATTGAGCCTAAGGTGAATGAAACTATAAAGAATGTAATATGTAAGACCCTCTCTCCTCTTGCACCATTGAAATTGAGAACTAGAGTGAAAACAATAGCTAGTACCAAGCTACTACTGAATAAGGCTATTGCAAGGATTGCAAAGCCTAATGAAGGTTCTAGTGGCATAAGTGTAGTAAAAGGAAAACTGCTAGCCACCAATGGTCAGACAAAGAGAAGAAAGATGATAACACAAAAAGAAGATGAAGAGGAAGATGCAAATAAGACTAAATTTGATGAACCAGGTCAATGTCGAGTCACTATTCATAAAAATCCTAAATCTACTAAAGAGGTATGTGACAACATTTGAAACTCTACAAGCTTATAAGCTTCAAATTTATAAAGTATGGAACATTTAGTGTTGTTGATAAGAAAAAATGTAGAAGAAGCTATATTAGAGATGATAGCTAAGTTAAAACTAACACCTATAGAGATAGGAAGCAAGATTCCTAATGAATTGTATATTAGAATTGGTTTGAAGTGACAATAGGAAATAATAACTAAAAGGCAAATAAGAGAAGGATTATTAGCTAAAATCATGCCTGAACTAATAGCTAAGCAAATGACAACATTTTTGGAGAAGTGTAGGAATAGATGTGTTCCTAAATATAGAGCATTTATGATTTTGGAAAATAAATTTGAGGTTGTTGTACAACAAAATGAACTACTATGCAAGAGCATTTTTGGACTAACTATAGATGGAAAAGGTAAAGGAGGTGTACATGAAAGTGAAAAGGATGAAATGACTGTTGAAGGCATACTTAGTGATGAAGAAGAAATAGGTGTGTTGAGCTTATAGGAATAAGAAAATGTATCCCCTATTCATTCCACCACACCTGACACTCATGTAATTCAAAAAATAAGGGACTATCCAAAAATAGGAGGGTCACAATATATAATTATCAATCCTACTACATAGAGTCCAACAATTACCAAGGAGCCAGAAAAAGAAAAGGAAGCAATTAAGGCTTCAAATGTGTGGAACAATTAAGACAAATAATTATATAAAGATCAATGTACTGTAGGTTAGGAAGGACCACAAGTCTTAGAACCTCTTGCAGAGGGAATCATAAAGACATAACCAAAAGAAAAAGAGAAGGAAAAAAATAAAATAAGAATGATATTTCACAATCCAAGCTGAGTATGCAAGCTCACACTCCAACCCTAGAAATTCCAGATCTCATATCTGCATGATAGGTACAAGCCCCTATAGATAAAATCATGTTGAGTGCTACTATTGTTGTCTCTAGCTCTAATACTCAAGATAGACCGAGTTGTGAAACTCCTTCACGCCCTCTATCCTAACTATGTTGAACAACAACTCTCCTAAGAAGGGAAAAGGGAAGAAGAAGAAGAAGAACTCTCTAGGTAATATTGTTACCTTGGATTAAGTTAGTAACATATTGGATTAAGCTTTAAAGAATCTCATTCTTGAAAAAAATGTAATCTTGCAAGACATATTGGCAAAAAGAAAAGACAAGACATGAGAAGAGAACAAAAAAAATGACAAAGTATTGTATGATATCAAAGATATATTGTTGATGCATTGGATCTTCATAATATTGATAAATATGTTACTTTCATCTCTCAGTTAGTTCAAATTGTTGAAAAATTCAACAATAAGGATATAGAAAGGATATAGAAGAAATTGAGAAGTTAATAGCATGGTCAAAGAAAACATTTGAGAAAAAGGTACTAGAGAAAGTTTCCACTATGATTGCATTGAGGAAGGTTGAACTGTTGACACTTGTACAAAATATGGAAGAACTTGAGAAGAAAGTACAAAATCTGTACAATATTCTTTGCGACGTGCCTAGATTCACCAATGAGATCCAATCTAGCATTTAGGATATTTGGGATGATTTAAAATTATGAGGCAAATCTATCTCTCAAATAGTTGGATCAAGTTCAATGCACTACAATAGACTATTTTTTTCACAAGGGTGGTTGGCCACGCTACACATAGAAGATAGAAGAATGAGGACCTAGCTTATCTCCATGAAATTCATGTTGATACCTCATTGGGATGTCATGCAATGTGACATGGCTTTAGCAAAGGATCTAGTTCAAAAAGATCATAACCTTTCTACTGTTGATAGCCTAATTGAATTAGTTGCAAATTTGGAGATCAAGATACAAGTTTGGAATTAGTAAGAATGACATGGGATCATTCTCTTGCCATGATCATCCAAACTCATAAGCCATTCATTGACAAATATGGTTTGATTGAATCCTCCCAACACCAAGAGAAGACATAAATGACAAAATCAAGGAGGATAAGAAAGAAAATGAATGCAAAATGCTTAAACTTGATCAAATCAGAGATGTAGAGCTCGGATGAATAACATAAGTCAGACCAAAGGTATGAAAAGAAACATTAGACTATTTGAGTCATTTAACATATATAATGTATATGTGAGTTTGATGTAAAAGAAAGTTTTTTTTTTTGAGTCCTACATGGATCGGGTCATAGGCATAGGGGAAGTATAATCATTTTTAATACATTAATTATGTAATCATGACAAAAAAATTTGCCACTAATATCAAAGAGGGATATTATTAATCTCTCAATTTTTGTTGTCTATTACAATTAAACACTTAGTCATATACAAGGCAGAGTTAGTCATCACTGTGATTGAGTTACTCTATATAGGCTGAGTCGTGTATTTGTAAATACTTGTAAATAATCTTGTATATGTCAAGCTCTATAGAAGCTAATAAATTCTTTGGTCATCAAGTATTCCTATACAATCCAAGTTTAGTAAATGCCAAGAAAACAAAGTATAATGGATGGTGAGTTAGTTGAGGCCGACTATCAGGAGGAAGAACAATCATGACTAAGCATCAAAAACAATATGTGTTGAGTAACACATTATGAACAAGAATTTCTGGAATGATACAAACTTTGAGGTAAACCATTTTTGAGCTGAGATGTAAATAAGATTTAATGATTGAAAATTTTGCTACAGAGGTTGTTACATGTGGATCATAAATCCCTATGAAGAAGAGACAAACAATCATATGAGGAAAAAAGGGAAACATCTAGATCATTGATCTTATTCTAGAAGAATCTACAAATGTCTTTAAAAGGGGATATTTAAACCCTATTCTAAATGAGTAATGGTGTATGCACAATGATAAGTGAAGGAGTTAGGTCTTGGAGGCTGCAAGAAAAAATTGTGAATTAATAGAGTGTGGAAACCTATTGAAGAAATGAAGAACATATTAAAGATATATTAGATAGAAGTTCATATCAAAGATTGGAAGGAGAAAATTTGTAATCAACATTGATAGTGCAAATCAAAGGATTAGATACTGAATCATTTTGGCAAAGTGAATTATGGTAAGCCTATTAACAGAGTGGCCCTAACAAGCCTATGTCAATCTCTTAATAGAGACCTTACTTCATTGTAAGTGTTAAATCCTTTCTCAAGTTAGACCTAATAGTCTCTATAAAGATCCTAACAAGGTAGATCCCTTATAAGGTAGATCATCATAATGATCAAATTTGTAGTTCTAACAAGCTAACTTTGTTACTACAATAGCAAAGATTTATGGGTGTTATCTCCATCCTAGTTTTAACTTCACCTTAGAGGTTTTTTGGGTAACCAAAATCTCTTGTGTTATGTGTTTATATTTTCATGTTGATAGATGTGATACATAGTTAGATCTATTTTAGTATTTGAAATTTTAAGTTATGTAATGCATAATCTAGATATGAGATGGATAATGTGGTGAATGCAGTCAGGTTGTTTTGAAAGTTAAAAGTTTTAGTTATCCTAATTCACCCCTGCCCCCCCCAGTATCTTAGTTTCCCAATAAACTTACAACAATTGTGACTTCAAATTTATAACTTAAGTCTTTAGATCTTCTTCTATTTTTTCTTATCTGAAATCATACTCTTTAGTGATGTAATCTCAAGTTCATTATTCAATATTTCATTTTCTTTTTTCTTTTTAATCTTGGAAATGGATTCTAATTATTTTCCTTAGTCTATAAATTTTTTTGTCCTAGATCTTGAATTTTCAATTCGGTCTTTCAAATTCTAAATAAAATTTTGTGCATATCTAGGCTTAGTCTACAACTTGATTCTTTTATCATTTACCTATTTCATTCATCAAGATCTACCTCGTAGTTCCTTTTCAAATCTTCTAAAGTCATGATGATCTCCCTCAAATTGTTAGACATCTTCTAAGTAAAATACATTTGATATCAATTATTAGAACTAGGTAATACCAACAGGGGGGTGAATCAGTATTCCAACACTTTTTGCCCAAGTATGGATACCATAAATTAACTTCAAATGTGTATGAATAGTTAAATTTAGTAAAAATAACAAGAAACCAAAAAAAAACTTGTAACATCATATTTTGTTAATTAGGAAAACCTTGGCCAAGGGAAAACTATTATGGTAATGATTTCCATAAAATGATCTACTAATCAAAAGTACATTTGAAAGGCGTTGACCCTGTTAGGAGTCGATTACATAAATATAGTATATATGTCCTTATTATAGGACTAAGTCTCTCTAGAGGAATCAACCCTATTAGAAGTTGTATTACAAAAAGGTTAGCTCACTTCTATTATAATAATATACAACTTTACAAGTAGTATAGAGAAATACCAAAATTTTGACTATGTTGATATCTTAAATATCTTATTATTCTTTTAGTGTTCCTTTCATCTAATAATGTATATATAGCTCTTCTCTTCTCTAATCATAGAAAAAGGATTTCTAACATGAATAAATCTTTCACATAGCAATCACAACTTAGCATGAGAAATGACAAATTTTCTCATACCTCAATGCCATTTTTCTTAAGTGTCATATCTAATTGGCCCTATACACTATAAAAGCATTACCAATATTTAATATTAACACCATCTAGTGAGGGTTAACATATAGGATTTTGTCCCTTCATTCCCAATTCCTTTAATTGATAGGTCAATTTAATTCCTTAGTTAAAATGATCGTGTTATCTTGTATCCTCAACCTTTACGATGATAAATTGGTAACTAGTTTTTAATCTAGAACTTCTACCAACTAAAAAATAAGATAAGTAATATTGGATATATAATTTAGACTCTCCATATTACCATATTCCATAATTATAGCTTAGTAAATTCTCCTAATGAATCTCATTGATGAAAACAATATGATTGTGCACCATTTTCTAGAGTTAGACAATTTTCTTCACTATGACATACCAAACTAGGCCTCTAAGCACTTTCCAATTTATCATTCAATTATTTTAATTTCTCTTGCATCTTTTAATTCTCAATGACTTGAGTGTCATAATATTTTTCTAACCTATTTTAGTTGAAGATAGCTATCTATACTTTCTTTGTCTAGATCTTTAGGTTTTGCCTTATCTATAAATGAAATTATGTAAGGAAATTAGCCATCTCAACACCACCAACCATGTTTCATGTCTAGACCATCTTGTCCCATTGTCTACTACCTTGTACAATTATCAAATGTGGATTTTTTGTAGAATTGGAAAGTGACCATACTTCAAGTGTTTTACTTCTTGGATCAAAACCTAAACCTCTAAAAAAATCACCACACTCTATCTCTGATCTAAAAATTGGGTCTAGTTGCCTTCTAATTTGATCAATAATAAACAAAGAATGCAAACTCTAGCCTAGAAAAAAAAACATATCATTCTTGGTGACAAGGTCCCTATCTTTCTCCATTGTCAATGCATGATTATTTTTTTGATCATATTGTTGGAGATCATTAACAAGATCTTCTTTTTTCTCATTAGTTAGACCATATTTCTCCAAGTTGTTCCTCACTTCTCTTTCTTTTGAATTGAACAAGAAACTTTTAAACTCATCGATATTTACAAAATCATCATCAAGAATAAATTTATTACATGGAAGTAACCTCTCATCCATTTTATTAGAAATAATTAAAGCATTCTCTCCATCCTCCTCACCTTCTAGTGGCTTGTGTAGTTCTCCCATTCTTTTCCTTAGTTAGCAATAATATTGACATTTATTCACTACTATGGCCTTATTTTTATCTTTCAATAATAATTTTTCAATTTTTTTCCTTTCTAAGGTAGTATTTGAGAGGAGTCAACCTTGTCACCCTCTTCTACTTTTTCAACACAATCTTTCTCTAGTGGTTGAACACCTTGAGAAGATTTCACATCTTCAGGCTTTACCCTTTCCTCTACCCCACCTAAAAAAATTTCTAATTCTCCATAATCTCACGATAATTTTCCATAAGGGTGTTAATTCTTGGCCAATAATAAATCTCATGATAGAAACCCTTGAAATTAGGAACTACTTGTTTGAATTCAGATTCCACCACTTTAATATCATTTTGATATTTTTTGTTTCATTCCACCTAGATTCAATTATTTCATTCATAAGAACATCCTCATTGATTAATTGTTCATATTTTGGTACAATACTATTAGTCATATGAAGTATTGTTTTCTTTTCAATATTATTAGGGTTATAAAATCTCAATCGAGTACTATCCAATTTATACTGCCTAAGGAAGGAATTCATCTTATCTGTAGCCCATTTTCCAACTGAAAAAATTTACCGACTGCCTATAATATAGGTAAAAATGTTCCTTTCTTCATATAGGGACCCAAATATTCCTTGTCTAGTATGGTTAGTTTCCAAATAAATTCAATGATTCCTACCATAACAGGGAAAAATTTAGGGAGTGAGTAGGGTGGACATGGACATCCAAAAACTCTAAAAAATAGAAAACAATTCAAAATAAAAAACATCACCCCAATTGGGCTTAATAGATCCTTTACTATTAGTACATGGTAAGGAATTATCATTAGTCTAAGGATCAATGGAATCCTCTCATCAAAAACTTCTAACATTTTCTTTATTGGGACAACAATCCATTTTTGAAAAGACACATAATCTAAATGATATGTAGTGGAGTTGTAAATTTTGGTCCATGATTGGAAAAGATGGGTCTCAAATTGATCCCATTTCTTCAATTATAACTCATTATTCCTATATTTATCATTATATAATAGAATTAGTTGCATCAATAGTGATTAGTGAAAAAAATCTACATGGTCAAGTTTTTGTTTAATTCCCAAGAGGTCATTATGTGCTTTGTTTATGATGTAGCCCACATAATCATAGTCATTATTAATAGGAGGATATTCAATATCTATTGTGATTGTAAGGAAGTTCTATGTAATGTAATTTGTACAATCACCACCCAAGATATTGTAGAGACCATGCACAATATACTTCAAATAATAGTTAAACCTATCACCCCTAACTGATAATGTAACTAAAAATTCTCTTATTGTATGTAAAAGAGTTATATCAATTGCTAAGTTGTCATTTATCTCAAGCCTTACTTGGTTAGACATTATGTTAATTTAATAAAGTGTCATATCATTTGATTGATGAAGAGGATTTAAACATAGTATGATGATAACAATGTTGATAAGTATTCATATTCAATGGACACTTGAATAAATTGGACCCTAACAATGTAATGTTGGTTTGATTGTTTTGTAATCATGTAAAGTTGTGATGAAGTTCATGTATTCACCAAGCTATAAAAGTTACACTAACTAAAGAGTCTACAAGGTGAAAGAAGGAATACAATATTTCCCAAGATACTAAAGTATGAACCAAATGCTTGGAAAAGTAAAGATGGAGTTTAGTCTTAATCAAGTTATTCTAGTGTTAACCAAGCACAGTGTTACATGATACAAGTTGTAATGTTTATCGATCATGAGATAGAATAAAAAGTAAAGAAAAATATGATTTGACACCAACTTTTGATGCAAATAAAGAGTGTTTGAAAATATTAAAGGATAGAGTCAAATTTTGTTACAAGATCTAAGGCTAGAAAAATACAATGAAGATCCAATGAAGTTGATTTAAGAAAGATAAGAATGAGCATAAATTTCAATAAATTTCTATTTTCTTGGTGTCTAAATTCAATAAATTTGAGATCTATGGATGTGTTTAAGTGGTAAAATCTAGAAGGATCTGGAAGGTCGAAGTTAACTATTGAAGTAGATGATTGAGACCATTTTTTGTTGTTGATTTTTGATGATAGATGCAAACAATTGGAAGAGAAAAAGAAGGAAGAAGAGTAAGGTAAACTAAGTAGAATAGAGGAAGGAAGATCAAGAAAAGTGAGAATCAGCCAAACAAAGATCAAAAGGAAGAAGACTAAGTAAAATAGAGATTTGATAAAGCAATGATAGTGCTAAACCTAAATAGGCATTTGACTATTACTTTTTTGTCATTTTAGCATAATATCTCTTAACTAATTGAACCTAACAAGTCTATAAAATCCTATATTGTAACATCAATTAGTGATATTTGTAAGTTCTTTAAATTAGGCCACTCTTTAGAAATTTCAAGGAGTGGTAACCTTGACATGATATTTGGTTAAAATATTATAACTAGGTCATACTAAAAATGTACATATAACCCTTTTATAAGGTTGGCTCAGAGATCACTTTAGAAGAGTGAATTATTTGGGTTTCTGGACCCAGGTGGTTTTCCCCTCTATAGAATTTTCACAGTAAAATTTTAGGTTTAATTGTGTGATTTATTATGTCTTTCAAAGTTTATTTGATGCTTTATGTATTATGTTGCAACTTGGTGTAAGCTAAATAATTATTTTGATACTCAACACAGTCATAAACATTGAGTTAATGGTTTGAATTTAAATGTTTATAAGTGGAAGTTAAGATGTTGAACGTGGATTACTAAATTAGTATTATAAAATTTTATTAAGTTTAATTTGGTGCTGAATTGATTTAAGGCTTGTGGGATAATTAGATATAAATAATAAACCCCCCCACCTCCCCCCACCTGCCCCCCAAAATTTGTATCATAGAATAGTGCTTGAAGGAAATAATTTAAAAGAGGCTCGACATAAAGATCTAGAGATATTATACATGAGAGAGGCACCCAAGTTGAATAAGTAGAACTTCTCCTCATGAAAAAATACAATGAAACTACACTTTTCTATAGTTGGATATCATGCTCTAAATTGGCTATAAAATTTATATGTTTCTCTTTCTAGTTCTATAATTATGGTTGAAATGAATCAAAAAAGAGAACACAATAGTGTGATGATTGATATTGCATCTTCCTTAAATGATATGAAATTTGATGATATTAAGAACTGCAGAAATGATAAAGAGATGTATGAAAAATTAATACTTGTACATGGTGAAGATAAGAATTTATTAAAAGCTAAGTTGAAATTTTTGAGAGGAAAATATGATGACATGAGAATTAAGGAAGGTGATAACGTTACACGATATGTGAACTAGATGAAGGAAGTTATAAGTGCAATCAGAGTTGTAGGAGGTGATATTAGTGGAAGTGAAATTTTAAGTAAAGTTCTTAGAACCCTCTTACCTATCTATGCTATAAAAGTGTCCATAAATCAGGATGTTAGAGCTATGCCTAGTAATGTTCTTACACTTTATGGTTTAGTTGGCTAGTTGACTACATTTAAATTGAGATATTATTAGAATGGTATGCATACACTTGGGAATGCTTTCAAGTCTTCGCTAGCCCTTGGTAGTTCAAAGAAAGACAGGAGCAATAAAGATGAATATCATGCCCAAAATTTGAACAAGAAACACACACATACATACTTTTAAATCTTAAATTTTTGAAACACTTTAATAATTCATACCAAAGCATTAAGAGATTATTGCTACAAATTTCAATTTCTTTTAATCATATTTAAGGAAATATTTAAAGTAAAATATATTCACAATATTGAAAGTCTTTTCAAATATTACAATCACAATTTGATCTTTACAAAAAATCAAAAATTACATAATGAAGATCTACAAATGATCTTTTTCAATACAGAACTTTTACAAATTTTCATAATAAATCTTCTTGAAATCTCCAACAAAAATTGAAAATCTTCCAAGCTTTTCTTCAATACGAATCCATTTAGAAACCTATACAAAACAACACTGGAAACCATGGAGAGTTCACTAAATAAGCTAGGTCTCTATGAGACCACCCACTGAGCTTGGAGAACTAAGATGATTAGGGTAAAAATCAAGCACAAACACACAAAAAAATAGCTACATGATACAACATTCAATACCCTTTTTGAGCTTGCACAACAGGTTACCATAGCAACCAACAAAATGCGTGAAGGTGTGCTTAGAACCTTGAGGATAAGCTAAATACATAAAACCAAATTTTTCCTAACAAGGAATACAAAATAAATACCAACTCTCACAAAAATTCTCCCCTTATCACCCCCCAAGAGCATAACAATGTACTGGCACATGCAACCCATACTACACGTGTTGACATAATAGTCAAGTTTGTTATAGTGGCATAAACTTATTCAGATTGTAAGTATCTACTAAGATTATTATATAGTTAACAGTGTTAACCAAGCATTTTAGCTGTCATCGAGTTCTACAGTTGCTATCAAGTCCTTTGGAAAAATTTTAGTATATGCCAAGTAGTTACAACTATTGTGAAGATCACCAGTGTAAACTGATCATCTCAGTGTATGCCAAGTTTACTAGTGTTAACTGAGTCATGCAGTGCTTATTGAGTCCACATTTGATATAATGTGATTCTAGTGTTAACCAAGCTACTCAGTGTTAACCAAGTGATTTAGTTTTTACTGAGCCCGTAGTGGAAGCATTGACTGAGCGAGGTAATGTGAATCAAGTGATTTAGTTTATATGTTGAGTTTTATAGTATTTGTTGAGTCACCAATGCAGATCAAGTTCAAGACTACTTGGAAGTGATTAGTATGGACTGAGCTTCTATGCCTATCGAGTGCATGATGATTCCAAGCATTGACAATGGATGTCGAGTATCAGAACCTCATCGAATCAGTCATCAGAACTCGAGTGTCTACACTTGAGCCAATTTTGTAATATTTGTGTAAAATGGTATTGTGGCCAACTTTGTAATTGTGTAATTGGATTGATAAATATGTAATGTATTGTATCATATCCAAATCATGATGATATCAAGAAAGAAATGCAATGTAATCAAATATAATCAGAGAAGTGTAGAAGAGAAAATTACAAAGACTATAGTAGTATAAGGAGCAACAAAGACATATCTATCATAGTAAGGTAATTTATACACACAAAAGAATCTCATTTATCAAACCACATTGAAAATTAGAGATCAGCTACTACTTTATCCTAATAGGTGGATTAGTCAAATCCTTTAACAAGGTAGACCTAACAGTCTTATGCAAATCTCTTTATTGAGTGCATACTCCATTGTATGTTTGTAAATCTTTAACAAGGTGGACCTAGCAATCCTTATTGCTCCTAATAGGGTAGATCATTAGAAGTGATCAATGTAAGCATTAACAGGCCAACTTTATACTACAGTACTAAAGCTAGTGGGTATCATCCCCACCTCAGTTTTTCTTTCTATTTGGAAGGTTTCTAGTTCACCAAATCTATGTGTCAAAGTGTAATGTATGCTTTCATGTTTTTAGTTTCTCATGCATGCAGTTAGATCAAAATTTTCATATTAGATTAGTTGTTAATTGGATTAAAGTTTTATAAGTTACTGATTCACCCCTCCCCTCTCAATAACTTATCCTTTAAGAATATTTCCAACAATTGGTATCAAAGCATTATGGTTCTTAGAGAGAAGTTTGACAGCTTGAGCAAAGATCAAAGGCCATGGAGATATTCAGACTTGACAAGGCTATTGACAATGAGAAGCTAGATTTGAAAATGGCTATTACCCAACTCAAGAAAGTAGAGGAGCAACTCACTCAATCCCTGAAAAGAAGAAAAGATCTTGCAATTCAAATGAATGATCATTTCTACATTGAAGAAAGAATTGAAGACCTTCATTCAAGAAACCCAGATGAAGCCAATGAAGCAATCAAGGAACTCCTAGAAAAGAATGGCTCACTGCAAGAAGAAGTAAGAAAACTAAGAAGAGAAAGAAATTCAATCAGTAAGAATATGTGAAGTTATGGAATAGAAAAGCAAGATAAAAGAAGAAATAGAAGGAAAATAAAATGAGATTCAATATCTATCCCTTCAGCAAGCTGACTTCATTAATCAACTCACTAATGCAAATGAAGAAATCATACATCTAAGATCAAAAAAATGAAAGATTACAAAATGATCTAGACTTTGAAAGACAAACCAATGAAAGAATGATGAAATCCCAAGTAGACATGAATCAGTTGAATGAGAAAAATCTTTATAGACAAAAAGGAAAAGCAAGAATTGGATATAAAGAAGAAGGAGAATCTTCCAAGCGAGGAGCTCAAAATAATCAAAGGCCTACTTGCAACCACTGTGGTAAGATAGGTCATTCATCAAAAAAATGTAAGAGCAATGGGAAAGCAAAATTTGATGGAAAGTGCTACAATTGCTATCAACATGGTCATAAGGCTAATGAATGCAAAGAGAAACCAAGATTTGAAGGCAAATGTCACAAATGTAAAAAATATGGACACAAATCATCAGAATGCAAAACCAAGATATTGAATCCAGCATAATAGATTGTAAAGGCTATATTTGGTTGGGACTACAATGCTTGGTACAGATGTTATTAATATGGAGAATTTGGACATATTGGAAGAAATTGTGTAAAGCATCATATGAGGAAAAGAGATACTACAAAAAGATGTTTCATTTGTACTAAACTTGGTCATCTTTCCAAGAACTGCATGAATATTGGAAGGATTGAAGTTGAAAAGAAGGCAAAGGCTAATGACATTGAAAAATTGATGAGACAAAAATGGGTTCCAAAATCTACTGAGAATGCAAGTTCAAGATGATGAACAAGTTACTCAAGAATTGAGTGACTCCACCATTTCTACTTAATCTCTCAAAGTAGAACTAGAATTGTAATACTAAATGAAACATCATACATCAATTCTAGTCAACAGGATGAAAGATCCAAATCAACATTTAAGATACAACAAGGATTACTAAGCATTCACCAAGCATGATTACTATCTTACCGAGCAAGGATGGGTTACAAAATCTACCAAGAAAGGTCAGGAGTAATTAAGATACATATGGCTACCGAGTGACAAAGACTTCACCGAGTGTTCAATAAAAGTAAGTGGATAACAGTTTGATAATTTGATCTAACATTTTCACCAAGAATTTGTGACAAAATTTGATATAAGGAATGAAATCGAAGTCATTTTCACCATGAAGTTTCAAGAGCTATTGCGCAAAGCAATCTTCAAGAACATTCAAGCAAATTGAGCGAATTGTTACCAAAGTTTTTGAATTCTCTCAAACCCTACTGAGTGAAGATGGCATCCAACAATAGCAAGGCAAAGCAAGGTTCAAATATGTTGGTTCATGAAGTTGTATGGAAAGCACCAGATTTCAAGCTCGCTCCTACCATCACAGAAACCCTAGATCCAAGTGGAGCATAGTCTCAAATCCCTCCAAAGGTACTATTGATTAATAGCATTCATTTTCATTTCAAATGTTAGGAAATTGGTACACTAGAAATGGATGAAACCCTAGAGAAGCTATGTGTTGATGGCATTTTGAAACCCAAACATCAACATCTCGAGGCTAAAGGATTAACCCATATTCCTCACATGCCCCGTGAATTCCAAGCGAAATGGATTAGGTTTATTCTTAGTTGGATGCACAATGGATAGTTGTGGTTGGAGAAAACAAATTTTATCATGAAGAAGATTATTCATAGAGTCACTGGTCTCCCCATGCTAGTAAAAGCCAAGATGACCAAAACCCTAGGTTAGGCTAAAATGGAGAAGAAAACCATAGCTGAGTGGGATGGAAGAGGTATGAAGATAAGTAGCATAACTAATATGGAATTGAAGTTTGGAATTCATATCATTTCCCACAAGATCTATTGTTTGAGTAGGTTAAATAGTGTATCATGCAAGGCAATAGACTTGTCATACACGATAGTCAAGAATAACCTTTCTTTTGACCTTGCCGAGCTATTGTTGAAACAATTCAACAAGAACATGGGGAGCATCAGAACATCAAAGAACAACCCATGTAAGTTTGGCTTAGCTTTGACATGCTTATTCTTTTATGTTCAAAAATTCTTTCCTTCAAAAGGCACTGTTGTATGGAGAAAAGATGTGCCTATGCTCTGTCAAATTAATGAGTACATTGCTAAGATGGGTGAAAATTATAATAGTATTATGGATAATTATTTTGATGCATTCAAGGAGAAAATGAATAACAAATTCCAAATCCCCAAGAAACTAGTTGAGGATTACAAGAATTATATATGGTTTATGGTAGATAGTGATAAAGTATACATTCAAGCACTTAGGCCTGGAATTGCATGGGTAAAACCTCTTGAATATGAGATTAATATTGATGAAATGAAAGATATTATTGAGGCACTAATATATGAATTAGTTGATCCTAAGGTAGCGTATTTTGGTACATATGATGAAGCCAAGGCCAGGATAAAACTAGAGATCAAACTCCCTTAGGTGGTAAATAAAGGCAAGAAAATAATTGCCAAGTTGAAAACAAGTTCTACTCTTTTGTTAATCAAGGGAAAAGGTGAGGATGAAGAAGTAGAGGATGAGAAAAAAATAAAGGAGGAAGAGCCACTAAAGAAAAAGGGCAAGGTAATCATTACCAAGCCTACTAATCCATCCACTGTAGTGTTCACCAGGAGATCCTCCAGGAAGAAATCAGACAAGGAAGGAGAAGACATAATATTCAAGAAACCTCCATCCACCTTCTACGATATATTAAAGGATTTGCAGTTAGGGGCCAACATAACCAACTTCAAAGCACTGAAATATGAGATTAGGACTGAAGTAGAACAAAAGAAGATTGAAGATTTGGTGATAGACAAAATGGGTAAGTGGAAATACTCACCAGGTTAACTTACACTTTAGATTCCTAGTGTTTTGATGGAAAAGATCAAGCCAAGATGGGAATTTGCAAAGCAAACTACTAAAGACATATATGAGAAAACCTTGAGGTAGCTTATGCCAAGCCTAATTGATAAAGAGGTGAAGGAATCCATGAAGAAGAATGAAGAAAAACTAACCTTGAAATTTAACACTTGCCTTATATTGATGAAAGACATAGAGTATAACGTGAGGAATGCTACAAATACATGGAAGAATATCTATCTTCTTCACAAACTGAGTGATTTTGTTGTTGATGTGAAAGATGATAATGATAAAGAAGAGAAAGATGAAGACAAAAATAATGAAGAGGCAACACATTTTGATAACATTAATGATGAAGAGGAATAGGAGCAAGAGGCTACCAAGGAAGATACTCATGATACAAAGGAAATTGACCCATTTAAGATTGTTGTAGTGGTTATAGCCTCACTTCCTCACTCTCCAAGCAAAGTATTAACAACATCAAGCATAGAGACAACCTCAACAAGATTGACTGTGACCAGGACAACAAGCACAAACATCCAATCAATCCTTGCACCAGTTCAACTCAACACAACATTGACTAAAGTAGCATCCACTTCATCTACCGAGCTGCAAAATCTTCCCTCTTTAACCATGTTGGATACATTATTTTTGGACACAAAATTTTTGGATACATCAATTTTGGATACTATAGGTATTTGTATCACTAGTTCAATGAGTGCAGTATCAATTTTTGTGGCTAGTCCTATTATCTCTACTATTGTTTCTATTCCTAGTAAGCAAGAAATAAGTGTACAGATAGTTGAGACCAAGTCTTAACCAAGCACAAAAATTTTAAGTAAAGGAAAAGAAAAAGTGTAGGATATAGATCTTGATGAGGAAATTGTGATCCTAAATTGGGACATTTCCAAACTCAACCTAGACTAGATGCAAACCTTTGGAAAACTTCTCCAAAAGAAAGCCAAGTAGCAGAGGCTTAGAGAAGAAAGAAACAAAGAATTCAAAATCATTGAGGATGCCAAGAATATTTTTACAGAAGCCCTAGGTATAGAGGTTGATAATTCTCAACCAATTTTGTATCAATTAGCAGAGGCAGTCTAGAAGTTCAATGAAGATTCAAATGGATAGGATAAATTATTACAAAAGGTAGAGAAAAAGTTTGAAAATAAGGTGTTAGGGCACATTGTTCAATAAATTTCTATTTATCAAGTAGAATTATCTACTATTTTGGGTTCTCTAGAAAATTCATGTATAAATGTATCATTACTTTTTGGTAAATTGTGTGATGTTTCAAATTTTACTATAGAAATAAAGGATAAATTGTCTAAGATTGATGAAGATCTCAAAGCAAGTGCTCAGCAATTGTAGCTTGACCCAAGTTCAAGGTCTACACATTTAAAGAAGATCATATTTGTGACAGATATGTAGGCTAAATTACTTAGAGAAAAAGTAAGAATCAGGTCTACATTGGTAGATATCCAAAATATGATTCTTCCCAACATGGATGCACTACAAAAGCACATTGCACATTCCAAAACCCTCATCCATGATAATAACACATGATTGAATTGTAAGTAGAAGTGTGGATTACACTACACACATGTAAAGTCTTGCAAAAGGATTGGGACAAGACTTTGGTGCTCATATTGAAGGTACATTTAGATTTCTTGTCTCATTTTGGCATCACTGTGTAAATATATATAGAATAAATCTTTGGCATTAATGTTAAAAAGGGGGAGAAAAATGTTAAAATTTGTAAAGAAAAAAAAGATGTAAAAAGTTATGGGGCAGAAAATGTATTATAGAAAAATGTAAAAAGCCTTACCATGTACAAAAAATAAAACAAATGGGGGAGATAGATGTTAGAAAAATGTAAATATGAAAAGAAAAGTGTACAATAAATATATAAAAGGAAGATGTATTCAGATGTATAGTATACTATATATTATACTATGGAGGAGCCTTACCATGTACAAGAATATATCTTACAAAACCAATTTTGAAAAATCTCAAAAATAGTATAATCTACCAAGTTAGAATCACAAGGTGATGGATAAAGGTACTCAAGAACTTTTTGAATTTAGTTTTGATTGATAAGTGTTTTTTTCACTAATGCCAAAGGAGGAGACTGTTGACATAATAGTAAAGTTTGTTATTAGCGACATACACTTATTTAGATTGTAAGTATCTATCGAGCTTATTGTGTAGTTAATAGTGTTAAACAAGCATTTTAGTTGTCACTAAGTTCTACAGTTGCTACCAAGTCCTTTGGACAAATTTTAGTATATGTCGAGTAGTTACAACTATTGTGAAGATTAGTAGTGTAAACTGACCATCTCATTATATGCTGAGTTTATCAGTGCAAACTAAGTTGTGTAGTGCTTACCAAGTTCATAGTTGATATAATGTGAGTCTAGTGTTAACCAAACTACCCAGTGTCAGTTTATATCGAGTTCATAGTGGAAGCATTAACCGAGCGAGGCAATGTGAATCAAGTGATTCAGTTTATATGATGAGTTTCATAATATTCACCAAGTCACTAGTGCAGACTAAGTTCAAGGCTACTTAGAAGTGATTAGTATGGACCGAGATTCTATGTTTACAGAGTACATGATGATGTCGATCATTGATAGTGGATGTTGAGTATCAAAACCTCACCGAGTCAATCATCAGAACCTAAGTGTCTACACTTGAGCTGACTTTGTAATATTTGTGTAAACTGGTATTGTGGCTAACTTTGTAATTATGTAATTGGATTGATATAAATGTAATGTATTATGTCATAGCCAAATTATGATGATATCAAGAAAGCAATGCAATGTAATCAAATATAATAATAAAAAGTACAGAAGAGCGAATTACAAAGGCTACAACAGTATAAGGAGTAGCAAAGATATATCTATCACAGTAAGGTGATTTATACACACAAAGGAATCTCATTCAACAAACCAAGTTATAGATCATAGATTAGCTACTACTTCATCCTAATAGGTGGATCAGTCAAATCCTTTTAAAAGGTAGACCTAATAGTCTTATGTAAATCTCTTTACCAAGTGCATACTTCATTGTATGTTTGTAAATCCTTTAACAAGGTGGACCTAGCAGTCCTTATTGCTCCTAATAGGGCAGATCATCAAAAGTGATCAATGTAAGCCTTAATAGGTGAACTTTATACTACAGTACTAAATCTAGTGGGTATCATCCCCACCCTAGTTTTACTTTCTATTTGGAAGGTTTCTGGGTCACCATATCTATGTGTCAAAGTGTAATGTATTCTTTCATGTTTTTAGTTTCTCATGCATGTAGTTAGATCAAAATTTTCATATTGGATTAGTTATTAATTAAATTAAAATTTTATAAATTATTGATTCACCCCTCCCCTCTTAGTAACTTAGCCTTTAAGAATATTTCTAACAACACATGTATCCCTCTTCCTTCCAAGGAAGAGACTCTGCACTCAAGGGAAATGCCCAACTAAACCCTTCACTTGAAGGCCATTTCTTCCCTCCCAAGGGTGAGTGATGTCCTTCTACATCCATAACATCATACTCTCAAAAACAAAGAGAAAGAAAGAAAATACAAATTCATTTACACCCAACAATACAACATGGACAATACACATATGTATCTATAGCCAAATTTACATAACTTTTATTCAATAAAACATTGCAATACATAATTCCTCAAAACATGGAAAAAGCTCCAACCTTTCTCCAAGTTATGGCAAATGGACTGATTTGAGAAGAGCCCTCTATCCTTCCTTGATCAAATCTCCAAAAAATAGAAAATCTCTAAAACTAGAGAGTGGGTGAATGAATGTTCTATTTTCAAAAATCCTCTTGAATAAGCGAAAAAATCAACTCCTTGTTTTTCTCCATTATGAAATAGAAAGAAAAATCTTCAACTCCACCTAAGTTTCCCTATTTGATTGTAACTCCAACTCATTGAAGATAAGGTGAGAACTTGGGTAAGATTTCTTCTAGTTTCACAATACTTAAAAAATGGGATTTTAAAAGGGTCAGAAAAGTGATTCAAACTAAAGTAAATCAAAATTAAATCACTAACATATGATACTAACATGTAGGTAACTTAATTTTACCAAAAGAACACCCTAGGACTCTAATAAAGCCCTCTAAAGTCACCTTCAACTTAAAATCCAAATTTAACCTAATTAAAGCCTCCATATGATAATTTTATGCAAGGGAATATAGCTTAAACATTTCTAATTGGTTATAAATAAAGTTGGATTCCTTTTGCTAATATCTAAATTTGACTTGCGACTTATACACATAACAATACAAGTGCCAAGTAGCACTATAAAATATACACTTAATAGTATGAGTGGCAAATATAATCTAAAAATACTCATTCAAATTGCATTCACAAATTAAAATACTATGCAATGAGGCCAAGATCACTTCATTAGATATAGCCTTGGTATTCTCAGTAGATACAAAGGTATAGTCTTGATTCTCCATTTTACCATGGTTATTTCTTGCACACTCAAATTGCATAATAGTAGTCCAAGATAAATATATCATATGCATATATAAATCCTAACTCAATTCTATATTCATAGTTGAATCAAAACAAAAAGCATTTCTCAATCGAATTTCAAATACCATTTTTTTTCATTTCTAGACCATTGTGCATATATAATACTAGCATAATCAAATTAAACATGATGTGAGTATTTTGCTAAATTTCACAATTTCCAAATATATAATCCATCTAACCTTTGCATTCAAATATATTTTCATACTCCTCAATAAAATAACCATCCAAGTACATAAATATAAATAATCGCCATGTATCATCAATAAGTTCTAACATCATAATAATCACTATAAAAATAAAGCATCCCATAGTATCAAACAGTCTAAATAATAGTCCAAAATAGTCCAAAATATAACAAGGTCTCAAAATATAAAGTATCCAAAATGTAAAAAAAAAATTATGATATTCTATGATGGGCCAGGGTGAGGCCTCACAATGAAAGTGATTTATCTAAAGGAAAAGGTAAATTACCCTTGATCTATTTCAAATGTAATGAAGTAGGATTTTTTTTCTAGATTCCCTAACAAGTATAGGGATGAAAAGAAAGATTACAAGTATAGGAAGAATGAAGACTACAAAGATGAAGGGAATAAGTCATGCTACATTGTTAAGGAAGAGCACACTGAGTCAGATGTTGAAGAAGAGAAAGATGGAGTAGAATTGGTGTATGTTGCAGTGAAAGAAAATCCTAATGAGAAAAGGTATCAAGAAGGTAAAGAATTATTTTTCATGTTAGTAAGAATGATTCTTGGATCATCGATAGTGAATGCTCACATCATATAACTAATGATCTTAGTAAGTTTGATAAATTTGAAGAATGTGATGGTGAACTGTTAAGCTAGGGAATGGTATTCCATGTCTAGTGAAAGGTAAAGGATCATTGATTATCAATGATAAATTACAATGTGATGATTCATATTGGGTGCAAAGAATAAAATAAAATCTATTGAGTGTTGTACAATTGATCATTATAGGTTGTAAGCTTGAATTGCACAATAGGAAAATGAAAATATTTGATATTGATGGAAATCTAACTAGTACTAGTGAACAAACTAAAAGTAATCTATTCTACCTTGATTCTACACTTAATACATGTTTTTTTTTTTTTTTTTTAAATTTGAAGATGTGTGGTTGTGCAACAAAAGGTATTGTCATGTTAACTTTGAGAACAAATTTAAGGTCAGTAGAAAGAAAAGAGTTGGAGGCTTACCAAATCTGCAAAAATCTAAGAATGTTATGTGCAAAGAATGTCAGCTTGATAAGATGATAAAGTCAAGTTTCATGTGTAAAATAAATAATTCTGATGATATCTTGGAACATGTGCATATTGATATGTGTGAACCAATGAGAGTGGGAATTTATGGTGGTGATATATATTAAATACTATTTGTTGATGATTATTCGACCATGATGATTGTCATCTTCATGAAAGTTAAATCACGTGCTTTTGATATGTTCAAATGGTACAAATTTAGTTTTGAAAAGAAGACTACTAACAAATTGAAATTTTTAAGATCTAATAGAGGTGGTGAGTTTATGTATGTTGATTTTACCAACTTTTGTAATGGCAATGGAATCAAGAGAAAATTATATGCACCGAGGACACCATAATAGAATGGAGTTGCTGAAAGGAAAAACATGTCTATTGTTGATTTTGCAAGGAGGATAATGATTGAGAAAGTGATTTCTTGGAGAGAAGTTGTTAGTACTATAGTTTATACTCTTAATTAAGTTAAATTGAAGAAAGGAACAAACAAGACACTCTATAAACTCTGGTATGGTCATACACCTAATGTAAATTATTCCAAAGTATTTATAAGTATATGCTACATTAAAAAAGATGCAAGAAATGGTAAATTTTATTCTAAAGGTGATGAAGGTATTTTCCTTGGTTATTTTTCTAAGAGAAAATATTATAAAAATTGTTTGAACAAAGCTACTAATATAATGATTGAAAGTGAAAATGTAAGGATTGATGAGTTTGTAGAAAAGAATGATGACGATAGCAAGGAAGTTGATGATTACACTAAGTTTATATATGTTAATGATGACAAATTTGATGTAGTACCCAAGAAGAAACATGTAAAATGTGAACAAAAGTATAATGTTATTGAGCTTTGGGAGAATTCTACCAAGCACCAACCTAATCTACTCAAGCCAAAGATAGTATAACTCGAGCAAGGATAACTTCAGTGCCTAATATTTGCCAATTGGCTAATCTCACTCATCAAGGACACCAAATTTGGAATATGTTTTGAAACTTTTTAGATGTCCACATTCACCTATACTTTAACAAAATTTAGTTCAATTCTTAGGCCAATTGCCAATAATATTACATAAGTATTTGTACTTTAGTGATGAATTCACCAACAAAACCTAATTTTTCTATGTGGTAAATTAAATATTTTTGCCTACAATTTCCAAGTATTGTCTTAATCAATGGTCACATTTTCCAATATTTGGTAAAAATTTAAGTTAACTTAAAGATTAAGTCTATAGATTTAACATTTGTCTCTATTTCAAATACCTTTCATGACACTTTTTATTGTTTATCACTTTAGTCCAAAATAGATTTGAGTGGGGATACATATCTTTATTTTGGGGACTTTCTTTAAAATTTGGTATCCTTTTAAAACTTTGACTTAACATAGGATATGGGAAATTGATTTAGGATCATCCAACAACCATAAATAATAATAGAGTTGCCCACTTAGTGATATCAATAATTTGGAGGGAAATTGTAACAATAAAAGTCATGGGCTAAATTTAACTTTAAAGTTTGATAATTAATTAGGATCCATATAATAATATAATAATAATAAAATCATAGTTTCTAGGTATGTGTACTTTTTTTAAAAATTTTTTATCAATAATGAAATATTTGCCAGGATTTCATAGAATTTTCATATGACTAAAAAAAACACAAATAAAATTACTTTTTTGGCTACTTAAAATAAAAGTTCGCCAATAGAAATTAATTTTTTTCCTCCTGAACTAATGTTTGGTTCGCCAAAATTTTATACTTTTTCACAAAGAAAGGTTTCTTAAAGTTATCCCTGAACTCGAGTAGAGTGTTATGCCCCTACCCAGTGGAGATAATGGTAGAGGTCAAAGAACTAAACCTTTCTTAGCCAAATATGTGAGAAAGAACATTCACTTGAACAAATAATTGGAGATAAAAGTGTTGGAATCATGACAAGAAGTAATTTGAAGAACCTTGCATGCTTAATTTTTGAATTTGAACCTAAAATTGTGAAAGATGTACTTGAGAATGAATATTGGATAAATTATATGAATGAAGTGATTGATCATATTGAGAAAAATAACATGTGGATTTTGGTACCAAGACCTACTAATAAGAATTTGATTAGGACAATGTAGATTTTAAGAAACAAATTGAACGTAAGTGGTGAAGTTATGAGGAACAAGGAAAGATCAGTTTGCAACGGATATTCTCAAGAAGAGGGAATTGATTATGGTAATTTGCATTTTCCCCTATTTCAATATTGGAAGGAATCATAACATTGTTTTCCTATACTAATTACAAGAAATTCAAAGTGTATCAAATAGATTTTAAATCTACATTCTTAAATGGAATACTTAAAGAGGAAGTCTACATAGAACAACTAGAAGGATTTGTTGAATCTGATCAAAGGAACATGGTCTACAAATTGAACAAAGCAATACTATATGGACTGAAGCAAGCACCAAGATCCTGGTATGAAAGGTTACATTCATACTTGATTAAAGTTGGATTTGCAAGAACTAGTGAAAATAGTAATTTGTACTTGAAGAGTTAAGCTGAAAATATGGTTTTGATTGCTGAAATTTTTGTGGATGATATTTTATTTGGTGGTACTAAGTTCCTATGTAAATGATTTGTTGATCAAATAAAAGAATTTGAAATTTTTATTTTTGGTGAGATCAAATTTTTCATTAGCTTACAAGCTCATCAAACAAAGAATGGTATATTGTTACTCGGTCTAAGTACATAAAGGAGATCTTAAATTTTTTTGGTATGGATGAGTCAAGGCTAGTCTATACACCTATGGTGACTAGAGTAAAATTATCAAAGGAGGATACTACAGTTGAGGTAAATGAAACACAATAGAGATCAATGATTGGTAAACTACAATATGTTGTGCATAGTAGAACAAATATTGCATGTGCAACTAGAATTGATGCAAGGTTTTCCTCTAATCCTAAGGAAACAAACATGAATGTTGTTAAGATGATATTCATATATATTAAAGAGACTAAAATTTTTGGATTATGGTACAAGTACAATGGTGATTTTGAACTAAAGGTTTACATTGATACTACCTAGGTTGGTAATGTGGATGATAGAAAGAGTACTGTTGGTAGAGCTTTCTTCTTAGAAGAAATATTAATAACATGGTTGAGAAAGAAACAAAACTATATTTGGGTAAGTGCACCAAGATGGTGTAGAAAAAGGGGGGTATAAGTGGACATCCTTTTTCTTAAATCAGGTAAACCTAAACTTGAACGAGACATTTGAGGGTCATCCACTAAAAATGACAAGATGTGTAAAACATATAAACTATAGTACTCTAAATCTACTTTCTAAACTACTAATATTTTACAAAATGGATAAGATTAGGTGGGTCAAACCCTACACACACCAAAAATAGTTCCTATTTTTTTTAGAAAATATAATATAGTTGTTTTCATGTGCAACAAAAAAGACATAATTATATTTAGTATTTTGCATATCCCTTTTGTAGGATGATAGTTAAGAGTCATATCTAGAATTTATGTATTTTTTGTAATCTTATGATTAGTATTGTTTTTGTTATGAGTTATTGAATAGACTACATCCTAAAATTTTGGTACATGTTCATGTGCTAAGCATAACTTATATCAAAATAATTGAAAATGGAAATTTTTTCTTAAATGTGTATGGAATAGTAATTTGTAATTTATTTTGAATTTGATTAAGTATATCAATAGTTACTAAAAAAATGGTAGACATATGTTTGTGAGGAATGTCAAGGCATTAGTAAAAGTAATTAAAGTTTATAATGTTAATTTTGTTCAAAAAAAGAAAAAATATATAGTTAGAAAGCTAAAAAGACATGTAAGATTATGGTGGTGATTTTAGAGATACCCACTTCACCATTAGCATACCTGATGAAGACAATGATGATAATTCATCTTAGAAGATGAAAAACTATTGAAAGCAAAAAAAAAATGGAGGGAAAACAATTTCCCAAGCCTTTAGGTCATTTTTCTAGGCTATCACCAATCCATAAACCAATTAGGTTCTTTGGATTCAAATAACTCGATTGGCTTATGAAAATAAAAAATACATTCAGAAGCCGATTGGGTTTTGTATAACCTGATCAAGTTATATTTAACCTGATCGGGTTCTACAAACCTTGATCAGGTCTTGTATTATTGCTTCACAAGGTTAGATTGAGGGAGAGAGAGAGAGAGAGAGAGAGAGAGAGAGAGAGAGAGAGAGAACTACCTATCGATATTGATGCAAAAATGTTCAACATACCCCAATTGAAATGATTATGACAAATACACTTACGTCACCCGATCCCCCTAATGTGACAGATAAAGTTGAAATGATGAATGTACATGATGTAAATAATGAAAATGTAGAGCATGGGCATACATCATCTCCTAGAATAATTCGTAGAAAACCAAAGTTTCTAATTGACATTGATGAAATTTTTTTGAAGCCAATTCATGATAAATTTTCAGAAATAAATTGTAGGAGAATTGTTCAAAATATTTGGAATAACTATTTTGAAAATTTTGGGGTTAAGAACATCTGAAAATAGTACTTAAAGAAGCATTGTTAGAAATATCTTTGATGCATACAAATCTATTGGCTCAAAACCATGTACTAAAGATGCTAATACAAATGAAATGAAAAAAACTCATATGGTAAGCAAAAAAAGTAAATCATTAAGGATAAGTAGAACAACATTACTCAAAGCCTTAGTGAGGTGAGAGAAAAATGAGAATTCTAATGAGACTTCTCTTTGGTCATTCCCCCTTGTAAGGATAAAGTTATTGTTGATGCACTAAGAACATTAATAGAAAACTTTTGGCATGACAACACAAGGGCTTCACCAAACCAAAAAGATGTTGTCAAAAGACAAACTGGAAAAGTAAACTGTGAGCCATATGCACAACATTTTTTGGATATGACTCAAACACAATTTTATTGTCATGCCCAAAATGTAAGGGCAAAACACACAATTTTGTTTTTTTTTTTAAATTAAATTGATTGTGATCTTAATGGAACTTAATAAGGAATATGATCCTAAATTCATAATTCAAAAGGGTGATGAATAATCCTTAATCTAATCTAATTGTATTTCTAATGAAACTTAACAATGAATGTGATAACTTGGTGATCACAAGGTCGGACTATTATTTCATGTCAATATTCAAAACATCGCATTGAAAACTCCAATACATCAATTGCCTTTCAATATCAAGATTGAAAACTTAAAGATGCTTAATTAAAAACAATATCTATCATCCATTTTCTTACATACATATGCACAAATTTAAATCACATGAGATCAATACAAGGAGTCTTTCATAATCTTTTTCCTTTCTCTATTATGCATCATGGTTCAAGGCTCCATCGGGAAAGAACCAGTAAGAAAACCTGATGTTGTTGCCAATCATTCACAATATAATTTATATATAATTTACAATTCAATGATAAACTCTTCAAACTTCTTCACAAGACTTCCTTCTTTTAACTTCAAATCTTCATGGAAACACAAGGAGAACAAGAGCTGACCCAAGGTGATTCAACACAACACAAATAAACAATTCAACATACACCCAAACCGGTTTAACACAATAGATCCATCCATAGGACCCTATTTAGGGGGGAGGTGGATTTTCCCAATGGGAGATGTCAATCACCATACCTTAACATAGCCCTTTCGGGGCTAAAATCTCAGGAACTTTCTTTGTTCCACAAATGCCCTTTCGGGGCCAATCCAACAAGGAATTTCTTTCCTTTCCATACTCAAGATTTCACAATATCAACAAGGTATGTGATGACCGGTGGGGGCCCATACACCCTACCCTTTTTTCCCTCCTCTCACCATGAAAGGAGACTCTGCACCATTGAGTTCCAACTAAAGTCCTACCCCCAACATGGCCACTTATTCCCTATCCAAGGGTGAGTAATGCCAAATACACCCCATGAAAACCCCTCAAAACAATACATCAAGACATACAAGGAAACATCAAGAACAACACAAAAACCCCTCTAAATCAACCCAACATACAAGCAAGAAACATGTAACAACACAACACTATATGCAAGAACAAGCATGATCAAACATGGAGAAAGCAAAATACAAGAGCCAAGAATCCTACCTTCACCAAGGAGTTATGGTAACAATGGAGGTTTGAGAAGACCTTATCCTTTTCTTCCTTCAATCTCCAACTATCTTCCAAACTTTCTCTAAAACTAGAGATTGGGTGACAACCCCAAAACTACTCCAAAATGCCCCTAAGTAAGCTCAAAACTCAACCACCTCCAATTTGCAATAACTTTCCCACTTGACTTAGGTTTCTAGAAACTTCTAACTCAACCTCCACCACTAAAGCAAACCTTAGGGTAGAGTTTATCTTGTCAAACTCATGATGACACTTCAATTTTCGCAACAAAGGAAGAATGAGATATTTGGGGAACCATAAAAGTCAACAAAAGGGGCTAAGGCGGTGGAAAATGCCCCCAACCCATACCCATACCCTTAGGCATTTAGATTACATGATTTTTAGGCTTTTAGGATTAATTGGAGACCTATCAAAAGTTAGGAATATTTTAGGACCTAAAAGCAACTCTTAAAATGCAAATTAAACGCTAATTTGGATTAGGGGTAATTAAATCTCAAATACTATTGATATGCAAAAAGGCACTAACCTAGTTTGACATAGATCTTTAGGTCACTCGATTAACCCTAACCATCATGCTAGAATGCATCTACAATTTACGAGTGTCAAGTGACACCATAAAATCACTGTTACGAAACATTAACATTTACTGATTATAGAAAGATACATTCATTCGATCCATGACACAAATAAAATACGAATAAGAGCGTTTGCATATTTCATCAAATTTAACCCTGGTTTCCACAATTGATGCATCAGATTCAGTTTCATTTCTTCATTAGATTTTTCAACTAAAATATCCTGCACACTCATTGCACACATCAATAACATAAGAAAATCACATGCATATATGTATATAATGTATCAGGGGAATTCACATAAATTAAAACATCCATCTTTCAAATAAACTAACTGTTTATTTCATTTTTACTCACATTTACATCAGAACTCACCAATTCAACATAACATAACTTATCCATTAATCTAGATTAAAATACTAGAATAATCATCGTTAGGCATACATGTACCTAATCATCATAACAACACCAATTAAAGAATACTGAACTATATGAGGCATAAAACTTAATCATCGAGGTATTAACTCAACACCCTTGTCATTAGGTGAAAATACTTCACATCATCATTAGTGAAATTTTAATGCCTTTAACAGTCGAGATAATGTAGCAATTCTTGAGTCACCTAGTATTACAACATGGATATAACAACTGCTATAGATCTCATTAGGACATTCTCAATATAAAACATAACTTCATATCCATTCAATTCTCATACAATAGATTTTAACTAAGGAATTTATATTTACTAAGCATGTGTGAGGAGGAACCTTACATCCTCCTCCACTAGGCTTTGACTTCCTCCTGGAAGTCACGCAACAAAAATTTTCATCTTATGCTAGGCCTTGTCTAGACTTGTTTCAAAATTTACTCTCATAAGAGGAAGATAACGAGTTTCCATACACAATCAGGGAATATAACATATTTACTTAATTATTCTCACTGAAAGAAAAATTCAGTCCAAAATTCTAACATTACAAATTCCAAGGTCAATATTCCTGAAGACATAAAGGTCATACACAAACAACATTCAAACCTAGCATAATATACTAATAAACTCTCTAAATATCATAGATATCCCACATACTCACTACATACTTAATCTAGATATTATCATAACTCATTTTGAATTAAGTTAAAATATAAAAACTCTTATCATTAACCATTTACAACCTCTAACCCATCTTCTACCATGACCCGACCCATCATATTTGTTACCTAACCAACTTGAGTTGTAACAATCCTATATTCACTAACTACCTTCTAGGTTTAAAATTTAAATGCAAAATATCCCAATACTATAATCATTTCATAATTTTAATTTCCAACAAAAGGCTTAGTAACATAAAATTTCTAACTAATCCATTTTCCATTTTAACCTTCGCTAACTACCAAGAACTTTATTTTTAACAATAGCTAACATCATCATAATAACTCTAATCTCTAAAACAACTTCAACATCCCTCTCCAAATTAAATACCTATTATTATTTTTAAATAATTATAATTATTATTCATTAATCTAATACAATCTAATTTATAATCCTAATTTTAGAACAACCATGCCTAAACATTTCAAATAGTTGAATCAAACAAAGACAACATTACATTTTAAAGTCATAGAATTATTTATTAATAATATTAATGTACTCCATTCCAAAGAAATACTAAACAAAATAAATATTAACATAAAAAATAATATAACACTAAATATTATAATAGTAACAATTAAAACAAGTTAACTAACTATACTAATATAAAACATTTAAAAAAATAACATACACGCTTTAATTAAAACTAAATTTATATTAACTAACTTTTACTACCATTAATTTAAAATCTAACATTTATTATGCTATTTAAAATCAAAACAAAATAAGTCTAATCTTAATTTTGAATACCAACTAGCTAAATTTAAAAGCTTACTAATTACTTAACAAAACATACTAAAATTTAAATTACAACCAAGATCTCACTCATTTATACTAACTTTATGACTAACGAACCAATTACACCTAACTACTCTAACACATACTAGCCTTTAACTCTAACTACACAAACCTGCCTAGCTAATTCTTACCCACATCACAATCTAACTACCCCACTAAGCCTCCCTACCACTTGGCATCCTATCCACTTACTTCCTAATAACCAATGCTATGGAGCACTCCCCCATGACTAGGCATGCTACACTAAGTACATAGTGCACCGTCCTAGGCCTGCATGGCCATCAACTTGCCTTGGGTACGTATGGCAAAGAGAGAGGCATGTGCAGATGCTTTCCTTCAAAAGCCAAACTAAGGAAACAATCAAAAATAAATAAATAAATAAAACAAATTAATAATTTCCTTCCCAAATTTGGGCTATGTCAACTCATAAGCGAGGGAGCCCAAGCATGCACTAGAAAGCTAACTAATTTTAGTGGGTCGGGAGAGCATTCCTTTCACTTACCAATAGGAAAACATGCTGAATTTGAATGGCTCGAGGATGCTTCTAATACCAAGGCTATTTAGTTTTGTACGATATCATTAAACGACTAAAATTTTGAGAATCTAGACTTCTGATTCTGTTTGTTCCCAATGGATCTCTTATACAAATGGCCCCATCCCGATAAATGCGTGCCTGAAATCTAAAATTAAACCCATATTTTCACAAAATCTCATGGCAGAGGTGATAAATGCCTAAAATCGCATGGCAGAGGTAATGAAGTGAGTTTGAAAATAGACGGCTCCATTGTTGACTTGGCTGGGCACTTTGTCCAAGTACTGTGACCGCTTTCCCCAAGTTGTCTCACGCTGACTGAGGAGAAACGACAAGTCAGAGATGGGGTGCATTGAATGGAGGTGAAGATGTCTTAATAACTTAACGCGTCTGAACAGATCCGTGTCAAACCAAATCCGCGTGGGGTAAAAGTCACCACGTTTAATTTGCTTCCCCCTCTAAATTGCTACGTAGATACACCAAACATACCAAATTGTTTCATCTTTTAGTAATCCACCCAAAAAAAATAGACTTCCAATTTCGATCAATTTAGGAGTCAATACAAAGCAAGGAGTTGGAAATATATAATATATCAAGTTTAGCAAAGAAAATTGTTTTTGGCATTAAGCTATAGAACAGAAGCGTTAGCTAAATAATCTATTTACAATGAATAAGATATCATTGTTGCCAGAAACGAGAAACGAGAAATGTAACTGCAAGAGTTTTTTTTTTTTTTAAAGTTGGATAAAAGAAATGCATGTATATATATATAGTTAATTTGATATTTAAACTGTTTCAAAAATATAATATATGTAATATTCATAAATAGCTAATCAAAACATCTGTCCACCTGTAGTTTGGAAGATATTATTACTAAAATTGTAACCTTTGTCTACAAAACTTTAAATTTAAATTGAACTATTATTTACTAATTGGAGGTATAAGCACCATATTTATTGAGATTTATTGAGATATTCCCACAAGTGTACATTTAAGTAACAAAAAAAAATTAATTACTATTAGTGTACTCCAATTTTTAAATAATTAACTACTAGTCTATGCCTGGTTACTCTTGTTGGATTTGGCAATAAAATGAGCAACTGGAGTTGGTAATAAAATGAGTAGCTGGGCTCACACCTGCTCGGTAATGACAGCTGGGCTCGCACTTTCCAACTGAAGTGCAGTAAATATAAATTTTAAAATTAAAAACAAGAAAGGAGCTTAGAAACGGCCGTTGGCAACGGAGAAACCTGTTTCTGCCATTGAAACACGAAACAAGCCTTTGTCGTTACGTTTCTGGCAACATAGTAAGATATACAATACATATACATGAGCTTCCAAAAGAATCCATGGCATACAGTGCAAAAATATAGCATCTATTAT